>PVKZ01001051.1:158793-500858 GCA_004027375.1 Macroglossus sobrinus | reverse complement strand
CACCCTGTCAGTAGAAGGCCTCTGGGCTCAGAAACACATCTCTTTACCTGTCGTGAGGTTCAGTGTGGTTGCTGGCATTGTAGGAGCAGAGGTAGACACCTTAGTTGATGTTGGAATACTGGTGGTCTTAGTTGGAGCTAGAATCAACAGGAAAGCAAGGATTAATCAAGCAGGAGGAAACTGGGGCTTTATGCTTTGTCTGTACATTAACTCATCCAATGAGTGATAGACCCCAAACAGAACGGGGCTCTAATCTCTCCTGATCCCAAAATTCTTATCCTTGGTCAGCTAGTTTCTCACAGGCTGGGCATGAGGACAAGCTTGCTAAAAGTGGTAATCATAATCAGTCCTCCACATTCTGCCTCCCACATCTGTATACAGTGTTCTACCTCACTGGCTTCTCTGGGCTTCCCTGAATTGCCTCCCTGATGAGATTTCCCTGGAGTTAGTTTTTTCTCCATCTGATTTAACCTTAACTTACTCTTGTTCACGTGGGGAAACAGCCAAGTCAAAATTTGGGAGATTGTAAAATAAAATTTTTCTTACTTAAAAAATAAAATAAACTATAGAGATATAGCTTACTAAGGCCACAGGGAGTATTGGATTCTACTCTCAGTATTAGACCTTAGTGGAGGGAGATTGATTAAGAAGGAGCACCGGAAACAAGGAAATCCTCAAGAATCTATTTCTTTTATCAAATGGTAAGGTTAATGAGATGTCCACATTAAGAAGAATGAAATGTAAACTGCTGAGATTTCTGGATTTCAACAGATCTTAAAATAGTGAACACTTGTTAGAATGCAAATGTTTTCATATTGCAATGAGGTAATTTGGATGTTTTAACAAGCAGTGCTGTGATATGGAGTGAGATATGCTTCAGAAAAATGGAGGGCAGAGTGTTGGGGCAGAACTATATCTGCTTACACAAAGCATATTGAAAAGATTGATTGTTAAAGTTGATAATATATATACTTGACCATATCTTACATAATGTTATCTATTTTCTATGTTTCAAATTCTCAATATTAGTTTAAAATGTGAAAAAAATTTCTCTTATAAATTTTCTAAGATAGCATCTCAGAAAAAGGGCTGTCGATTAAGCTGAATAAGTTCAGCTTAATAAAAATGTTCATTATATTTCACAATGGAGCAGTTGCGTGCTTTTTCATGAATAAACTAACATTTTTGAAGCGTTGCTTTAAGAAATAGTTGGCTGACTTAAAAGATCGTCCAGCCTATGGTATTGAATCAAAATTGTTCTTAACACTTCATTTTACACAAATAAGTTATTCTGTTTCCCAACAGTTATTAGAAAACGAGACTGTAGGAATCTCCTCTTTCCCTCATAAAAGAAAATTTCTACCAAACAGTAAAAGTCTCTGTTCACTCGCATGAAGACATCCAAGGAAGAATTAAAACAAACTCACCTGGCTTTATCTCCAATAAGATGTTGACTTTGTTGTCATTAAACCATCCTGAGTACTCAATACGGCAGCAATACGTGCCACTGTCAGATTGTTGTGCATCCTTTATGGTTAAAGACACATTTCCTTTCGTAATGATTCCATTTAGCTCGTAACGCATGTTCCTCTGAAAGGTGAGACGGTTTCCGTCAGTCCGGATGAGCTGATGTGAGCATATGGACAAAGGACATTTCCCTCGGCCCCAGCACATGGTTGTGACTCCACTAGCTGTTGAGTAGGTGCAGGGTAGCGTGACAGGCTGTCCCACCACTCCGCTTACTCGTACTTGAGAAACTACAGCATCTGCAAATAAAGAGAAAGCAGGACACAAGGCCTCCATATTTTAATTTTACATGTATTTTCACTTTTTTCTTTTTATATAGTTTATTTTGTTTATAATCATATGACTTTACATCTTGAATTTTAAAATTTTATATGGTTTGTTAACATCTTTATCAGCATTTCATTTACTTGATATTTGTAAATATGACATCATTTAAACTTTTTATGTACTTAGAATTGCTTCCTAATGAATCTCTAAGAGAAAAAATTATCAGTATAAAGGGCAGAATATTTGCAGTCTCTTTTTTTCAAATTTCTTTTCAAATGTATGAACAAATGACACTCCACTTATATACAAGTGTGTATTTCATTCTGTTTGACAGGCATGTGCTTATTTCTTTGAAAATTCTATTACATTTAGAGTTTCAATTTTTAATTTTTATTGTAATTTCAAAAACTGCTACTACAAAAGAAGTCGCTTCACAAGCCCTCTCTCATAAAAATAAGCAGAGCTACTGTTTTCTCTAAAGTATCATCAGCTTAAAGGCAGAAGTCTAATAAACTCTTCATAAATTAATTTTTAGAAAATGGGTTTCTAATATATCCAGGAGGAGCTAAGGCTTATCAAGTGCTTTAGGGTCAGTCCAAAAATTCCAAGTTGATACTCCTTGTCATGAGTTGATGACAGCCAGCACTTGAGCCTCAAGTCCTACTTCCCCTGGTGAAACCAGAGAGCTTGAGAATATTTCATCAAGCTCTAAATTATGCCACTTAAAATAAAAAACTCTCTCCTGTGGTAGAAATGCCAAATGCACTCAAGGTGGTCCTAAAGTGAAATATGAGCTTCATCAACTAATCATATTGATTCATTTTTAAAAAAGCTTTTCTAAATTTCAATTACAGTTGATATTCAATATGATACTAGTTTCAGGTGTACACCACAGTGATTAGACATTTACATAACTTACAAAGGGATCACCCCCATAAGTCTAGTATCCATCTGACACCACACCATTATTGACTTTATTCCCTATGTTGTACTAATCCATATTTCAGACTGGGTTGTGAGTTTCAGAAATCTTCTGAAAATAAAATCATCATTGTTATATAAGAGTAGTTTTTCACAGGAACCTTATAATATTTATTTTTGCCTAACAGCATTTTTGGATTACAGATATAATACATACTAATTATAAAAACTGAGTTATAGAAGTATTTTTAAAATGATATTTCCCCCATAATCCCACCTCTAGCGATTGCTGTTTTTCAAATTTAGGATATATTTATTTCTAAATTTTTCCCCATCTCATATAATGTTTTGAATTTAAATGTCTTATTTTTAAAAGAAATAATTGCATATGTGAAAAAAAAATCAACTGCACAGAATGGTACAATGAAAAACTGGTCTCTTTTTCATCCTACCCCCATTTATTCCCTCCATCCCCTCCCACTCCGTGATAACACCTTACTGTTTCTTGCATACAAGTGAGACGTCCATGCATTCCCAAGTATCTACCCATACCTTTTTTCTTTGTTTAAACACAAATTTCAGCATATGACATTCTGATATGCACCATGCCTTGCTCACCAGCCACAGATTTTGTAACTCACAGCATTTAAGCAATTTCTTTGAAGTAAGATCTCAGCCTGGCTCTTTGCTCACTATTTGATCCATTACCTTCCAACAAAGCCCCAAAACACTCACCTTTCTCCACCACACCCTCACACCCCCTTTATTCCTCTATGCTCATGTCCTCCAAACCCCAGCCTACATATGCACTTACCTGTCCAAAGTAGTATGAGGCTTGTGAAGGCTAAGCAAGGATGCATGATGCTGTCAGCCTAAGGGAAAGAGAAAACAGACTGCTTGGTGTGCCCCTACCACATGGAATGGGAGCAAGTCTTAATTCTCAGATTGCAACTTTTCCTATCACCCTGACTGAGGTGAATCTCATGAGCCTGCCCTGCTAAGGATGAGGGAGCATGTGCAATGGCTTCGGCTCTTCATTAGCTCTGGGTGGCCTAGGGTTCTGCACCTCCAATAGATAAGCAAAGCCATCCTTGGAAGCGGCCCCTTATTCCCCAGCTCCTTCCCCACACAGGGAGTCCACACTGACTCCTGTTGCTAACACAGGACATGAAGGAGCAAATAGCAAGGAAACCAGAGCCAGGCTCAGCGAGAACACTAGAGCACAGATCAGTCTTCCAAAAGTAGAGGTGTACTTACCCTTGACCTCTGAGATGACAGTCAACTGGTCCTTTGGTGAGTGCAAAGGGCCACAGTGCTTAGTCCCCAGCCTCACTTACACTGCCAAGTTACTCTATTAGCAAGAATTAAGCCAGAATGTGAATCACTGAGCCTCACCATTCACGCTATGGGAAAAAATAACTCAAATTGCATTTACAGACCGATGGCAGGAGAATGTTTCTAGAATCAGAGTCTGGCCCACACTTGGTGTTCATACACACAGACCCAGGGAAAATACCCCAAACTGAAAATCTGCCTCCATAAGTGAGGGCAGACAGAGACAGACTGACAAAAGCAGCAGCCCACCCTGGTCTGGCAACGAACAGAGTGTATGAAAGGAAACTTACATACGAGGCTCCTCCCAGGTGAGAGCAAGACAGAACGTATCCCCACTCTACTTGGCAGGTGCCAAAGAATTATATAGAGCAAAGGGTGGGGATAGTCATGGGGACGAGTCCATGAATGCTACCAGGTACTGGAAATTATTTTACATGCTTCACCGGGTCAGGACAATGGCCTCGTCCAAGAACTGGCATATAGCAGGAGGCAAGGCAGGGGTACTGACTAATCTCAGAATGGACATCAGTTATGATTAGACAGTCTCTAAGGGGGGCGTTGTGAAAGGAACTTCCGTTCTGGCCTGGGCCCAGCTTGTAGGATGGGCAGCAGTCACGTCACAGAACGGTCTCTCCTCTGCACTCCGCCCCTCGTGACAGGCTCTTACAAACTCACACCATTCTCTTCCCTGAGGTGTCCTGAACGGTCCGCCAGGGGCTTTAGTAGCAGGGAGATAGATCACTTAGTTGCCAGTTGACTACAGTGGAAATGAGGAAAGACACATACAAGAAAGAAGATAAAAGAAGCAGTCCAAGCATTAGTGACAATTTTTTTCTTTCATGCTCCCCCAGGACCCAGACCAGTGGGTTACCAGGTCGCCCAGGCCTGGGGCTGGATCATTGAAGGCATTTACTAGACTTTGCATATGTGTTGTCAAAGAACTATTAGCAGATTCGTCTGGTATAAAAACACAGGTGTCTCACCCTCACCCTCCATATTGAATTGCCACATAACAGCAGAAGTCTGAAGACAAACATTTAGTAGGGATGTGAATTGGGAAATCTCCTTCTATGAGAATGATACCTGTAGCCTGGCCACACTGTGTAAACCATGCTTGTTGGCCAGAGAGAAGTTGTGCTCTGGCGTAAAGAGGTAAATAGAACTGGGAATATGCCAGACTAGAGCCCCTTCTCCTCCTTTTCCTTGGTGTGTATAGCTATCCATGTGCAGTGGGTCTCCAAGGTCCCAAAAGCATTAGGAGAGGGTCCCAGCAGAGACTAAGCAGGTCCTGCCCATCCAGGGGTGTGAAGTAACTGACTTAAACTAGGGGAATGTTCCCCTGCAGAGTCTACTAAATGGTCCCTGTTTTCGAAACAATAGGGCTTCATGACCTCATTATCGTAGCTCCTTGGTCCATGACAAGCTTAGGGCCTATTGCTGTGTCCTTTGTTTTTTATATGTTTATTCTATTTTAAAACAGAGAAATAAAACCAAATTGATTTGGCATCACCTTACTTTTAGTATTTCAATCCACTTCATTACATCTACTCTAATTTTAGAATATTTAACCAGTCAGAACAAAGGGCCTGTTCCAGGAACCAGCAGATTGCAGAAAGCGAGGAAGTTTTGATTTGTGTCCAAATGAACCCCAGTTCTCATCAGACAATCTCTAAGGGGGGGTATGGAAAGCAACCACCATTCTGGCCTGCATCAGCTCATGGGACAGATAGCTCGTGTCACAAAAGTCTTTCCTCCACACTTGGGTTCAGATCCCATCTCTGCCACTTACAAAGCTGGATATCACTATGCATTACTGACCTCCTCCAAGCCCTCATTTCCTCGTATATAAAATAGTGCTAAATCACTTGACATATCTCCTCAAAAAGTTGTTATAATGAGCAAAAAGCTGTAGGCGAACTTTAAAAATTGAACCTAAATGTGTATGAATACTAGCCAAGGTTTTTAAAGAATTTATTGTGTAGCAGGCTCTGTGCCAAGCACCTATATCCTCACAGGCCCCGTTAGACAGGTGCTGTCATTCACCCCATTTGTGGAGAAGAAAGCTGAGGCTTGGAAAGGGTAAGTGAGCCTAGATTCCAGGTGAGGCCTTTGGATTTTTGCTCTTAAATGCTAAACCATACAAACATATGTATGCCTGCCTTAGCACATCATTAACTCCCCTTCTGGTGTAAAGATGCAGTAACTTCCTTCTCCCAGGGAGGCACTGTTCTCCCATTTTTAGCCTTCGGGCAGCTTGTGACAGCTTCATGGCAAAGTGGATGATGGCCTCAGCACCCTGTGGCAATGGGTCCTGTGCTCCCAGGAATGTGAACCTCCAACTCCATCAGCCTCTGCACTGGGAAGAAAACTAAAGCCTGATGCTGTAAACCAGCATCCCAAAGAACCTGGAGGGGATGTTCAACGGAATGCCTGTCACAAAGGACTAGGCCCTGGGTGGGGCCTTTAGCAAAAAAATTGAGGTGCAAATGTCACCAGCACACAAATAGAAGCAGGCCAAGGAAGTAGTTGGAAAAGGAAAAATAAATGGGATCCTGGAAGCCAAGTGAAGCAAATGCATCAATGAAGAGGCAATAATCATGAATCAGATGTGGCAAAGGCAAGGGATGAGATGTATCTATAGTGCTGAGCAAGCTGGAGATCATTCACGACCTTCACAAAATCAGTTTTGGTGAAGAGTAGTTTACTGACTGTTCACACTCCATATGTATGCCTAAGAAAACAGTGTACATCGACAGGGAAGGTTTGGAGGGAATTGAGACAGGGAACTCATTCAGAGTTTTGCAGTTGATAAAAGAAAAAAAAAAAGGAAAGAAAAGCTAGAGAGTAAGGTAAAGAAGAAGATTTGTTAATATGCCAAAAATCATAGCACATTTGTATGATCTGGAAATGACTGAGAGGAGGAAAAGTGATTTGAGAGAAGAAGTTTGTGGAGCAGTGAAGGGGTGAAATCCAGTGCCAAATTAAGGGAGTCCCCTTAGACAAGATCGGGGTAGCATGTGGGTGAGAGCAAATGGACTAGGGACTAATGCAGAGCTGTCTGGCAGCACCGAGGGGCCATTGGAGACAGGTGGCATGAAAGTAAGACCAGCCCAAGAGACCGATGCTATTCTCCAGCTACCTGAGGCTGCAGGCCATGACAGAGGAGTAGAAGAATCCACATCTAAAGATAGATTAGGTGTGGATTCACATACAGCCATGCTACCCTGAACACACCTGATCTCTGATCTCAGAAGCTAAGCAGGGTCAGGCCTGGTTAGTACTTGGATGGGAGACTACCTAGGAAGACGAGGTGCTGTAGGCATAAAAAATAAAATTAAATAAACAAATAAATAGAATTATTCTGTTATCTGTAAATAATCCAATCAAATATCTCCCCACCTTAAAAGCATCCAATGGCTTCCCAATGCCAAACTCTAAAAGCTGCTCACCTCTAAGCCTATCACACCCTTTCACCTCAGGCCTCACAAAACTCCAACCAAGTCAAACCAAACCAACCAGTTGTACGTGCTAATCTTTGTAAGCAGGGTACTCTCTAACACAGAAGGGACAATAGTACAATCAAACCTGCAAAAATCAGAAACTAATACCAGGCTCCTCTTTTGATAAACACTAGATTTTGCACAACTAGTTATTATTTACAGTTTACACATGTTTTTACTTTACAAATCGTAAGTTAATGAGCAAAACTGCTAATACAGCTATGCTCTAGATACACATATTCCCATTTCCATATTATTATATAGTCTCACAGATGGAGGGAAGCTCAGCAAAGAGAAGTGTTGCTTCTCAAGTCACACAGCTTTCACTGAAGCCTGCAGGGCTTCCTCCCGCGGTGCACTACTCCTCTCACTGAGGTTGTCGGAAAAAAGCTTCAACTCAGAAGCACAGGTCCATGATTCCATTTAAATGAGAATCTAGTCCCGTGACTTTTCTTAAAAACAGCAGTTTGCACTTCTTAATTTTCTTCACATTTTTCACCCTTCACCTCTTTCACCGATCCCCTTCCCCGCCCATCAGAGAACCATGGGTTTGTTCTGAGTTTTTATCTGTTTAGTTTTGCTTGTTCCTTTGTTTTTTGAGATTTCACATATAACTGAAAACATATGGTTTTTGTCTTTATCTGTCTGACTTATTTCACTTAGCATCTAGGTCCATCCATGTTGTCCTAAACGGCAAGACTTCATTCTTTTTATGGCTTAGCAATATTTCATAGTTCTCATGTACCACGTTTTTTACCCTTTTAACTACTGACTCTTAGGTCACTGCTCGCGCTGACCTTGAGGGCAATCTGGGAGAGGCTGTGTCCTGCTCAGCCAATGCTCCCATGGGGCTAGAGGGTGACTGGGAGAGACGGCAGCAAGCACCAGATCAGGCTATTACACCCATAGAGCTTGGGAGCATTTGAGAGAGACTGCAGGGTCTCCAAGGCTACTCTGAAGGGCCTGGACCTGCTAGAAGAGGCTCCAACAGGACTAGTGGGCTGGGTGGGACTGGGGGGGTCTCCTGGAATCACCACAGCAAGGCAGACAGTGTTAGCCAAGAGAACGGAGAGGGACAGATTTTTGTGCCTGCCTGCTCAGGGCCAGCTGAGTGGGAGGAGAGCTCAACAAAGGAACAGCACCCCCCCCCCAAGGCTTCTGTTCCCTGAGACAGTTCCCACTCCGCTCTTGCCCCAAAGTCAGTCAATTTCGTTCTTCCCTACGTGGCCTAGGCAGGCATTTCTGGAACTGCCACCACTAAGCTGGAGCTTAGAGCCAAGAAGTTTGTGCTGAATCCTCTCGGTCCCCCACACCCGTTCATCAGTCTCAGATGAAGGACTCCTCTTTGCCACACAGGTGGCCTGCACAGGGAGGCCTACTGTTGGGCTCAGACCCTTGGCTGCTGGAGTTGGGGGTGGGGACAGACATGGAACCTTACAGTGGAGCTATCCCTCCCATTCATTAATCACCACGCAGGTGTAAGACATGCCCAGACCACGAGTCCACCCCTCCTACCTGTCTCCACGTGGCTTCCTCTTTATATTCTTAGTTGTAGGGATTCTGTTCCGCTAGTATTCAGCTGGTTCTCAGTGAAGGTTGTTCTACAGCAGAGTTGTAATTCTGATGTGTCCCCGGGAGGAGGTGAGTTCAGGATTTACCTACTCAATCACCTGGACTCCACCCCGCCCCTCCCCACTCAACCTCCCCTAGTTTCTATTGGCTCAATCATCATTGTCCTAATATGCCATATAACACTCAGGAAGTTCGAGCAACAAGGTTTGGTTTTCTCCTCGGCATAAATGTCCAGGGGACTGTATTTATCGTGAATCAGGAGTTTTCCAGCTGCTCTGGTGGTTGTCACGATCCTTTCCCCAAAGATTTTTATGGATAAAGACAACTTTCTTCCCAAATTCCATTCTTTATCTCCTTGCCATACATTTACATATGAATATGGGGAAGTATCGTTGAAACCAAACTTGTCAAGTCTGCCAATCTTCTTGCTGGGTTTTATCTTTTACTAACTTATGCAGATAATAAGGGTATGAGTGGGCTGGAACAGTATTGTTTTCTGCTAGGCTGTTTTCAAACTATTCAGCGCAGATCTGGTTTTTCGGTCCTACTCTAGTCCTGAAAAGTCACCTCAATTTTGATACTGTTGACACATGAAAAAACTTTAAACTACCTGGGGCAACCCCACAACTTATAAATGAATGAACTGAGGATCAAAAAGAGGACTAGAAGATGTGACCCTTCAAAGATACACCGTGGGGCAGACGCAGAAGCAAAAGCCAGGTTTGCCTGCCCTTCCTCAACTCTTCTTATCACTTAACAAACGTTATTTCACCAAACATTCACTGAGCACCTCGTACTAAGCAATGTAACATTCTATGCAAAAAAAAACAAAAAACAAAAAACCTACAATTTCTGCCCTCAAAAGTTTAAGAAAACAAGCTGCCACCTTTAATAAGGATGAAGTATTACTGCTACACTGTGCCCCAATAGCATTTATATACATCTTTCAGGTGTTAACAGCATGTCCATCGCCACTCAGGGCTGTGAATCTGTGTATGACAATGGTGGCAGAAAACCGGCTGTGAGCTGAGCTCAGGCTCACACAGCTAGAGGACACTACTTGTGCACACAATGTGTCCCCAAGACATTCTGATATTATGGTGCCATCCCACCCCCAATACCAAAACAATGGGTGTTATCTACTTGAAAACATTGGCATCATCACGGATTTGCTTTTGGATTAAAACATTCACTTGTATCCACTGTGCCTTGTTGCATTATCACAAGATTGTAAGACATTTCCTCCACATCCAGTTTAGGGAAGATGGGTGGGTCAAAGAGACTTTATAGCATTAGTCTTTAAGCAGATAGGATTAGGATAGTTTTCTAAAGTAGAGGTCTTCAATCTTTTTGGCACCAGGGACATGTCCTCCTATGAGAATCTAAAGGTTGATGATCTGAGGTGGAGCTGAGGAGGTGATGCTAGCCCTGGGGAGTGGCTGCAATTGCAGAGGAAGCTTCAGACACTGGCCAGCTACTCACCTTCTGCTGTGCAGACTAGTACCTAACAGGCCGTGGATCGGTACCAGTCTCTGGCTTAGGGGTTGGGAACCTCTATTCTAAAGAACTCTACTCTCCCAATCCAAGACTTCTGTAGGACCTGGGCACCAAGTTGAAATGCCTGTGCTGGTGGCAATTATTCAGAATGCATGCCAAGTTCCTTCTAAACGTATGTGAAGAACACTGTGTCGGTGGTAGGAAATGGGACTTTAAATAATGTCTACAAAACCCTCTGCTTGTTAATAACATACAGTGAAAAAGAATGTGACATTTTATTGGGACACTTGTATGGAACTATTTCTAAAGAATATCAAGTGAAAAAACTATTCATTCAAATATATTTCATAGAAACCTATTTTTGTAAACACGCTCTAACCAAATGACAACATATGCATATGTATCATATGGAAAAGTCTTGGGAAAGGCATGTGTGACTGACTACCCGCTGGACTGTTCAGTGTCTGTACTCTGTGATAAGAAAGTAAGCTGAGACAGGGGTGTCTTTTAGTTTAAAGCTGTTTAGGTATCAGTTAAGTTTTTACAATAAGAATTTACAAATGCACTACTCATATGTAAAACGTTTTAAGAAACACACACACACACACACACACACACACACACACAAGCAAGATCCCCAACTGCCTGTTCTTACAAAAGTGGAATTCTTTTACATTTACAAAAGATATTTTTTGCAACTTAATTACAACTATCATTTCTTCATCCCAGATAGAGGGAAAAGAAAGTAACTTAAATTCACTACAGCTACATTCAGACACCACCAATTACATAGAAAGACAGAAGATAATGAAATAATGCTTGAATTAACATATAAGCACTTTTACTACAAAGCATGCTTTTCTACAAAGTAGAAAATATATCAGGTCACTCTATATTTATTTAGGTGTCTGCTGTTAGAATCTATGTCACCTGTACCACTTCATGCATGTATCCAGTTAACATTTATTGAGCATCTGCAGTGTAATAGGCCATCCTTATTCTATGACATTCACTTGGGATTTTATAGATGTTAAATTAAGGAAGTGTAAAGACAAGGATTAATTTTTACAGGAATAAGAAAAAAAATGAAGACATCACCAAAAAAAAAAAAAAGGCTTTTCTGTTTCATTTAGAATCTAGTATGCAGGTCTGCTAATACTTATTAACTTTTATGGTAATTTTTTGCTTGGATATTGGGCTGCCTTGATAGACTGACTGCCTTGAAGAAAATACATGAATCTTCTATCTGTGGCACTTGTATCATCACGTGAGTTTACAATATAGCAGGCATATATCTTTGACTCAATCAGTCTACAAATGCTTATTTAGCACCCATTACGAGTCAGTTATTTTACTAGGCCCCTGGGGTATAAGATGAATGATAGAGCACGCACACACACACACACACACACACATAAAAAATTAGAGAATTTTAGATTTGAATAAATGATGTAGGAAATAAACTGGACTAGAGATGGGCAGGTTGGCCCTTTCTCATTGCATTGGGAAAGCTCTTAGATGACACCTAAGCTGGAAACCCAAAGATGTGAAAGAGGAAGCTCTGCAAACAGTCTCACAGAAGAATTCTGCAGGTAAACAACTCCACTGAAAAAATGCTAAAACCAGAAAGAACTTGATCTGTTCTAGAAGCAGAAAGGAGACCAGTGTGACACAGAGAATCAGGAGAGGCTGATGCGGTCAGCAGAAATCCAGTCCCATTGGAAGCTGCTGAAAGGTTTTAAATAACAGAGTAATTGAATCTGGTTGATGACTTTAAAAAAGAAAAGGAAAACACTCAACCTTCTGTATGAGGAGAATAAACTATTAGGAGAGCAAAAATGGAATAAGGGGATACCAATAAGGAAGCTATATTTTGGGTGGATGTGGATAGATGGATGAATAAGTGGATGAATTGATGAGTGGGTAGATAAATGGATGGGTGGCCGGTGAATGGAAGGAATGAAAGGAGGGAAGGAGGGATGAAATAAATAAGTGAATAAATAATAACCATGACTAAAAAGAAAGAAGGTCTATGAGAGTCATTTGACCTAGGTATTTTAGCATAAAATGGTTCTTAAGTCAAATTTCAAAAAACAAATGCGAATTATTGTGAGTGAAAGAAACATTGCTAGAATAGTTTTCTAAAATGATTGCCTTGAGTAAAATAGTATACATTTAGCAATACAATGACTGGTATATATGTTTTAAAATAAATCATTATTCTATAAGTCATACTACTTCATGAAAATTTGTAATTACCTATATAGCTCTCACTATAATTTTACTCTGACACAGAGATTCCTTATCTAGAACTTATACTGTGGAAGTATACACAAATGCACATGGGTTTTTTTTTAAAAAAAGATTGTCCTTGCAGCCTTATTTCAAATGGGGGCAGGGAATAAATATCTATGCCCGGGGAAGTGATTTAATAAATTATACGCATTTGTTCTACTTAATACTACAGAGCTATCTAAACAAAGGCTGTTGTCCCATGTACCCTGATACAGACTCATGGCCTTCTATAAACAATGAGTAAAAAGTAAGTTGCAATATGTATGTATGAGAGAGAACAAAGAATGTTCTAGTACTATGCTAATACTATAGCCACTAGCCACATGTGGCTACTGGGCACTTAAAATATGACCAGTTAGAATTGGGATGTGCTCTAAATATAAAATAATGAATTTTTATGACTTGCAATAAAAAAATAATAAACTCATTAATGTTGTTTGTATTTATTCTACATTGAAATAATAATGCTTTAGATGACTGAGTTAAATATATTCTTAAAATTAATTTCACCTGTTTCTTTTTTACTTTTTTGAACATTGCTAGTAGAAAATTTATAATTACTTATATAGCTCTCATTATAATCTTACTGGACAGTGCTAGCCTAGAAGAATAAAGCAATAATGCTGATTATTCCTGGGGAGTGGGATTAGGGAGAAGATTTGATGAGGAAGACAAAGAATGGGGACTTTCACCTTTAACCAAAATTCTATTATATTTTTCAAAGAATATTTAGTTAAATATTTTAAAAACCAATAATAGAAATCCAAGCAAAGTCTATAGTTTAGAAAATGTCATATCACTGTTAGTGTCTTAGTTTTGACAAATGTATACTGGTTATGTAAGCTGTACACATTGTAGAAAACTGGTGAATACAGAAACTCCCGTATCATTGTTACGAGTCTCTGTAAATCTCAAATTATTCCATAATTAAAAGTTTAAAAAGACAGCATTAAAAACATAAACAATTTAACAAGTTGTGTCCTCAGCTTACATAGAGATTGCTATTCAGAGTCTCAGTATATTGTACAGCAAGTGGCTCCAAACTGTCTTCTCCACACAGTGTCCCTTACAAGGACATTTGCTTGAAATAAAATAGCTACTAGTATAGCCACATGTCACATTTCTTTGTTTTTATCTGAAATTCCATCAAGTCAGATAACTACTTTCTCCCATGGTGATTAGAAACTATTTGGTTGCTGTTTGTGTAGTAGAAATATTTGTGGGAGGAGGGTTGCCTGAGAGAACCAAGAACAGCTCCTCTGAGAACATTGCTGAGGCAGATTTTACAGGCCCCTCACCACTGGATCCTTACTTCAACTCTCAGATTGAGCCAGTACTAAAGTCAAGAGATTTTTTCCTAAGATCTAGTGGTGAACTTTTGGATAAAGAAAAAAAATCCAGAAATCTATAATACTAGTAGAACAAAACTGTGAGACAACCTCCACCTACATTTCTACAGTTAATTTCAACTTGCGTGTTTTCTGAACAAGAACTAAATTTAGTACAAAATTGAATGATAATGGTAAGTAAAACGATCGATAATAAAATTGAAAGCAGACTAGATACAGATATATAGATATATGAATACTTCAGAGCTGGCAAAAAGAAAATAAACATTGCACTGGAATGTAAAATATTTCCATTTTACGTGAACTAGGTTTAAAAGCAGAAATACAAAATGTGGAAATTACAACGGAAAACATACCAACTTGTCATAAAGCATGAAGCAAATATAGACTACAAGGCTATAATAAAATATTTTTCAAAGGTGATGCACCCACAAAACAACTATATTAAAATAATGTTCACATTTAAAAAGATGTCTCACATCAGCACACATGAATAGCTTAAATAACCATTAAAAAAAAAAATTCTCACTGCTTTCTCTGAGAAAAGAGAGTCACACTATAGCAGAAGGAATTTAAACAAGAATTCCAAAAAGAAAATCACTGCTATGAGTAAATGAGTCACTTGGAATAATGACCTTCGTAATTGCAGTCAACAGACTGAGAAAGACCCAGAGGATACAGAAGCCTGAAACTAACATTTCTGACTCATACTGCTCCTTTGCACAGGTTTCCAATAAAAATCAGCCAAAATGTGAGCTCTGCGGTAGCTTGAGAACCTTTCAACCCAATGGTCCAGCTGCCCCTCTCTCCTTTTCCTGGCTTCTCAACTGAATCCCAGAAAAGGGTGGTGAAAAATCCTAACCATTATAGTTTTAGGGCATCTCTACTTATCACCAGAAGGAGTCAAACTTTCTTGACAAAAAATCTGAAGACAAATGAATCTGGTTCAATTTAAGTTTTTTTAACTTAAATTTAAATGAGAATAACATTAAAATTTTAATGAGACTAGGCAAAAATAAATAGCAGGCCTACCTTGGAGATATTGTGGATTCAGTTCCAGACCACCTAAATAAATAAAGCAGGCCAGAATCTTTTTGCTGGTGAAGGACCTTCAACATTTTTTTTTTAAAGAAAACCTCAGCACCTATGAACTACAATAAAGTAAAATGCAATAAAATGAGGTATGCCTGTAATGTGGGCTTGAACAGCTCAAAATTGCTGCCTTAGAAATTCCAAATCTAGCAGAAGTAATACATATAAGATAGCAAGACCTTACTTTTTCAGTCTAAAAAGACAAGCGGCCCCCACTTTACACAGACTATGGGTCTCTTAGGTAGAGCCTGTGAAAAAAATCCGAAAATACTTCTAGGAACAGACAACATATTCAATCTTAATACATTATTTTTAATTAAGTTACCACTTGTCATCTCCAGGGCATATGGAGCTTTTCATTCTCCTTTCTGCCTTCATCCCCATTCTAAATAATTGATTTATAGTGGCTCTTACTCTGAAAACCAGGGGTTCCAGTCCTGGCATACTGCTGGCCCTGACCTTGAACTTGACCTGTCTCCATCTTCATTTCTTTCTATAATGAGGAGGGCAGACAGGAAAACATTGCTACATGCTTAAATCTAATCTTTTCATTACAAAAGAAAATAGAGACCATCAAACAATTACAAAGGCATGTTAAAAGGAAAAAGTGAACCTCTCTTGATCATTTGCCATGGTGAGGTAAACATATTGAGTATATTCTTCCACATTTTTTTAAGGCATAAGATAAAATTTGCATCAATTAGATATACTATTTGAGAACTTTATTTTTCTTTTAACTTAGCACTACAGCATTTTTCTCTGACAAGTAACTTGTGACAGTAAGGATTTTAAGCTTTGTAACAGTAGGGATTTTGTCTGCTTCCTTCACTGAGATATTCCTAGGGACTAATACACGGTCTGACAAAGTACCTGCCAATAAGTGTTCAATGAATGAGTGGATGGAATGAATCCTCCAACCTGTCAGATCCACCAGTTCTATGGGCCCAGGGATGTGCCTATTGATCTCTCTCTATGGTCTCAGCACCAGAGTACCAGGCACACATGAAGCACTTAATAAATATGTGTTAAATTAGCAAATGGCTCAATGATGAAACCACCGAATTCCTTTTAACTGCACCACTGTGCTGATGTACCACAATAATCAACTACTGCCCTGCTGATAGAAAAAAAAAGTCTCCTGTGAACATCATTGCAATGACAATGCCTGTACACTTACCCTAGTTGAAAAGTTTTTGTAGGATGACCCTCTTCTGGAAGAGGCCATCGATCTGGACCAAATGTGTTCTGAAGTCCCATCCCTCCTAGAATTTCAAAACTTTTAATACATTTATGATTAATTTTTCAGCTTGTATGAGAGTCACTGCCTATGATTTTGCGAAATGATCTCCTTTACTTATCTCTCTACAGAAATCCAGTGCCTCCCAAAACTGCCTAGATGTAGCCCAAAGACTATAGTTCACACAGTAATTCAGACTGCCCAAAAGACTTCTGAAACACACGGGCTGCCTGTGTTGTTGGTGACCGACATGCACTGCACGTAGCACAGGAGCACTTTAGTCATCACCTGGGGGGGACAGTTTTTAGGCAGTGACAGGTCCATATTGTTGACTGATTCCTTGTGTGCTAAGGAGGGCTCAGCAGAAAGGAGGAAACAGACAAGACTTCCAAGGGCCTGAGATGGGACAATGTGCTGAGCAACAGAGGCCACTTCTACCTACATAAGAATACAGGGAGTCTGGGTATATTGTGACTTCTCTAAGAAGTTAGGTTAGAGATCTCTGTCTGAACTCTCCAACGGTTAAGACTGCAGGAAGCTACCTTTCTGCTTATCTAATGTTTTTATTCCAAAGATATTTAGTAAATTTCTATTATGTGTGAGAGCAGTGCAAGGCATTAGGAAGGCAACAAGTAAGGCAGATCTGGTCTCTACATTCTTGTATTGAGGCTTAAAGACCACTGTTCTTCCACCAAGGAACCTGAAGTGGACAAATACAGATTGCTGGAGACCTTTTTTCCTTCTACCACAAAATCCAATTTGTGTCCCAGTTACTGCTGCTTCTGTGAAAAACACAGCTTCAGTTCTCTCCATGAATGGAGAAGTTGATCAGAGATATTTCCCTTTGAGTGATCACCAAACAAAACAGCAACACACATACTGAGTGTGCTTCCTTTTTACCCAGGAGCTCCTGCCATACCATGGGTTTGCTAGGCTGTCCTCAGAATGGGCAAAAAAGAGCTGTGAAGTGGCACTTACTGCTGGAGAGTCAACATGCAAAGAAGCATAAATCCTGAGACTCAAAAGGAACCTTTCAGACCATATAGTCCTACTCCAGGCGTTTCTTATCCTTCAATGAGTCCCAGAT
Source organism: Macroglossus sobrinus (assembly GCA_004027375.1). NCBI lineage: Eukaryota > Metazoa > Chordata > Mammalia > Chiroptera > Pteropodidae > Macroglossus > Macroglossus sobrinus. The sequence goes on along the minus strand of PVKZ01001051.1, from coordinate 483,179 downwards.
CTTTTCAAAAATCAGTGGCTCCTCTAGATTTTCTGTACCAAAAAAAAGATATTTACATAACTGTCCCTACATTTTTAGGAGCTTTGTGACTAAATTTCCTGGAATTCCAGAGAAACCATATTAGAAATTCCTCCTTTACATACACACACACACACACACACACACACACACACACACACACACACACACAAAACATTTGAGTTGTAAATACCCCAATTATCAGTCTCTGAGTTGAGTAACCTTGCTGGTTGGAATGCCAAAGTAATGATGTAACCTGTCTGAGAACAGTGCAGGTCATGGTTCAATCCCTTGTGAGCTAATTATCTTCAGAAATGGAAAAACAGTACTTGGGAGCCACTGAGAGAAACTTAAAGCCAATCAGCTGACACATTTGATAGTTTTCAGAGAAGACAATCCAAGCACAAAAAGGAAGCTGGGTCCGACGACATGGAATGGTGACCCTCAGAGGTTGTCAGGATTGCTGCTCCATGCTGACATAGCAGTAATATTCCGATGGATCCTCCATTTCATATACGTTCTCCTCAATGGTATAGATGTTTTCCTCTGAGCGCATCCCCTCTGCTACTGTATTAGTTAACCCTATGGGAGGGGCATTCGCCAAAGTGATGAGGCTGTGGAAATAAAATGTCACAGTTGAGTTCATCATTTCCTGGGGACCACAGAATAAAGAGCATAGGCTTTGCTGAAGAGACAGCAACCAAAGGCAGCAAACATAATGCCTGACTGGGTTCTGACTGGTCTCAGCACCAGAGTACCAGAGTTCTGACTGGGAGAAAAACATAAAATAGAATAATCTGAAGAACATTGAGGAAATCTGAATTAATCTTAATTGTCTTAGTTATAAAAATTAGCATTGCGTTATCTAAGAGAATATCTTTGTTCTTAGGAAGTACAGACTGCAGTGTTTAGGTCAAGCCTCAAGATGTCTGAAACATCCTTAAAATGGTTCAGAAAGAAATTGTGTACATAGAGAAACAGATAAAACAAACTTATCAAAAGGATAAATCATACATTTAGATGTTCCTTATACTATTATTTTAATTCTCCTGGGGCTGGAACAATTTAAAAAAAAAATGAATATGGCATGTAATCAATCAGATTTGAGTTTGAATTTTGTCTCTTTCACTTACCAGCCATATGACCTTGGGTAAATTGGGTTTGTTTTTTCATTCATTTATTTAAGAAATATTTAGTGTGTTACACACTGTTCTATTCAGCAAGAGATTCAGCAGTGAACAAAACACAGAAATCCCATGGAGGCTATATATTAGTAAGCTCTGTGTCTCAGGCTCCTCATCTGTAAAATAGGAATAATAAGCATGCTATCTCACCAGGCTGCTTCAGGAGCATTTATTCATTCAATAATCAAATATTTATTAAGTGCCTACCAATTTCAGGAGCTGTGCTAGGGGATACAGCTGTTAATGTGGCAGACAAGTTCCTTATTTTCTACAGAGTTTACCTTTATAGGTGGAGATAAACATTAGCCCAATGATGTCACATAAAATGAATTAGTGCATATGTGTTACCTATGAACATTATCACATTTTAGGTTTCAGCTCTAAGAAAGGATAGCAACACAGATAATCTAATCCATAGATAATTAAATTATTCCTTTGTTCTTTTTTACTTCTTCACTGCAGACCATTTTGTCTTCATAAATACACTGCCTATACTTAGTCTAAAATTATTAGTGGTTTAGAAAGTAGTCAATGGACAGCATCATTTTTTTTCCTTGAAATATACTGCATTCTATCAATGTACCAAATGTCGCTAAAATGAAGGGAAAGCTATGTGTGTCTGGAATTGAGGTGTGTGTATGTGTGTTACAAAGATGTGTACATATAGTCAGGAATGTAGACTAAAGCTGTAATGTAATGAACCAGTAGTTTTCAACCTTGTTTTCACATCAATATCACTGGGAAAGCTTTTAGCAAAATATTTGTGCTTAGGCCTTATCCCTAAAGATTCTAGTTTATTTGCTCTGGGGCTGACAACAGATTGTGTAAGTGACTCTAATAGGTTACCTGAGTGAAGAGCATCTAGAATGGGCTACCAAACCTCTGTGAGTAGATTCTGGATTTCTAGTTTTCTTCTGAAGTCCAATGCCCACACCAGAGGCTGGATGCAGTACATGCTCAATGAATTGAAGGGTCAGTTGATTGATCGAAAAGACCCATTAATATAGAACAAATAAGCATTTCCTATCGACAGGAGATAAATTCTATACCTTCACTTTAGGACTAAGGAATGAGAGGGATTAGGAAGTAAACAGAGCAGTGTGTTTCAAACACACTGAGAAACAGAGCAGCGTTTCACAAAACTAGGCCTAAAGTAAGAAGGAAGTATAAGTTTAGATCCCAAAGTCCCAGGGTAGGACTTCCAAGAGCAAAGATCAAAGCCACATGAGAGTAGGGGCCTCCGAGATTCCCGCTTTCCCCTACCCCACCACTTATTCTTACCTTGAATTCTGTAACTTCTCTTTCTTATGAGAATACCCTAGGCAAAGGGGAGAAGAAAAGTCAATTAAAATTGCTTTCATTGTTAAATGAAATAAGAAATAAAATGGGCTCACTGGAAGCAAGGATTGTTTAGGGAAATCTGGTCTTGCCTTAGATTGAATAAAATCAAACTACCATTGCGTGTCTAGGTTTATTACATGAACTATGCTAGAAAATAATAAAGAAAAGTAATATCTAACCATAATATGGAATACCTACTATACATCAGGTAGTATGCTAAGCACCATGGACACAAAGGTAAATCATGAGGTCTGACTTAGTGAAGCCATATTCTAGTGAGGGTATCACTTAAAAAAAATAATAACAACAACAATAATAATAATTTCTCATTTTGATTTGATATAAAGAAAACCAACAATGCACTGAAACTGATAATAGAGAAGAGAAAAGAACTCCCAGAAAAGGTGACTCTTAATGTCAACTCTGAAAGAAAAAAATGAGTCAGCCAGTGAAGAGCCAGGTGGAGAATTCCAGGCAGACTAATACCCTGATAGAGATCATGGCAAGTGCCTGAAACCAAAAATATGGCTGGAATAAAAGAGTGACCCAAGATAATGTCTGAGAAGCAGGCAGCCTAGGGCTAGATCCTACAGGACCACTTATGTAAACATCAAGGGTTTGAATTTTATTCTAAGACCTGTAAGAAACACAGGGGGAAGAAATATAATTTGATTGGGTTTTAAGACATCACTCAGACTGCTATGCGAGAGTGGGTTAAAAGGAGGTATAAAAAAGTAAGAAGGTAAGTAGAAATGATGGTGCCTCAAAGTAAGGTGGTGACTGAGAGAGATGCAGAATGATGAATGGATTTTAGATATGTTTTGGAGAAAGACCACGGGAACTGAATTTGAATTGTGTATTAGGAGTGAGGACAAAGGATTCAAGGATGACTTCTGGCTTTCCGGGAGTCAGCGACCAGATGAATGGTAGTGAAACACCATGATGGGAACGACCAGGGAGGGAGAGGTTACATGTTGGGAACGTGCCATATAGACTCCACTGGGTGTGTTAGATATGGAACATATCTAAATGTAGGTATCAACTGGACAAACATCTGAGAGTTGGAGAGAGATATTAAGAATGACATTAAGTCTATGAAAATATAGGTCATCACCTAGAGATGCAGAGAAAAGGAAAGGTTCAACCCTGAGGAACCTCAACATTTAAAAGTCTAGCAGAAGAATAGGAAATAACAAAAATGACTGGAAAGAAATGGCCAATGAAGTAGGAGAGCAGAGTTTCAGAAGCCCAGAGAAGGAAGACTTTCTAGAATGAATGAGAGTCAATTAAATTAAATATTGCCGAATGACTGATCACAATGACTTTGTGTGTATTGCTTAACCTTCTAGCACACTGGTTCTCCATTTGGTAAGTTAGAATAATATTAGAACCTTTCTCAAAAGAGTAGTTGTAAGGATTTAATGCACATAGAGTACTGCTCAGCAGCTTCTAGAAACATCCTGGTTTCCTCCGCATTGTCCCCAGTTTTAGCATTGGAAGTCTCACATCTAAGGATCCACCTTCAGTCCTGGGCAAATCTGGGATACTCGGTCACCCTACACACAGTCCATATTTTTGTATCAGTAATAAAGGCTCCTAGAATGCACTCATCCCTGGATATAAGGCCTCGGCCTCTGTCCTCAAAGGGACGAGAATACATCACCATCATAGTTGTAAGGCCTTTGGGCTGATAGAACTGTGGCCATAGTTTCCCAGCTGTTATCATCTAATGAAATTCACCAAGTTAGACACACTTTAAATATGAGGTTGATTGTATATAAAGCATCCTTTAGTAACAATTCTTAAAATAAAGGTATGTAATTTAAAAACGCGTTGTGCTGAGTGCCATGATGGAGGAAAATACTAATGCTGCAGTCCGGGCCATGACCCAGTGTGAAAGGGACTTGATACCCCTCTTTAAGGACTTATTTCTGAGAAACAAAGATAGAATATTCACAGAAGAAAATGATTTTCATTGTTGTGCTTCCTAATAAAGCAAGACATATTTATGCATTAAAAGGTTCTCTTTCTTTCAAAGGAGAATAGGTAATGGAATCAGCCTGCCTGGATTCAAATTCCATCTTTTTCACTTATTGATTCTGAAACCTTGGGAAAGTAACTTATCTCTCTAAGCTCTACTCTCCTCTATGAGGATGACAATCCTACCTACCTTATAAAGTGGAGATGATGATAAAATGCATGTAAACATTTAGCACAATGCCTGCCTGTTACATAGTAACCATTGAATAAAAATTAGCTAAGGTTATCCTTAAGGTTTAGAAGGACTAAAGAGTTTTAGACTAACAAGCTTTGAGTATAAATATAAACTTATATTTCTATCTAGGTTTATGTTGGTTCCTATATTAATAGTTCCGTATCAGAGGGAAAGAAAAGCAACATTAAATGACTTACATTTGAGAATTAAGGCACCAAAGATTAGAACCAGAGTCAGCCCGGCAGAGATCCCTGCTCCAATGTAGATATTTATGCTGGTGGTCGCACCAGAGTCTTGAAACTCATAAGTCATTGTGGATATTTGCTATGGAAACACAAACAAAACTGTAGCATATGGCCAGAAACTGGTTGTGTACTCAGCTATTTTTATGACTTATGCATTAGACTACCCCTTTTAAGGCATCACAGGAGTACAGGGACACGGAAACCACCCTTGGTCTGCTCCCTTCTAGACAAACCTCAAACCACCCAAAGAAAAGGTACAATAGCTTAGTCTTTGGACTTAGCAAGGAATTAAAATACACCCTTCTGTCCTTTGGCTAGAGAAGGAGCTCTTAGTAAATGGACTGTGGACCTTTCCCATAAACAAAAATGGGTTTTAGAGTGCACTCTTGTTCACTCAAGATCCCCTGGTGTTCCCAAGGAGTTGCAGAGTTGTCTACATTTACAAGCAGCGAAGCCCTTATTTTGACAGAAAGACAGTTACTTAAGAGCCAGGTTTTTGTAATCAGACAGTCCTGGGTTCAAATCCCAGCTCTGTCACTAAGAGCTTAGTTATCTTATAGAGTTATTGAGAAAATTAAGCATCAAAAATATAAAATCCCTGGCACAGGGTCTGGTACATGATAATGCTTGGTCAATAATAGTTATTGATAATTGCTTTTGATAAATGTCAATAATTGCTTTTGCTCTAATTAATTTGGTTTTTTGATAACTGACAGTCACAGAGAAAATCCTCTGCTTTTAAGATTTCAGTCCATGCCCCCCTCCTTTAAAAATAATACTAAACACTTTTTTAAAACAATGAAGTAAAGGATGCTACATGCAAGATACTGCACATCAAGCATGCGGGTGCACAGAGGTACTACAAAGGCAGTCCTTGATTGCAAAAAAACGCAGAGAGAAAAACAAAATGCTGAGCCTTCGTTGTGAACACACAAGTAGGCGATTAAGTCAAATGAATAGGTCCTCAAAGAACTTTTAAGTCATTACTACAAATTTGCTTTCTAGTGGTTTCCTTTTTTACTCTAAGAAGGTAAGGGAACACTGAAATTGTGGTTAATTTTAATATTGCTTTATTTATAGTTAGATACATAAATTCCTGACTGACCACACGAGGGTTTTACTGTCTCTCACTTATGATCAGTGAAATTGACCTTCCCGTGAAGAGGCGGGAATTCAAAAATAAGACGAGAAGACCCTATGGAGCTTTAATTAACTAACTCACAAATAAATAATTAATATTCTCAGGAACACAAAACACTTCAGATGAGTTAACAATTTATGTCTTGTTATACAAAAAAAAAAAACTTTCTTATTTGAGTTACAACAGAAACAAGAGGAAACATATTCTAGGGAGGTAGAAGGTCTTTGAATTCTTCACAGTGGTATACAGCTATGAACTTTGAGAAGAAGAACAAAATGCTAATGCTTCTTCTTTTGTTTTTCCAGCACTTACTATGTGCCAGACACTCTACATGCATTATCTCATTCCACCCTTACAACAGGTCTATGTAGTTACTGTCATCATCAACATGTCAAAGCAAGGAATCTGAAGCTAATGGAGATGAAGGCATTTTTCCCAAAGGAAAGAGTGGGTTGCAAAGAAGGCGAAAGTCACACTTCCTTTTCTGAGTTAAACACAATGTTAGCTCCCACAGACAAAAAAGTTTCTTACTGTTTGATTTCTATCATGGAAGGTCTCCATTGTCTGCGTCTCTGCCACAAAGAAGAGAATATCCAATAGAATAATTAAAAATGTTTTCTTTTGTCTCAGTTAAAAACAATCTTAAATATGCCTATAATTCTATTAGAAATTAATTTTACTCCATACTCTTGACAGTAATTAATTGGGAGACCAACAAAATTTACTAAACACTTACAAATCAACTTTAGGATGACCACATTTTTTCATCCAGGTAATAAACTCAGCTACTTATGTTTTATGAAATGGAGATTTCTACCAGGAAGACCTACACTGAATACATAGTTCATTGTATTCACAGGGCCTTAACAGGGTTTGCAGAATTCCAACAACATTGCTAACACTCAGACAGGCATTATATTGTAATTAGGCTTCGACAGATAATAAAAGTTAATTTTTCTGAAAAAGCCTGGCATTTTCTCAATAAGAAGAAGAAAGAGTATGTGGCTGCCTAAATATGAAAATAAAAACTATAGCTACATTTACCATGAGCAGGAATTGTGCTAAACTCTTTAGGTAGCTCATTCAGCATTCAAAACAACTATCCGAAGGTAGGGACAATCAGTCCCATTACACAGATGAAGAAGCTGAGAATTAGGAAGTGACTTAACTCAGGTCATACAGCCTAGTGAATGACAGAAATGGTTTTCCAGTTTAGGTCTGCATGGCTTTAAGCATACACTCTTTTTTTTTTTTTTTCAATTTAAGTATACAATATTATATTATTTTCGGGTGTACAATATAGTATATTGTATATCTTACAATGTAATTACCACACTAAGTCTAACAATCATCTGTCACCATGGAGACTTATTAGAAGATCATTGACTATATTCCCCTTTATATTTTTTACCAAGTATCCCACTCCAAACATCACTTTGATCTCTGTTACTATAAGTCTGTTTTTGTTTTATTTATTCATTTGTTTTTTTTAGATTCTGCATATAAGTAAAAATATAAGGTATTTATCTTTCTCTGTCTGATTTATTTCACTTAGCATAACACCCTCTAAGTCCATGAATGTTGTCAAAAACAGCAAAATGACATTTTTTTTATGGCTGAGTAATATTCCCATTGTCTATACATCTTTATCCATTCATCTATCAATGGACACCTAGGTTGCTTCCATATCTAGGCTGTTATAAATATAAGCATACATTCTTAACTCTGTTGCCTTCAACAACCTCCAGATCAGCATTGTCACTACTATTAAGTGTGTCACATTGCCTAGCTACCAGCTCACCTTTTCTCCTCTTTGTTCATTTATTTGTTCATTTATTTATTTATTTATTTATTTATGCCTATCCATTTGATGAACATGTAGTGAACCTGAACTCTGTCAGGCATAGAAGACAGAGCAGTAAATAAGAGAGGCATGGGCCCTAATGTCATAGACTCTGCATCTTAAATATTAATAGATTGTCACCTTTAAAAAATGAAGTATGCCTACTCATTCTTCTGGCTGAGTCAGAGACTGGAACTTCTTAAGTTTCATGGTCACTTTCCAGAGGCCTAAAAGTACGAATCCTTTAATATAGAACCCCTGGTTTAATAGACTATGATTTTAATATTATAATAGCATAGTCTTGGCCTAAAGGTATAAAAGAAAAACAGAGATTATCTTCCACTTATATTTTTGTTTTATTGCCCAAAGGGAATTTAAAGTATACAAACCATATTGATGGAACTGTTAAGTAAACAAATCTTAACCACACTCAAGATTTCCCAGTATAAAACTAGTATTTGCTTTCTTGGCCTAAATGGTAAACTGTCTAACTGTCTAACTCTCTTCTTTCTCTCTCTCTCTCTTCATTTAACAGTGAAAATGATCAATAAAATAGAGTCCTTTTAGGTCATCACAGCTTATTTTCTCATAAATAGTCATCAACCAAGATAGATAGAACAGTTGGAGGAAGTTGTAATGTTTTTCCTAGGGAATCCAAGAGTTGGCTGTGGTGGAGGCAGCAGTGGTAGAATGTGACAGTCTTAAAAGTATATAAATTTAATAGTTACCATCTAGCATGTATTATGTGCCAGACATGGTGTTTAACACTTTACATAAAAATCTCTTTTAATCTTGAGGATAACTAACCGACATAATGTTACCTACTATAGACATACCATTAAATATCATTAATTTGAATTTTTTATTTTATTTTCCTAGTTTTGAGACAGAAGAGGAAGCTGAGATTCAGAGAAGTGAAAGGCACTGCCCTGGGCTAGGTTGTACCTAACCAAGAATCCTAGTCACAGCTCAGTTTTTCTTTTCTTTCTTTCTTTTCTTTTTTTTTTTTATTTATTTGTTTAAATATTTTCTCAGGCCTTTGAAAAGCTTAGAGAGTATAGGTCTATGCCTATATTCCCTGATGTAAGAAAGAGATGGCCCCATTTTTGATGCCTAAAGGGAAGGAACAAACAAGTAAAAACTAAAAGGAAGGAGACTTCTGTTTATGGTATAAACAGCTCTAAGAAAATGCACTGCCTCTTGAGGGAAGTGAAATCCCCATCCAGGAGGGTGTGTGGGCACAGAGCAAATGCTCACTTTTGGGTATGTTACAAAGAACACTGAAGCACAGGATGGAAAAGTGGGATGAAATGACCCCTCAAGTCCCTTCTAGGTCTACAGTTGTAGGACTTTTTAAAATATAATAATAGCATACAATAAATATCTAGTATTACTTGATCAGCCCACAATGTGGGTGATCATCTATTCCCACCATTTCTCATTTCCTCACTAACTGCATAAGTGATATTGGCCAACAATCACTAAAGAACCACCAAAGATCAAAACTTTGGAGAGCTGAACTTAATAACTATAATAATAACTCATTTTGAGTGCTTTCTGCGGGCCAGGAACTATGCTGAGCACTTTACAGACATTATCACATGCAGTCTTTACAACAATCCTATGAAGTAGGCACTGAAATTACTCTAATTAGAGAGAGGTGAGGAAATTGAGCCTCACAGACTTTGAGCAACTTCACTGAGTTTACAAAGCTAGTATGAGGAGCTGACATCAGAACCTATTCCACCTATCACTGAAGCACTTGCCCGCCATCTCATCTGCTTCTGAATCTTACTGCTAATGTTAACAACTTAATTAGCACCTATTGAGTATATATTACCATCAGACACTGACTGGGTTAAGCACATTAGTCACATTTTCTTATTTACACCTCATAAAGTGGGACTTATGAGATTTATGGGATTGGGAAATGAGACTTACCTATTATTAAATTCATTTCATAGAATAAAAATCTGAGCTCTGGAGAGTTTAAGAAAGACTAGAACTCTGAGAAGAAATATTTGAGATGAACCCTTCTGATCAATGTGACCTGAAGTCTGCTTTTCTGACCCTATCTTCTCTTCTAGCAAAGCATGGAAAAGTCCTTGCTAAACTAATTATAGAATTTTGCTGCTCTTACTGAGATAAAAATCTGAGGATGCTCCTAGGCTTTATTCCAGTTAGAAGCGGTCCTAGAAATCACTAATCAAACATGGACTGTGACCAGTTCAAGACAAAACATCACCAGTCCAGGAATAAATCAGAAAATAATAAGAACAATGTAGAGTTTTTCATTAGATTATATTTACCTAATTTAAGACTGTTCTTTTTTTGGCAGTGATGGTGATATTAGAAAGTTTGCTTTCGTTACATGGCAAAATACGTAGATAGAAATTCCGTTGGTGGAGGAGGGGATCAGGAATTTTAGTGGGTCATGAGATCTAAAAGTGTCTGGACAGAAGAGGAAGCTGAGATTCAAAGAAGTGAAAGGCACTGGCCCTGAGCTAGGCTGTATCTAACTAAGAGTCCTAGCCAAGGGCTCATTTTTCCCAGCACAGGTTTATCTCAACCACCTCCCCCACCTCGAATATTCTCTCAGGTGTACAGAAGCATTCATACTTCACTCTTAAACTGTTCTCTTTTTCCAGATTCAAGGTCTTCTGCACTCAAACCACATACAGGCTTCCTCCTACACCCCATGTATATATAATTACCCGAGTCATGTCCCTCGGTGGTGAGCAACCTTGGAAAGCCTGCAGTAATGTCTCTCCATGCAGTCCAAGCAGGGGTGACCTTAGCTAATGTCAAAAACCAATATTAGGATGAGGCTTCTCTGAGAGCAGAGAGCTTGTTTAGTGCATCAAAAGGGCAGCAAGAAAAACAAGAAACACAACAAATAAAGAGAAACACATGCTCAACTTTCAAACCTGGACACTTTCTTTGAGACTATATCACACACTAGAATGTTTGTGACACATTTTAAGAGTTGTGTTACAGTCATCATTGTCAGTCCAATTGTTCATAATAGAACTAATAGCCACACAGATGGCCACCCTAATGTTTTTCCTAAAACAGCTCCAACAATCCTTCTAATGGCCTATATTATAGGTATTATATTTCACAGAGGAGAAAGTCACAGAGTTTAAATAACTCGTCCAAGATTACACAGCTAAGTAAGAGTCAGAGTGGGATTGAACTTAGTTCCATCAGCCACAAAGTACATGCTCTATAAATCTTAAAACATACATGTACTTGTATCCCACCCCCACACACATGCACAATGCAGTGGGTCTCAATCCTGGCTATACACAGGGGACTATCACCTGGGGGAGACTCTGTAAAACCCCAGTGCTCAGGCTCCACCTTCATAGAAGCTGATTTCTCTGGTTTGTGGGTGGGGCCCAAGAATCTGTAGGTGTTACAAAGCTCCCCAGGTGAATCTAATGAGCAGTCAGGGTCTCAAACTACTTATCCAGGCCTCTCTTCCCATTTCATAGGTCCTATCCATGAGTTTCAATAAAGATAGAGAATAAAACATGGCTGGACATTGCTGATGGACCTGCAGGTCATAGGAGCCCACAATCCCAGGACTATAATTTGAGAGGTCAGAGATAAGACCTATCAGTGTATTTAATATGATCTGTAAATGAACCTTACTCATAAAGAAAGCATGCAAAGGTCCACTCACCTGGCTTGATTTCCAACTGCAGGTTTAATTTCTCATCATTCATTGGGCCTGGGATCTGGATGCGGCAGCAATAAGTCCCACTGTCAGCTAAAGTCACATTCTCTATGGTCAAGGACACATCTCCTTTGTGTAAATTCCCCTTTAGCTGGTATCTTCTGGATGTCTGATAGTTCACGTTCCTTCCATCAGTGCTGAGCACCATACTGTGACATTGAAATGCAGGACAGGGTCCTTTGCCCCAGCACACAGCCATAAGATCCTCAGAGGGGACTGGGTTGTAGCTGCAGGGTAGATAAGCATTCTGACCCACCTCAACTATGTATGATCCTTCCAAAGACTCTGAATAAAAAGAAAAGGAGAGCAGGATGCAGACAATGAGTGAGACTGGTCCATTTCAGGAAAACTGCAAGCAATGCCTTGTAGAATGAAGAAGACACTGCTGCTTTCCTGTTTGGAGGATGATTCACTATGACAATAACTCTCAGACTCGAGGGGCATCAGAATCACCAGGAAGTCTTGTTAAACACAGATGGCCGGGCTCAACTACTAGAGTTTTTGATTTAATAGGTCTGGGGTAGGGCCTAAGAATTTGTATTTCTAACAAGTTCCCAGGAACTGCTGACATGGCTGGTCTTGGACTCTCACTGGAGAACCAATGCTCTAGGAGAGAATTGTGGCCCAGTCTTATGAACACCAGAGGGCAGGGCTGATGGAAACCGACAGTCATTGTCAGCCAGAAGAACAGCTCGGCCTGTCTGTTCATCAATGAGAGAGAGTTATTCTAACACAATTCTCTCTTCCTTTTCTCTCTCTATTTTTTCTTAAGCACCAGGCACATAGTGAATAAAAACCCTTTCTTAAATAAGAAGCTAATGTGTGACTATTTTTAGATTTAAAATTGCCTTTAAAAAAATTAACTATTAAAGTGTTTTCTCATCTTTCAAAATCTTCTGCACTCAAACCACCTGAAGGCTTCCTCCTACATCCCATGTATTATTACCTGAGCTATGTTCCTCAGTAGTTAGCATCCTTGGGAAGGCTGTAATTACATAATAAAGTCAAAAAGTATAAAAAGGGTATATGAAGTATACTCCTTCTCTGCTCTTTCTCATTTACCAGCTTCCCTATCTAGAGTCTACACATTAAGAAGCATTCATGTATTCCCATATTCTGCCACACACACAAACAGAAGTCTATTATATGCATTATTATGCTCCTTGAAGTTTTTCCAGTAACATGATGACTTAGACATTTGATATCATTATGGATAGTCAATTTCACTGTTTGTACCATGGGTATGTCACAATTTATTTTTTTGTCCACTCCCCCATTGGCGGACATTGCTGTTGACTCCAAACTTTCTCTATTGCAAACATTATGACAACAACCCTCACATCTTTATCTTGCCCTATCCCATTGCAAAAGCCCACGCCCAGACTTACTTGTAAGTAGTAGCAACCACAGGAGGACACAGTCAAAGGAAAGATGCGAAAACATGGGTTCTGCAGAAGAAAAGTGAAAGAACGTCTCTGTTTTCGTGCCGCTTTAATTCTTCAGTTGAACTGGATACTTCCTGCAACTGTGTCTCTGCTCCACAATCACGGGAGTGAGCGCCGGAGTGCCAGCCCAGCACACCAGGGCATCTGACTACCGAGCACTCCTCTGCGAATGCTGCCAAGTCTCTGGTCACATCAGCGAAAACCCCAATGCTCAGTCATGCTACACCACACACATCCTGTAAGGGCTCTGATATTTAACAAAGAGGAAGCAATACTCAAAGGAAGAAGTGTTAGTCCAGAAAAGTGTCAGCAGGTAAAGAGAGCCCTCTGATACCTCCAATGAAATAGTCCTCTGCTTGAAATGGACCAAGTGTGGATCCAGCTGGGCACCAGGGAACACAAGGTAGAAACTCATTCAGAACAGCAGTTGATTGGTCGGTCGTGAGACCATCACTGACACGTGTGTCAGGCACTGGACCAGGAGCTAGAGAATACCACAGTGAATGGCATGTTCCTTATCCTCACTTATGGGCCCTTTCCACTTCACTCAGGAGCCTAATTCTTAGCCTTGTTCTGAAACATCTTGGCCTATGTCACATAACCTTGATGGCTCTCAGTTTCTCCATTTATAAAACTTATAAAATGAAGAATTTGTATTAAGTGATATATGCACAGCTCCCTGCTCTAACATTCTGGTTTTGACCCGAACTTTCAAACTCTTCCACTTAAGGAAGACACAGTCCTGTCGGCAAGGCTCCTTTTTCCCTACTGGGGGTGGAATTAATGGGAACTGAGGGGCCCTCCATATTCTATTCCCCTCATGTATGTACTCAAAATGTCCCCTTCCCTCTCACACCGGAGACTTCAGGCATAAATTGTCAGAAAGTGTTCAATTACCGCCACACTGTCCATTGCTGAAGTAACATCTTAGACCCAAATAGTCTCAGCCCTGGGAGGGTGACTTAAAAGCCCAGAGTTCCTTACAAAAGGGAATGGAGCTCACAAGGTGAATTGTTTCTGAAAACCCACAGTCTTTCTGTCTTTCCTTCCTGAATTTTCTTGTCACCCACCTTTATGCCATTAAATACCTTTAATATAAATCTCTAGCCTCATCAATGTGTGTACTTTCACAGGATCCAGAGATCAGAGTTAAGTTCTTCATTTTATAGAGAAACTGAGACCCAAGAAGGATGTGATGTGAATTACCTCTTAATAAAGCTGCTAAAAAAGAACAAAAATTTGGCCAAGTTTCTGGCCAGGCTTCTTCCACTGGGCATTTGCTCAGGCCAATCTGCCCCTGACAAGGTCTAGCTCGCTGTCCCTTAAGAAATTCTGTCTGGTGCCAGGAAGAGTTCTAGAAATGCTTTCTGGCCTGTGGTGGCTTTCTGGCCATAAAAGAAAAGAAAAAAGAAAAAAAAAAAGCAAACATTAGGAGGACTATCCTTGTATCTTTATCTTGCACTAGCCAATTGCATGTAATTCTTCGGTTCATAATGAAATTTCCCTGATTACCTAAAAAAATGTTCTTACAATAGGTTTGTTTAAATCTAGACCCAGTTATATTCCTGCATTGCATTTGGTTGTTATGTCTCTTAACTGCCTTTCAATCTAGGACAGTTGTCCCTCCTTGCCCCTCCCCCTACACTGACTGGCTATGCAAGCCAGCTGTCCTGTGGAATGTCCTACATTCTGGGTTTGTCCGTTCCTTGTGGTGTCATTAAATTATTCCTCTTCTCTTTCTATTTCCTATAAATAAAACCGCACTAGAGGTTTGGTTAGATTTAGGTTTGACTTTTTGGTAAGAATATTTCACAGCTAGTGCTGTGGGTTTCAGGTTCCATCACAACTGCCTGATTGCTCCACATTAGAAGACCCTAAGATTGATTAGCCTGTACCTTTCTTTTTTAACTCGACATTATATTCTGAAGATCTCTCCATTTCAGCTCATACAGAATGTCCTCATTCTTTATTACAGCTACATATACACATCTCATTCAATAAAATGTTGGGCAATAATAACTAAGTTATCAGTTTATTTGTAAACATGATCATAAGAGACTCATTTAGGCCTATGATTCTTTAATTATGTGCAATGGAATTTTGATTTTTAAAAGAAGCCTTTAAATATGTTTTTTGTTAAGAGGTCTTTATTGGAATTAATTAATTTCTAAACTGTGTTTAGAAAGTTATATCACGAATTTTCTTAAGGGACAGTTGTTGAGTATTGGTTATAATCACGTACAGGGACATTACATTAAAACTACTGCATTAGATACTACTGTAGAGCTTAAGTCAGTGGTTTGCTTTCTCCTTTCATCAGCAGGAAAAGTAGGAGAAAATCTGACTCCTTAAAGATAGTCTCCAAAAGCAAATGGAAACATTAGAATTATATGTAATTAGAATTACAAAATAAAGATAACTAAAGGGCCACTTGACAAAACTCATAAAATGAAGTTAGAGCATTTTACCCAGGTCAGGATACAGAGAAAAAAATGAGTGATATAGATGGATTACCTAAAAAAAACTCAGTCCAAGGCAAGGCCATCGACCACTTACTGTCTAGTCAGTCCTACTGTCCCACCAGGGCCAATGCCTGGTGGCCTCCGCCCCAGAAACAAGCTGACTGTGCTGCATGCTGAGGCTTTGAGTCATTGTCAGGAGAGAGACAAGAATACGGGAAGGCAGAAGCTTGATTTCCTGGATCTAAAACTGATCTCGGCGAAAGCTTCCTTCATGTTACCCACCCTGGCACATTCCAAAGCAAACACGGAAGATCTGAACAAACTCTCTATCATTCTTCAGTAGTCAGAGGATTTGTTACCTATATTTTAGTAAAGAAGTTCTGAGTGCAGTGAGAGGTAATATTAGAACAGGAGTCTGATCAGATTCTCATTTGCTGTCCCAGGTCTCTATAAAGAGCTCTACTGATAAGTGTAGCAGTGATAGTGTAAGACTCCAAGGTATAGCTAGATATACTAAATAAAGGAAATATAGAGAAAAGCTTTTGTTTATTCAATCGTGTTTTTTGAGCATCTACAATGTGTGAGGCACAGGAATAATAGAAGGCACAATTCTTACCTTCCAAATTTTCATGAGCTATTGAGTGAGAAAAGATATATACAAACATCTAAAAACAACAACAACAACAACAACAACAACCAAAAACCAACCAACCAACCAAACAAACAAACCAAAAAAAACCACAGTCCAATTAGAATCTATCCTACACAGTGGGGGAGCTGCAGCAGATTAGATATTGGGGAGATTACCAGCAGAAATCCTATAATTAATTTGAATAAAAAATCCTCTTATTTAAATCTCAATATCTCAGTTAGGTTCCATATATATTCAGTCCCAAAACTTTGCAAAGGGAGCCATTAAGATTAAATATTAAGCATAAGAGTTTAAATTAAGCAATTTTGAGCTAGATCTTCTGACTCCAGATTGCAGCTAGTCATGTGACTGCCCTTTAAGTGTGACTATAACCTTGTGTGTCTGTACCTGAAAAATGTTTTTAAATTGTCATATTCACTATGAAAAAATTCTGAAAAATAAAATAGAAATAAAAATAAAGGCCATAATCCCAATACCATGAAATATTCACTATCAACATAATGAATCTCCCTTCAGATATTTTTCTGAGTACCTCTCTATATACACAACAGTGTTACTATTAGTATATCTGAACACAATGAGCATTATGAACACAATGGGATCCAAGAAAAGGTACAAAACATTTATTTATACTCATTAAATCTCTTATCAGTTAATAGACTCCACCTCAGGTGGAAGTCTTTTTACTTTTATTATACATTTATTTTTGTGGTCTCAGTACTCTCATTTGCATCAAGTATTTTCGTCATTGCCCCATTGGACACCTTCCATGCTCCCCTCCCAGCACACACACACCAGATCCCAGCACTGAGAGGGATCTCCTAGAGATACCTGGAAGGAACTCCAGGTCTTTCAGAGTCTTCAGAATACACAAATTTCTCCTTTACTATCGATCACGTTTCATATCATGATCTTAGTGTGTTCTTATGCCAACAAACTTCTTTTCTCCCCATTTCATGTTGCAGATAACAGAAGACCCAACTCAAACTACCTTAAACTATAAAGTGACTTTTTTGACTGACATAGAAAAGTCCAGCTTCATGCAAGTCTTAGTTCAATGGTCCCATTGAGGTCACCAGGGACCTTGTTTCTGGCCGTCTCTGGTGTTGGCTCCTTCTTTAAGATTCTGCGGTGTCCTTCTCCTGAACCTGCAGAATTCACATCCACACACCAAGAATATCTCTTGGCTGCTCCCACACAGGCCCAAAGTGGGTCACAGATTCATTTCTGAACATTCTGTGCCAGAGGGTCAAAAGGACTAATAAGGTTAGGTCCAGGTGGCAATCCCAAAATTTGTGTTCTGAGCTTGAGAGAAGGTGATTTCTCCACCCCACCCCCCCACTCACACATACACACCAAAAGTGCAGTGCATTTCAGGGGTAGAACTAGATGCTGGGTAACAAAAACAAATATCTATTATAAACCCCCTCCTAGAACAGGTTGGGGCAAGAAGATGGAGAGAGAAAACTTGTCCTTCCAAATATGTCAATCTTTTTCTTACAAAAATGGCAGTTTACTAATATAGTGCTTATTTAACTTACAAAGACACACTCTTCACAACCCTGGGGAGATAGATGATAAAAGAACTCTGCTGTTTGTAAAGTTTTTATATTTAGCAAATTGGATGAATGCCAGAGAGATTAAGCTTGAGGTTACACTCAAACCAGTGTAAGAGCCAGCTCAGAGGCTTCTCAGGGACTGTGCCCACAGCACAGAAAACAGTGGCCCAACCAGGACACGTCAGCATTATGAGGTATCACAATATTTATGCAGCAAGCAACTTCTAAGGGAAGTTAATGCTATGCCTGCCCACGTAATCAAACCTCTTTAGAGGAAGTGTGGAGGGATGTGGGAAAATGTATCCTTAATAGCTCAGTGAACCTCCCAGTGATGGAACTGAAAAGAACAAAAAAGGAGAAAATTCTGTTAAACTATGCATGAGTCACTGTGGGCACTCTTATCTGCAGTCTCATCTCAAAAATGCAGGTCCCAATACCTCCTACAGAGCCCATACAGGTGGTGTGTGAGTGGTCACTCATCCTGAGCATGTTCTCCAATGCGCCATGTCTTCTTTCTTTCTATTTGCTTACTAGTCTTTTACTCTAGGTTCAGAGTAAAGCTAACCATACTCCTAAGTTCAAGGGACATAATCATCAGTCCTGCTGAGCTTTCTTATTTTATATCAGTTTACTATTTTTCTCTTTTGTGCCTGAACCATATTCTCAGTTTTCACTTCTCACGGGCATCCAGTTACAAGAGAATATTGAGCACTAAAGTCTTTCAAAGTGCTTATTCCAGGTTACATTCTCATTGTTGGTGAGGACAACTCTTAAGATGCTTTATGTCTTTGCAAATATCAGTACTGTCAGACTATTACATTTTCCAATATGATGGATATTTGATGATGTCATAATATGGTTTTAAGGTTAAATTACTGTTTGATGGAAAGTATTACAAATGTACAGAAAACTGCAAAGTATTACAAATGTACACAAAATTGCATAAACTTAAAACTTATAGTTTAAGAATACTTACAGACACTCAAAAAATCAGGACCCCAAACAAAAATAAAACATTGCCAATCCCCTACTAAAGTCTCTCTGATCCCCATTCCAAGTCCACGAGTTTCTTCTTGATCACAAAACCTTCCCCCTCTCTGACAAGTAATTGCTAGTCTAAATTTTGCAATAATTGTTTCTTTACCTTTTTTATACTTTCATTGCCTATATTTGCATACCAAAATTATATGTATAGTTTTGTTTTTGAAAATCAGGTAATGAAACTATATTGTCTGTAAGCTTTTTTCTTTCACTCAGTGTATTTATACAATCCATTCATACTGTTGTATATCACTGCAGGTTGTTTTTATTACTGAATAGTTTTTCTGGAAATGGATATGCCTCAAATTATTTGTTCATTCTATTTTTAGATAAATATTTCATCTTCTGTTTCAGTTATTATGAACAATGCCATCCTGAACATTCTTTTACATGAATCCTAGGTTTACAGATAGGTGCTTCTCTGGAGTATATTTCTGAGAGTGAAATTACTGGGTCAGAGGATATATACATTTTGAACCTTATTAGATAATGCCTGTTTTCCGAAATATCTACCAGAAGTGTATATAAGAATTTCTTATTTCACATCCTCACCAACACTTGAATTGCCAGATGCTATATATATAGTCAAACTGGTTAAGAATATAATGGTGCCCTACAATTGCTGTGATTCTGCATTTCTCTTATTACTTATGAGGTTAAATAGGCACCTTTTCTTTTGTATAGAAAATATTTAGATTGGGCCAATGGAGACCCTGAGGGCTCATGGGTAACTTATTACCTCTCCCATCAAAAATTTAAATTAGGGGCCTTGCCCATGATAAAGTTATTATCTCCCTTCCCCTCCCCCCCCCAAAAAAAAACATTATGACCTATCTATACAGCAGGACAAACACCTAATTACTGCTCTTCTTATGTCCTATGAATCACCTTCCTCCACTCTGAAGCCCCAAGGACCTGACCTCATCCTCAGTTGTCATTTTTTCTGTCTCTGAAGCTCTCATGCGTGTGAAGTTAATTAAATTTGGTCATTTCTCTTATTAATCTGCCTCAGGTTTATTTGATTATTAGACTTGCCAAAAGAACCAACCTAGGACAGAGGAACTTCTTCCCCCAAAGTGGCTTTATTGTAAGTGTTGCTATCAGGTAGGGTAAATCTTCCCATTAGTCCTTTTATCAAAGGCATCTTGGCTATATGGGTCCTTCTCACCTCCTAAATGTTTAAGAACCATCTTAACAAATCAAAAAAAAAAAAAAAGTGAAAATGTGATTGGTTTACATTGAATCCACAAATCAATGTAAATTTGTCTTTATGATATTAAGTATTCCAATCCATAAATGTTTTATCTCATATATTTAGATTTTTCTTTACTACCTCTTAATAAAATTTGAAAATTTTTTCCAGACATCTTTAATTTATTCCTTGATTTTTTTTCTGGGTACTTCATATTATTGATGCTATCTTACATAGTATCATTTCAAATTTTTAGTTTTGTTTGTTGCTGATATTCTAAAATGTACTTTATATTTTAATGTTCTTTTTTTCTCTAGTGAACTTTCTTACTAAATTATCTGTAGATTCTATTGAATTTTCTATGTAGACCAACATATTTTCTGCAAATAACGAGTTTCTTCCTTTTCAAATTTACATTTTTAATTTACAGTGCTGGTATATATTTACTTAAGTATGCACTACAAATCTAGTACATACTTAGTAGTTTTGATAAGAAGCAGCCTTATTTCATTCCAGTTCTTAAAGGTTTTAGCTTTCCACTGTGGGTATATATAATACATGCTGGAGGTTTTATGGAGCTATCATTTATTAGATTAAGGAAATTCTCTCCTGTTCCTGAATATTCTAAGAGGTTTTCTTTATTTCACATGAATGGACACTAAATTTTATAAAATGTTTTTGCACATCTGTTAAGCGATTTGTTAAGGTGTTTTTTCTCTTTTATTATTGCAACTACATTCTTTTTTATTTTACATTCTTAAAATAAACATGGATTAAAACATTACCTTTCATTTTTACATATCATTGGCTTCAATGTACTAATATTTTTTTATGCTAGTCTCATAAAAAGTTAGAGAATGTTTCCTCTTTCTCTAGTCTCTGAAAGTCTGTTTAAGATTATGTCCACCCCCACGCCCATCCCGGGAGTCATTGGTATAAACTATTTTAAAGTTTCTTTCTGAGGTTTTAACTACTGGGTGTTTTTTGTTTTTGTTTTTGTTTTTGTTTTTTTATCATTAGAAAGCTGTTCGGGTCCAGTCAAGTTGGCAATGAGCTAAATGCTGTGCTTGCCTCATCTCACAACACCAAAACTATAACCAAACTACAGAACAGCCATCGTTGGGAGTAGCTTGATGTCTAGCTAAACAGAAGTCCTACAATTTGGGACACAGAAGAGACTACCTCGAGATTGGGGGTAGGGAGGAAACAAGCTATTCAGTTTCCCTATTCTTAAACCAATAGTGGTTATTTTATAAAAACATGATCTTTTTGTCTAAATTTTTCAACTTACTGGTACAAAGTTATCCAGAATATTTTCTTAGTATTTCTTATCATTAACATAATCTATAGTAGGGTCCCTTTTTATTTCTATTGTTTGTGCTGTCCTTTTCTTATCTCTTCCCTGTAGAAAACAGTAACTCGGAGCCCCAGGCTCAGACACCACCTAAGCCCCTTAGGCACCACCTCAGCCCTTTCAGATCAGACTTCTGCATCATTAGCAAGGCTGAGACCTGAGTATGTTGCTTGGGGACAAACTAGTTTCAGAAAGAATTAGAATGGCTCTTCTCTTTCATTCCCAACTTTAGATGGTAGGGACCCTATAAGATGGGTACTGTACACCATAGTTAAGGAAACTGAGATTCAATCAAGACTACACAGTGAAGCCTAAATTCTACCACGCCTTTTTTTCTTTTAAACCTGTTTTAATTTTGCCATTTATTAGCTGAAGCGTCCTTGGTATGTGGCAAGTTACATTTGAGTCCCAATTTTCTCATCCATAAAAGTTTTTATGTATTTTTCCAATTTGACTAAGTATAGATAAGATACAAATATGGATTCAGATTATATCCAGCAACTTTGATCATTTCTGGAATATCTTTCATTCTTAATGGTTCTTAAAGGGTGGTATGGTATTCATGGTAGAGCCTCATATTTGTTTACTTAATGTATTATTGTAAAAATCAGTTAAGACCCAAAAATCATCTTTCCTCGCAGTTCTGATAAAATGCACTCCTGACCAGCCAAATCTCTCCACTGGATTCCCATCTTTTGAATGTCTTCCCTTATTCTAAACCTAGAGTTGGGGGGCAGGGAACCAGTAGCTTCACAGATCTTGGTCATTTGTTAAGCAAATACGAGAAGCATCTTAATGTCTTACTCAGTACCAAACCATAATGCCTGAGGTCTTCCCCAGGTCTTGTCCACGCAGCCCTCGGAGAAAGGCTCTCATCAAAATTTGACTCTCAATCACAACGTAATACTAATTTTGAAAAATTCATACCCTTTTTTAGAGAAAAGATTCTGTAGTCCAGACAGGCATAAATAGCAAGTCTCACTTGTTGAATAAAGTACAATACCACAAACAACCTATTTCTCCATTTCATTTACCTATACCTCCACCTGGTGGTAGCTACTAAACTTGAGGGAAGAGTGCCACTTACTGTTAGATTCATTACATTGCAATTTAAAACCAGTTCTTCAGTCTGACGCAAATGCAAAAGACATGACTCAGCAGGAAGACTAGTAATTGACCTTTGATAGTTTACTAAGTACCAGAAATTGTGCTGCTTTGTACCCATAAAACCACAAAATTGACGCTGTATCATAAATTGGGGATAATACCTACCCAAGAGGTTTTCAGGAAGATCAGCGCTGTAAGAACAGTATCTACTAAAACTACCCACAGAAGTCTAAGACGTAAATGCCTTAACACTTTCAAAGGGAGCTCATAATTTCCACCTATAAATCTGTTCCTCCCTCACTCCAGTATCATGTAATGTCTAAAAGTATAAACTTTATAGGGTCAAAATAAGATTCCACTCTTGGCTCTACTTCTTACCTACAACTTATTACTATGATGTAGTAGAGATGTAGTCAAGTATGGAGGTTAAGTGCTTTAGGTTTGAAACTAGAATTTTCCAATTCTGGCTCTACCACTCACTAGCCTGGTGTCCATGGGTAAATTGCATAACCTCTCTGAGCCTCTGCTTCCTTGCCTGTGACATGGGTGTAAAAATCATACTCATTTCATTGGGCTGTTCTGAGGATAAAATGACTTTCTGCATGCAGTGATTACAACAGTGTCAACAGAGCTATTTTTTTCTATAAATAGAAATTTATATTAATTTCTATTGATTTCCATCATCAGATTTAGTATAAAATAATCTCCTTCCCTTAGCCTTTTAAATCTTGTAATCTACACCCCATATGCTTCTCTAGCTCCAACCTCTTCCCTGTTGAGGCCATAATAGCCTTCCTCACTTAAATCATGCAAACTTTTTAATTCATGAGACACTCATACTTGCTCTGTCCAGTGACCAAAGGAACCTAGCATAGGCCTTTTCTCTGAAATACCATACAGCCCTTAACAAATGTGAACATGTAAACATAACTTGAAAAGACTAAATGGACAAGGCATTCTGAGCAATAGGAATATAACTGGAAGCAAGATTTTTCTGAGTATTCTAATGGTTGGATGGTTAAGGCACAAACACAACACCTTCAAAAATTCGTTTTCTTGTTCATCTTTCTTCCATTTTCTTGAACCGCACCCCCAACCCCACAACTAAACAAATATCAGGCATATAGGGAATATTCACTAAATAAATACAATAAATAAATGAATGAATGGTGGGGGAGTGTGTGACTACTCTCACACAGATCAGGTAAATATCAGGTAAATATAGTACTATCTGTTCATTTTTGCTATGTCAAAAATTTACATGTGCTTCATATGTGGTAGGTATCTACAATATGGTCAGCTAGGCAACTCCTTTTCCCCCGAGAGGTGGACTACCACCCCCCATACATTTGGGGGAACGTCAAATCTTACAGGATCCTGGCCCCAGTTGACTGGCCCAGTTGGAATCAGGAAAGCCACCCCTCATTCTTCCCTCCAAGATGGTTCATTAGCCTTCCATATGTATTTTTCTTTTTTTGAGAGCCAACTCCTAAGTATTGGTATACAAAAGCTTAACACTTGGGAGTTATTAGCAACCATGTTCTCCATATATGGGAAAAGTTGGGCTGTAAAGAGAATTAAACTGACAGTGAAAACAGAGACAGGGTCTGGATAGAGTTTGAGTTCCTGGAGACAGACTCTCCCAGTCCTCTTCAGAGTTTAGATGTTCAGCTTATTGTTCAAACATGTAACAACACAGTATCAACAAATTCATATTTTTGATTAAATTAGTTCAAGAAGAGAGCGCAGACTAACATTCTTTTAATCCTCTGCACAGTAATCTAGAGATATCATTAAAACCAATGCCAAGGCCCCACTTCAGAACAAGGAAATAATCTCTGTAGTTTGTGGCCTGGATTGTAATTTTAAGGGGTGCCCAGGCATTTCACTTTGAGGAATCAACCTATCAGGAATAGTCATTATAAACAGGTGTGCAGAGATATTATTTTAACCTTTGCAAAATTGGAACTTTATATAAAAATTCTAAGCTTATAACTATCAGACTACTAGTGCTCCCTCATTCCACTGTAATAGTTCACATCAAAACTTTTAAAAGGCCAGCATGATCCAATCCTCTCAAAGTCAGAATTTAAGATTCTTAGACTTTTAATCACTTAATCCTCTCCTAATACACACATTCATATACAAATGTGAATCTTGAGCAACATTGTGTTTCAATTAGTTTTTTCCCCTGCAAGGATTTACACGCAGCCAAAAATTGGTTTTGTACCTCTTAGCTCAACATCCTCAAGGTTATAAAAGGGTTGAGGTCAAAGAAATAAAGACATGTCTGGAGAGTTGCTCAAGTGTTATACAATTTCCCACTTGCTCCCCCAAAGGGAGGGGCTCCCCACCCCACTCAATTTAAGCTTAAGAGACTGGACTGAGTCCTCTAGGGTCTCTGGAGCACAGAGATCTACACCAAACACATACCAGGAAAAAAAAAAAAATCAGACCTGCAAACTAGCTGCTTATCTAATAGAGAGGACCTATTTGGGAACAGCCTCACTCCTATTTCTGTAAAGGATGAGTGTTTCACGTACAGAATTGACCTGTGGCTACTCTAAAATGGTCTTTGCTAACAGGGCTGGAGACCCTAACAGAGCAAATTTCTTAAGGATGATATACTGGAAACCAGGGACTGAGGGAAGAATCAAAAGTGAACATCTGGGAAAAGGCATTACCTTATCAGTGATTCTTAAATCTTGGGTGTGCATCAGAAACATCTGAGGGCTTGTTAAACATTTTGTTGGGCATCACCCCTAGAGTTTTAATACTTCGAGGGTGAAGCCTAAGAATCTGCATTTCTAACAAATCCCCAACTGATTCTGCTGCTGCTGGTCCAGGACTACACTTTGAGAACCACTAGCCTACATTAAGAGAAAGGCCAGCAGAGCCTCATATACAAAGTAGACTCTCTACCAAGGCTTTGGTGGTGGAGAAGTTGGAAGGCATAAAAAAAAATGTAGAAATAAAATCTCAGTGATTAAAGCAAAGTGATTTCTTGCTCGCATAAAGTCAAATCGGCTGGCGTTGGGGGAAGAGAAGGTTGGAGTTAATGAAAAGGAGGCCTAGTCCTCAGTAATTCAAGGATCCAAACTGACAATCTTTACCATCTTCAAGAAGGCTTCTAAAGTTGTCCTGGGTGTGGCCATCCAACCAGCAGATGAGAAAAGAATAGAGGATCATCCAAGTATGGAGCAGGCCTGGATTTTTATGCCCATTTACGCCCATATTCTACTGCTAAAAACTTAGTTACATGGCCTTCCATAGATGCAAGGGAAGTGGGGAAGTGCAGGCCATGGCAGGGCAGCCTTATTTCAGCAACATCTGGGTGGAGCAAGAATCTCCAGTGAACATCTAATAGTTTCTGCCACCAAACCCCCTTCCCACTGCAGGCTTATAGCCTTAAGCAAATAAGAGTTTAACTTTAAAGTAAATGTATAGCTAATTATATAAACATTTTAATTACTAAAATGAATGTTTGAATTACTAAAAGGGATCAAAAACTTAATGAGTGACTGAAAAAAGGACCCATCATAGGACCCATTCAGATAAAGACAAGAGGCTAAGGCATTGCATGTTTACAGGAGCAATCAAGAGGAAAAATAAAATTGCTGTTTTATAACTCTATGGAGTTCCTCTCTTTCAACATGTTATGATACTTTAGAAATTAAGCAGATTTTCGAATAAAATTTAAATTTCATAATTTCACATTTATACAGCTTGATATCCTTTATTTATCTATCATTCTTAAAACCATTAACAAATCTACTTTTCAAGAATGAAAGCTTGCTATTACTGAGGATTATCTTCAACGTTTACTGCAACTCCAAAACAGGAATGTTCCACACAACAGCAGTACTTTGATTTTTAAGTTGATTACTCTTAACATAGCCATACACATCTGCCTTGGCATAAAGTGAAATTACTGCCTGGGACATCTCATAACTGAAAAAGTTGGAGAGTGACACCACTTATATAACTACTAGTTATATCTCTTTTAAGACTCTCCAAGAGCAAATTACTTTACTAACTACAGGGCTGGAGACCCTAACAGATGCTATTTACTGAAAGGAAAAAAAGAAAAAGAAACATCCTTCACGGTCTTTCATTCATTTCATCAATTAGAACACATAAGGCAGCATCTTTCTCTATAATCTGATCTCTTCGATGACCTGAATTTTCTCTTTGTTGTTCATTCTGTCCAATACAATTGTTGCTATCATCAGCATCCATCGGTTCAGTTTTTACTCTCATTCCCGCTTCTGAATGAGGCAAATCATCAGGCAAAGAAGCCAAGCAATTCTGAATCATTTCAATGACTCGTTCCAGATGCTTTTGAAACCTCTCAGCTGTTTCAAGGCGTTGACGTTTCTGCACCTCCATCATGACTCTCAAGGTCTCTCTTGCTTGGTGGGGTCGGTATTCATTTATGAGATGATGGACATGCACAAAAAGCAGCTTAAGGTCTTCTAGCTTTTCTTCTCGTTTTATACTCCCAGGGCTCCTTATCAAGATATCTAAGAGGTCTAAGAAATTAATAAGGATAGACATATTGAGTTTTCTCAGTTCTTTCTTGTGATCAAACTGCATAGGATGAAGCCGTTCGATGCCCTGACTCTCTAAAGGGCGGATGATAAGATCATCACACTGGAACTGGTTGCCAAACATCATATAACTGTCTTTTATTGGAGGTGGAGGCCTGGGAGCTAGGCCTTCCTGAATATTTTCATCTGTATACTCTTTGATGTACTGCATTGGAGGTGGTGGAAGGGCACTCACTTGCTGTGGTTCACCCATTGTGGAAGATCAAGAACCTATAGAAATAGACCAAAGATTTAAAATATCTCTACAAAACAATCCTGTCACACTTAGTGACTAGAGACAGACATTTTCTTTTTTCTTTTTTTGCCCTGGCAGTGTGGAACCCTAGTGTTTCAAGCCAGAAACCTAAAAGTTATTTTAATCCTCCACTTTTATCAACTCCTCTCCTCCCCAAAACTATCAAATCTATCCAGTTCTGTTGATCCCACACCTCTACTATCTCAAATTGATCAGATCTGACCAAGCCAGCATTCCCTCTTGCCTGGAATACAATGGCTTCCCCTGGATCTTTTTGCTTTCGCTACTGTTCTTCTACATAATAGCCAGCATAATTATTCTCATACCACACTCTTTCTTCCTTATTATATCCTAGCAATACTGTCTTCAATCCTACTATTTTACACAGTTCTTTAACTCTAAAAACCTCTTCTGCCTTTGGCTCTTTTCACATGCTTGTCTTTCTACTTCAGGCACTAGCTTAAAATGTCACCTCTGAAAAATGAAGTACTCTGATTGATCATCAAGAGAAGATAATGCCTTCCCTCATTTATTATCCATACCAGTATCTCATTTGTCTGTCCAACAAGACAAAAAGCCCCATAAGGGGAAAAATTCTATCATAGTTCCCACTGTGTCCACAACCTTGTATATAGGAGTTTCATAAATATTTGTTTATCAATTCCATCCATTCCAAACCAAGGGGAATTTGGAAATAGGTACATCCTTAGTGTGCCTTCACACTTTGATATACTTATTGTTTGTTAATATATAACACTGAGTATCCAGGGATGATGATTATGACGGTAACACTTAAGTACATACAATGTGCCAGATAGACACTGTTCTAAAATTTTTCTCATGGTTGTGAGAAATCTGCAGAAAGAATGGTGCTCTTTCCATTTTAGAGATGAGACAACTGTGGCTCAGAAAGGTTGAGCCACTTGTGTAGTCATAGAGCAAGCAGTAGAGAAAGGATCTAGAGCCTAAAGATCTCAAACACTAACTATACTATCTTTCAAGGATAAACAAGGAACACTACCTCCATCCTGTGTTGCTAATAATCTACCAAAGAAATAAGTTTTAAGACTAACAGATCTGACTATCAAAAATAAATGTAACGGAAAACAGAATGGTGGTTATCAGAGAGGAAGGGAGTGGTGGAGAACAAAGAGGGTTAAAGGGTAAAATATATGGTGATGTAAGGAGATTAGACTTTGGTTGATGAGCATACAAAAAGTATAGACATGTTGTATTATAAGGATGAAACGTATTATTAACCAATGTCACTCCAGTAAGTTTAAAAAAATGAATAAATCTATAAATTCCATATAGAAAAATATACAATAGCAGCAAAATAAAAAGGCAATCCCATTTTTCTGAAGAAAAATTCCTGCAAACTTACGAAGGGCAAATATTTGAAATTTTATTTTAACTTTTTTAATAATATATTTGACTCCACCCACACTACAAGAAAAGTACTATAACTTCAGGAGCCACCTGTCTTGTTCACAACTCTACCTCCAGCACCTTGAACAATGTCTGGAAGGCACTAGATCCTCTAAAGGTCCATTTAATGTCTTTAAAAAAAAATGTGTTAAAAAGGAAAATAGACAAAAGATGACAAGACAATGCAAATAAAAAATAAAAGTGGGAAAATATTCAGGCTAAAACATTTTTAAAAGCAAATTTAAAAAAGGATACTTTCTATGTAATGGATTATCAAGATTTCAAATATTCCATCACTGAGCAAAATAAGAATATCTTTGTGGCAGGCCCTGATTTCCAGCTGAGGTCACACTCTCCTTCCTCTACTGCTTCAGAATGGTCATCCCAATTTAAGAAGCAGGCTTTTAGCTATCCTGGCCCCTCACAAAAGCCTCCTGGAGTGAATATCATCCATCCATCTCAGCTTTCAGAGGCCACCATCACCACCACCATGTAACAACTCTTAGCAGGTAAGCCACTACCACCCAAGAGAATATGAGAAATTCTCCTATCAACGGATAGAAAAAGAAACATATTTGGAATTTAATTTGGCAGTATCAAAAAATTATTTGAACCAACAATTTCTAGAAATTTGTCCTATAAAAATATTGATACACATACACAAAGAATGTGATAATGATGTTTAATGAAGAACTGTTTGAAGAGTACAAAAAGCTGAAATCAACCTATGATTTCATCAATATGAAGGCTGGATAAAGTATGGCTACATGTCTATACAGCCATTAAGGAAAAAGGGGTAACACTCCACGGGTGGACCATTACAAACACTGTGTACTGTCTCATTTATTCACTAACTTATGACAGTTGCAAACAGTTGTGATCTTTTTAAAACTTTAACATAAATTCAAACTTACAGAAACGTTGTATGAATAGTACAAACAATGTTACATATTCTTCACCCAGTCTCCAAATGTTATCATTTTCACTCACTCGCTCTATTGAGCTCTTTACCCAAAAATAATGCACTGCAAATCCCTCTTATTCACGACATAATTACTAAGATCAGAATAAGCTTTGATCTGGTACTTCACGATAAATTTTACATAGCCCAGGTTTGAACCCAGGCAAGCCTTTTTAGGCCGCGGGGACTGTTTTTGTGCTTCCCAGCACCAATGGCATTCTATTTAAGTTGCCATTTTCCCAAGGCTAACTACGCGACAAGTACCATTGTTTTGTATCCTCTTAATCTTTATAACAATTCTGAGTTAAGTACTATCATTAATTTCACTTTAAAGGTAAGGATCCCAAGTTTCAATGAGGGGGCAGTATTTGCACCAGATCAAAAGGCTAGTAAATAGTACACAGCATGAATTATCCTTGATCTTTTTAGCAGCATAGCACAAGCTCTCTTAAATCAGTAAACTGCGTAACCTCCAGCTGCACAAAAGGAACTTGACATATTACTGCAATTCGTTAATTTTCTATCACTTCTCTAGACTGAACTTTTCAAAGGCGATGGAGATCTTCAGTAAAACTTTCAGGCATCACGGACGGTTATCAGACCCAAGACCAGCCCTCTAGTGGAGTTTGTGCCATCCTGGGAGGGGGTCTAAACCAAAAAAAAAGGCATTCCAGCGAACCCCCCCCCCCGCCCCACCCCGGACATCTAATTCACTTTGTCTACTGTAAATGGGACTGCAACAAGGTAGTTTTTAAAAGCTTTTCAGAAGAATCTTGGACGATTAGGTTAGGGAGCTACCTCCCTTCCCCGTCCCTATTAATTCAGCAATTTCAGGATCGCTCCCGGAAAAGGGCGGGCACAGGTGGTAGTCTCAATTTACAAGGGACGGAGAGACCAAATGGCTCGCCGAGGCCACAGAGCTTCGCAAACCCGCGGCGCGGAACTAGCACCCAGGGGTCCCACCCTCCAGCCCGGCTCGGCCCTCTCAACCCGAGAAAGCCGCGAGCCCCGCCGGCACGTCCGCCCCGGGCTCCTCGGGCAGCGGGCAGGCGGCGCGCGCCTAGTTGGACACGGGACAAAACCGCGAGCAAGCGCACTACGCGCCAGGTCCCCCCATTCCCCATCCGTCCTGACGAAACTGCGGGGTCCGGAGAGACACACGCACACGGAACGGAACCCCAAGCCGTCGCCGCGCGCTCACCTGAGCCCAGGGTTTACTCTGGTAGTGGCCTTCCGCACCGCACCAGAATTCCGACTTCCGGCGCCCTCCGCCAGGAAGAAGCCATTGATGCCGTCCTTTCATTGACTGAAAGAGCTGTCCTTTAACCCTAGCGCTAGTCCCGCCTCAGACAGCCGGTTCGCTATTGCGCCTGCGCATACACTGCCCCCGCCCCGCGTACTGCAATTTGGGGGCGCGGTAGCCGGCAGGGTTTCAAGTGGGAGTAGCTTCTACTTTCTATCAGTAAAAATAACACTGGTGTTCCTTTTTTTTTAATGCTTGAGGTTAATACATCTATTCCTTACATAAAAGTTAGAAAATACAGGTAAGCGGATATTTTTGAAATTATGTCGACTAACCCCACTGTCAAAAATATTTTAGAAAATGAGTTTGGATTCTATAAACTGTATTTTTAATCTGTAAATATTTGGTACCATGATTGGGGAACAATAATATAGTCTCAATTACCATTTATTCACCATCCATTCACTTATATTGTCATTTAGGAATTCAGAAATAATCTGTATTTCCAAGCAACAAATGAGCAAATTAAGAAAAAAACTTTTTTAAAGGTTTTTGGAGGTTGTTTTCATTAGCAGTGTCACAAACTTCTAAATTCATAGGACTCTTGCAAGAGCATGTTGCACATTAAAAATCAGGTTGTTAATCTAATAAAACTTCTCAACTTTACCTCTCTAACATAAAATTCTTTGATTTCCCTTTTTAAAAATCTCTTAAGCAGAATTCCAAAAGTCAACTAAAGGTCGCTGCCACCAATATAATGCTACCAAGAGTCCACAGACAGGGGTACTGGAAATGGAAAACAACTCGGGTAAACACTTTACCAATAAAAAAAGACTCTACTAGACACTGAAAGTGCGCTCTCCCAACACAGACCATGCTTTTTATAGAGAAAGTTCCCACCCTAGTCCCTGATTGGCCCATTTGTATGCAAATGAAGGATACAAATTTGCACAGTCTGATTGGTCCAAATAGCATGGTCTCGATTGGTCAGAAATGCATATTTTGATTGGTTGTTCTGGAGCTGCTCTGATTGATTAGTAAAGATGCAAATGAGGCTATAGCTGTGCAGTTTCCATTGGACAGAGTATGTCTCAGCCCGTTGGGAGAAAGACTATACCAGAAACTTCCTTATAAGGGTTGACTCAGGCAGATGCGCAGTATAGGACGCTGGCAGCTCTTTCTGTGGATTTTCCCTGAAGTGCAGAGTAGGTAAGCTTCTGTCAGCCTCTAGACTCTGGTTATGAATTTGTGCCCACTTAAGCAGGAGAAGGCCTTCTTGGCAGATAATTTCTTTCTTAGTGTTCACATAGACATAGAATAGAACAGTGTACCTATTGCCCAATTTCAACAATTGTCTACCTATAGACATTATTTCATTTCAACATGCATCACTAAAAAATAACTCATTTTTTTACATAATCATAGAACTCATTTTTAAATAAATTAATATC
Organism: Macroglossus sobrinus; assembly: GCA_004027375.1. Taxonomy (NCBI): domain Eukaryota; kingdom Metazoa; phylum Chordata; class Mammalia; order Chiroptera; family Pteropodidae; genus Macroglossus; species Macroglossus sobrinus. Next base: position 450,710 of record PVKZ01001051.1, on the reverse strand, counting down.
ACAAAAATCCAGTCAGTACTTGGACACCAGCTACTGCAAGATCTAACAAAGTCCTCCTCTTGGTGACTAACTAGTATGTCTTTTAATTACGTTTTACTCTATAGATTCCTTCCCCCATCTCAATTCCCTCCCCTCATCAATTTATTTGTTGAAGAAATCCATTCACTTTTGAGCATATCCTAATCAAGCTTTACTCGCTGCCACTGAGACCAATGTGACCTATACCTGTGCCCTCTGATGGTCATTCTAACTTCTCATTTTACTCCACGCAGCAGTATTTGGCACATTTGACCGTTTGAATTGACCTGGGGCTCAGTTCTTACTTCTTAATGGAATGTCATCCAGGTGGTAATATCCAGGTGCTAGCCAGGCCCTGGCAACACCCCTCTTATTTGCACTTAGACTCCATATCCTACAGTATTACACATCTTTACTCACTTGCACTTCACTCAATTACAAACGCTCAACTCAAAAATTCATCTTTTACTTTCTCCCATACTCCTTTGAAACTACCATACCACATTTTGTATTAGTTCTATTTAGAAATAAGTAAATTTATAGTAATAAATATACTGGACCCAAAGGTGTAATGTCTTAGTGGCAAGATCAAGGTTAAAATCTAGGACTCAACTCTCAGTCTTGTGTTCTTTACAGGAAACTATACCTGAATAATGCTATGAAATTCATATTATGAGAGATGCTAGTGAAAATACGGCATATAATAACATATATTTATAAATACACATTAATATATTTTTATATATTAATATATATAAATATATTTATATAAATAAATATATTTTTATATATTTATAAATATATAACATATATTTATTTCCAGAATATGAATGGAAAGTTTATTCCTTAAAGATTCCTTATATAGCTTAACAAGGAATACATCCATTCAGCAAATCTTTATTGTGCATCTACTTTGCCAGGCACTATTCTAGGAAATAAAAAAGGCAGGCAAAAAGTCTTGCATTCTACTGCATGTGTATTCCGTTGTACGAAGGTAAAATAATCATTCATTCATTCACCAGATGATGGACATTGGGCTATTTTCAGTCTTTTAAACATCCATATAGACATCTTTGTATGTTTTCATTTCTTTTGACTAACTACATAAGAATAGAATTGCTGAGCCTTGTAATAGTTATATGTTTAAGTGTATTAAAAGTGTCAAGAAGTTAATAGTTATATGTTTAAGTGTATTAAAAGTGTCAAGAAGTTTTCTAAAAAGGCTGTACCACTTTTTATTCCTACTAGCAAACCATGGGAGTTGCAGTTGCTATAAATCCTCATATGTACTTGGCATATTCCTTTTTAATTTTATTTGTTGTGATTCTACTAGCTGTGCAGTTGTTTTAATTTGCATTTTCCTAGTCTTTAGTAACTTGTTTGCCATGTGTATCGTTTCTTTGGTGAACTGTCTGTTCAAATTTTTTGCCCACTTTTTAAATGGCTTTTTTTTTTCTTACTGAGTTATAAGAGCGAACGCGCGCGCGCGCGCGCGCGCACGCACACACACACACACACACACACTACACAATGGATATGTCCTTTATCAGATATGTATTTTGTAAATATTTTTCTTCCAATCTTTGGCTAATCTTTTCATTTCTTAACAGTGTCTTTCAAAGAGCAGACCTTTTATTTTATTATTTTATTTTTTTATGCCTTCAGCACCTGGTCTTCTTAGGTGGTCTCCCATCCAAGTACTAACCAGGCCCAACCCTGCTTAGCTTCCAAGATCAGATGGGATCAGGCGTGTTCAGGATAGCATGGCCTTAGACAAGAGGAGATCTTTTAGTTCTAATAAAATCCTATTTACCAATTGTTTTCTTTTATGGATCACACTTTTTTTGTGTCCTAGCCAAGAAATCTTTGCCTAACCCAAGGTTACAATAATTTCCTCCTGTATTTTCTTCTAGATGTTTTGTAATTTTAAGTTTTCCATTTAGGCCTATGAGTCTTTTTGAGTTAATTTTTATATATCGTGTAAGATGAGTTGAAATTCCTCTCTTTTTTTTTCACGTGGGAGTGCAATTATTCTAGCACCATTTACCCGATTTTCTATGTTGGTCTTACTACATCTGTCATTGGTAGACAGGTTCATAAATAATATCTCTGAGCTCTTAGTAATCAATAATACCAATTGTCTCTGCTTGTGAATCAGCATAGGCAGAAGAAATGGAAAATAGCAAATTAAATTTTTCATCTCCAGCTCCTGCTTCTTCTTATCATATAGATATAATTGTTATCAGCTCATATAAATTGTTGAAACAATGCACTTTGGGTGAGAGTCATCACTAATGCACTGTTCTCTGCTGTACAATTTCAATTCGTAATCACCATTTATGCTGTTATTGTTGTCTCATGGTTACTAGCAACCTTATCACTAATAACAGCCTCAACAACCCAGATCTGTGTGCAGCACGTGGAAGGGGAGGGTGCCCGCAGTTTCTTGTGCCTGCTACACCTTTCCTTAGCAGCAGGGGACAGCAGTAACCCTGACATTTGGGAACTATTCCCGGTTTACACTTAAAACTTTTCTCCCAAAGATTCGTGTACCACACATGAGGTCTCACTGAAGGACACTGAGGTCCCACTGAAGGCTGGTTATCTCGGGCAAGTTGAAGATTTTAAAATGAATTTAGAATCCTAAAAAAAAGGCAGATAAGCCTTTTTGAATTACTTGTCGTAGCTGTTACTGTGGTTAGACTCTACAGTGACATTATTATGTGGAATTTCACCAAAGAAAATGTAGCTATACCATTATCACACCTGATTTTGAATCATCACAAAATCTACACATTTTATTGGTTGCTCGGGTTGAGGATTGGCAGCAGTTTTTTTTTTTTTTTTTTTTTCTGTGATGTTTGGCTGGAATAGGGCAGTTATCGTCTAAAAGCTTCTATTTTTTTCACTGCTCCTTTCCTGGTCCTTTGGCTCGAAAGATGAGGTTTTCCTTGGGACATTTTTTTTTTTTTCCGGGATTGCCAGCTTCTTCAGCTCCAAGTCTGGGATGCATGAAACAAAAAAGTAAGGAAGGGAGGGAGGGAGGGAAAATCGGAGAACTCACCATGTTGTTTCTCCTCTCCTGTGGTCCCTGGCTGGTCTCCACCTTTTGGAGTGTTAATGTTTGTTTTATACAACGTGATAGGTATTTATTTGTACAAGTGAGAGGAATAGGGAAAAATATGACTAATAATACACCTTTCTGGATGCATAAATCTAACCAGTCTATTAAAAAGATCTTTTTTTTCAATTATTGTTGACATATTATATTAGTTTCAGGGGTACCACACAGTGATTAGACATTTATAAAACTTATGAAGTGATCACTGTACATATGGTACCTGTCTAATACCATACGTAGCTCTAACCAGTCCATTTCTGAGTAAGCAGTAAATTATCAAGACAATCAGTGGAATGTGTTTCCTTCTTTTCCATGTGTACAAACTCTAAACTTTCTAAAATAGACACAGTTTTGCAATAAGGAAATGTATTTTATTTTTATTCAAAACCACATAGGGTGTATAATACCCTTCCTGGCTATCGCCAACCCCTCCTCAAAGTTAGTGGAGTCAGAGGAGGTGGTCACGGCACATTATACTAACACAGTGTTGTAGGCTATGTTCCCCGAGAAACATTTTGAGATGGAGCTTTGTGAGAAGGATGTTAAGCAATGAGTGCCCTTAGCACCTGTGGATGGGAAGGGAAGGAAGCAGAGTGCACCGAAGAGAGAGCCAAGCTGTGAGGCAGGCTCCACAGGGAGCTCTTGAACTAGAATGGCCCTTGAGAGTTGGTCCTCATTGAGCTAAAATGGCCAGACCTTCACACTCCACATCAATCAGTTCTTGTTGTGTGCTCTGGGAAGAGCATTTACCTCGGGTGAAGGAGTTCTCTGAAGCTGAGGCAATTTCCAAACTCACTGCCAGCTAAGTCTGCTCATGCACTGCACTTCCAGAAGCCCAGGCCACAAGTCCTGCATTGAAGGAATATCCATCCCACTTGGGTATTTCAAATGGAAAGGTGCCTTTCAAAACCTCTCCAGTATCCTTATTTTATAGATCCTGTGTCGAAAGGCAGGAAGTAATACAAGGTCACATTATAACAAAACCCTTCCCAAATATTCCTCTTCACAGCAACCACAGTGTCCTTTACAAAGTGCCAATCTAGTCAAGTCATTCCTTTTACTTAAAACATTTTGGTGGCTTTTCATTACTCTAAAGTCAGAAGTCAAAACCCTGTACCTGGACCTCAGAGCCTCGCATGACCTATCCCCCGCTGTGCTCTGCAGTGTCTCTCCCCTCTCTCTCACCCTGCCAGCCATGCCACCACTACTTCAATGTTTGGAGGCGCCTTGCTTCTTCCCATCATAGTACATCTTTCTTCCGTTTGACAGACTCCCCTCGATCACAATAATCCCATGAACGACCTCATTTTACTGTTGGCAAAAGATCCCTTTCTCATCTTTTGTACGTATGTGTATTATGCGCTGGTTTGGAACACTGGTTAGGCAGATCAGCCATCCGTTGCCTCATTGCACTTGCAGCAGCAGAATTGCTACCATGATGACAAACTATCAAAAATGCTATCAAAAATATTGGCCTCCATCTGATAAGGTGTATTGACTTGGTGCCCGAATTGATATCTACCTCCAGAGGAAGAGATCTGTTGCTTTGAAATACATAGGTATTTATGCATGTGTCTCTTGATGAACTGCCAAGATAGAAAAGGAAATACAGAGAAAGTGCCTGTCATAGCTCACTGTGGTGGGCAAGTCCCCACCTCCACTTTACTTCGGTGGCATTTGTGTAAATTGTGGGTCTGCTCAGCTAACACCCTGCATGGTGGGCAAACTAGGTTCATGTTAAAGGAGCCCTTTGCAGGGCGGGGGTGTGAATGCATATGATAGAAGGACAAAAGATAGAGCCATGGTCTACAGAATTGTGAGATTAAGCCATTTGCAGCACAAAAATTCAGCCTCTGGCTTAGTGTAAATTTGGGGCTCTGAGTAAAAGGCTTTGGAAAGAGTTCCCCTTTCTCCTCTACCCCATAACCTCTCACATTCCCAGGAGGCTTCCCCAAAGCCCCTTTCAGGTCTTTGAGAGCATGCCTTGTTCTTGTCTCCTACTTGTATTTGTTCACTGCTTAAAGAATCAACACCAAGGATGCCTTCATCCCCAGCATCTACTGGTCTTTGTATATCAGAAATCACCAGGTGGGATTTTCCAGCCACCCATCAGAGCAATTGAGAATGGCTTCCACGGACATTCCTAAGCCACCTCTCCTTTCAGAATACCTCATTTCTCACTCCTCCAGCTCTACTACACATTTGCTCTCCAGAGAAACACCCTGTTTTATTGGAAACTCAACTTCCATCCTACTAAACATTATTGTCACAGAGAATGAGCAACAAATTTCAAGGTGGGGCAGAATACCCCTAGGCTCACACAAACACACATGAATTATTTTTGTCAAATTTAGCTTGTATCATCTGTTGTTAACAACTTAATGGTTTGCATAGACTCATGAAATTTATTTACATCTTTCTTTTAAATTGAAAAGATAACATAATTTCTTTTTTACAATAGACATGTTTTAAAGTTATAATCTCATTTCTAACATGGTATTTATTTGGGGGGAGGGAATTAACTTCCACATACACACATACTTTACAGAGCTCATTAGTATACCGCATTTTGGATTATTCTACAATATATCTAAACTTTTTCCAGGTTCCTGGATTCTGAGTATAATGTCACTTAGAATTTTTATTTTATATCAATTGAAAGATATCTTTTAGACTTAGGTATTTTGTCATCTATCGCTCTTGTGCAAAAGAAAACATAAGTGAAATAAACTAGTTAAGGTATTTTTAAGGCAGTAACTGCCACCTGGCTGACAGCAATTTAAAACCATGATGATTTCAGAGATGCTGGAATAAAAAAGGTACAACAATAAATTACCGTGGACATATCCCTTTGCTTAACAGAACAATCTCCACTCTGTTGAAGCTTTTTGTAGGTACTTTTCAGACCATCCCTCTTTCACCCTATAGATATCCACTATCCTTAATTTTGTGTTTTTCATTTATACTTTTAGCAAATATTTACTCCCAAACATATTGTTTGATCTTATTTTGAACTGTTCTACAAGTGGAACTATATGACATGCATTTTTCTAACTTGCTTATATTAGCTAACATTTTGTAAGATTCATCCATGCTAACATGGATTATTGCTGTTCACTTTCACAGCTGTATTATATGCACTGTAGGCACAAACAATTTATCAGTTCTTCCTTTTGATGAACATTTGGGCTGTTTCCAGGGTTTTGTTATTACAAATTATTTTATTATAAACATCTTCCTAGTTGTCTCCTAGCAAGTGTATGTGAGAGTTTCTCTATAGTGTATACCCAGGAGGAAGGAGAATTGTTAAGATTAGCTGTATTATTTCCAAGCCTTTCTTTAAAGGGCCAGATAGTAAATTTATTAGACTTTGCAGTCCATACAGTCTTTGTTGCAACCACACAAATCTGTTTTTTCAATGTGAAAGCAGCTGCAGACAATATATAAATGAATGGCTGTGGCTACGTTCCAATAAAATTTTACAAAACCAGGCAGTTGGCAAGATTTAGCCTTTAGGCTGCCAATTCCCGATTTAGATGATAACCTTTACTCTTCTGAGTGCCTACAAATGCTGCTGCATCCCCCCTTTTCTCTCCCGATTATCCCCTGAAGAGACATGGGTCTTGTCTTCAGTCTATGGACTAGACTGAACGTCCATATTGAAAGACCACTGAGGAGAAGAGGAACAAGGGCATGGGGACATAGTGGTGCTGCTGCTGCAAGTCTGTGACCTGCAGCCATCGTCTTAGGGAAACCAAAGACAGAAGGGGGTTGAGACGAGACAGGGCACTTGTGTTGGCTCCGCTGGACATGGGTGGGAGGTGGGGTGCTGCTTGACTGGAGGCTGGGGTCTCAGGCTTTAGCCCAGTTCACATCACAAAAGCTACTGTGAAGTCACTACTGGGCTATAGGACATAGAAATGCAAACAAAAGGTAGCATTGTTTTTGGAGTTGTATGGTTTCTTTTTATTAAAGAAAGCTGGAATTGACTGTCTAGGGATACCTCCGTGGGGCTGGGTCTCCATTGCAGCTTCCTGCCCTGGCTCTTATTTAAATAGATTTGGCTTCAATGATGATGGTCTCCAGTGTCTCAGATGTCACGGTACCAGAGATCCCCAAATCCCGGCCACCTGGAGCTTTCTCTACCTTGGTCTCTATGTTGCACTTCTCAACTGTCTTAGACATGAAGTCAACCTCTCTGTCGTGTGGTGCGACCATAGTTTTTGAAACAGGAGTGACTCTGAGGCTCTTGAAAAAACAGCCAAGCCGACTGGATTTCTTACTTAAAGTACCTGAACTGGTGGCAGATCTACTCTTCCCCACTTTGTGCGCTGTCCTCGACTCCTTCATGGCGGAGCTGTGGCTGACACTCTTGTGAGAACTGTGTCCTCTGCCCTTCACATGGCCCTGCCCTTTTTCTTTTTTGTCATCTCGTGTGTGTTTATGGCCAGATAAGGACCGGTGGGAGGATGATTTCCGGGTTGACTTGCTCCCTCCTGTCCTGTGGTGACGAGAACTTTTCCCGGTGGAAGTTCTGTCCTTCTTGTCTCTCTTCTCTTTTTTTTCTTTCCGAGCTTCGGCTCTGGGCTGGGAGACCTTCTGGCTTCCATCCCGTTCACTCATGTAGCCTTCACTCTGCAAGGTGGAGACGAGGGGCCCTGCTTTCGGGCCTTCGGCTTTTCCTGCGGCAGGAGTCTTGGTCATCGCTGCACCTGCAAACACCAAGCTGCTCTCTGGGGAGAGGCTGGCGGCCCCCGCAGTTATGGTGGAAGTATCTAACGAGGATGAGCTAGCAGCAGCCGCCAAGACCACGTTCATACTCTCAGAGGATATGTTGGCAGCACCTGCAATGGCCTTGCTGGATCCACTTTGTCCTGGACTCTTGGTGGTGACTCCTGACAGGGCTGTGCTTACCTGGCCTGTGCCCGTACTCTTGGTTCCTGCTATACCCACAGCACCTGCTGCAGGGCCTGTTGCTGCCCCTGCTCCTGCCACACTTGCTGTAGGGCTTGCTGCTGTTCCTGCTACGGCCAGGCCTGCGGCTGCCCCCTTTGCTGCTCCTGCGGCAGTCCCTGGAGTTTTCATGCCTAAAGGTGAACCAGTATTTCCATGAGGGACATGATGGATTCCCTCTCCCCCAGAATAAGCAGAAGAAGTGGCTCTGGACACATTATGAGGCTTGTGAAGCCCCTTATCCTTATCCCCTTCTCCATGGAGCTCTGAGGTCTGTGCCAAGGGGAGGAGAAACAGGTGAGAGAGAGATGACAAAGTGAGACCAGAACTGTCTGCTCCTCTCTCATCCTAGAGCCAAGCAACTTCAGGGCTTCTAATGAGAAGAACCTTTGAAATCATCACATCTAAGCTCCCATAAGATGCAAGATCCTGTCTACAGCTCCCCTGTCAAACAGCCACTTGCTTTTGCACGAACAAGCCTTATGCTGGGGAAAGCACTGGTACAATTCCCTATCCTCACACCCTTCTATTTTACACATTTGTGCTTGTATCTCTGCAGGACAGATTCTTAGAAGTGAGATCGCTGGGTTGAGGGATCTGCAGATTTTACATTTCGGTGGCTGCTAAATCAAATTGTGCGTGTGCAGACACACGCGGATTGTGCTGACTTAATGGGCACATGAAAGTCACGGGGAGCTAGAACAAAGGCAGGACCTCCTAACTGTTAACAAGGTTCCACAACCGAAGAGACTGTCTGGGTTGGGGTACGTGCTCATGAAAGGGCCGGACAATCAGGGTGCTGTAGAAGGGATTCCAACCCTGAGGATGAGTCCAGAGCAGCTGATACCTAAGGTCTCTCTGAAATTCAGCCTTGTGGGACAGTTCGGAGAAGGACTCCAAATGTCCCTAGTGTGGTAAGTGCCATCGTGGTGGCTCATTTGGCCCTGAGCCTTTTCAAAATCGGAATGCATTTCCCAGGTGAGCTTCAGAGAGCACCAAAGGCCTTGTAGGACCAGCTCGAGCTGTTCTCCCAAAGCACCCTGCCCTGCTGTCTTGCAGATGCTTACCACTATGCTTCTGTCATCCTCTATGGTTGCTGTGTCCCTGGTTTGGACTGTCGGAGTGCTACTGCTACTCCCCATTGGTGGTCTCAGGAGATAGACAAGTTTTTCCCAATAGCAAAAGAGGTCTTCTCGTGCATCTGAAGAGGGACACAGCTGCAGATAAAAAGTACGGCCAGTGGCAAGCTTCAGGCGCAGCTGCTGTTTCTCACGGTCGTGGATGGAGATCTTGACAAACTTCAAGGGAAGCAGCCTGGTGAGCTCTAGGGTCTTTGAGGGCTTGCGACCTCTCCCCCTTGTGGTCCGGGCGTGTCTGGCATGCTCTTCACAGACTTTGGTTGGTCGGGCCAGCAGCATGACGTCAGGTAATGGGAGGATGGGGCTGGTGGATGCGATGCCCACAGTCACCATTCGGACACGGTTGTGCACATCAATCACCTCTCCTTTTTTGCTGATCTGGATAAAGTCACTCTCAAACATCGGTGCGTACTTGAAAATATCATACTCTCCTCCCTTGTACAGTTGTCGTTGCAGGTCCCCCATGGAGGTATTGAACACGCCCATTGAACGGTAGCTGTGGGCTGTGTAGTAAGGTAACACACACTCGCTGCTCATGGTTCTCTTCATTTAAGACAGCTCCACCAGCCACAAGTCGAGTCCCCGAGAGAGAGAGGGAGCGAAGGCAACTGCCCATCTCCCTGCAGGGCTCTGCCTAAATCTCCTCACACCACTACATTTATCCTTCACAGTCCTTTGTGACCTGTCACCATCATACACCCCTTTGTCCAGCCTCCAAGCAGCCACCCCCTTGGGGCGGGGTCATCAGCCTCCCCTCAAACAAACCGTCACCTCCGAGGTTGACCTTACCGGGGCATAGGTGTGGGTAGGCTAGATATTTTTTCTAATCAAAACATTGGGATGCATAATTAAGGAAACCATCCTGTTTTCCAAATATCTGGTTTGTTTCCAGGTGTGTTGCTGTTGTTACAGATATCCATGCAATGATCCTCTTCCTGCATTTGTGTTTTTGCTTTTGCTTAACTACAGCCTAATGATAAAATTCTGGAAGTGGACTGGGTATTTGCTAAGTAGAAGGGTCCTGTCACTTGTCATTCTCCATGTCCCCAGTGTGTAGTGCCATGCTGACAGGCACTCAGAAGTTGAAGAAATTGCTGAATGAAATGGTCCAAAGAGCTTCTTCTCTCTATCAGAATCACAGTCCCATTTGTACAGTGGTTAGGGAGTAGAGAATTTTCTCACCCATTTGTACATTTGAAGGAGGCTAATTTTTAAACACATAATTTTATGGTGAAGAACTGAGGCTCAGGGTCAGAATGCAGAGCCGGCTTCTATCCCCGATCTTGAGACTCAGGTCAGGGCTTTTTCTCTGCCTCAAGCTGCATGGCTCACCGTTAGATTCTCAGTGTGCACCAAATATAGAATTGTTCGCGGTTAGCAATATGCGTGGGGACTTACTGGGAACAACAGGAATTCGTAGTGGTCTTGAATCACCATAGGATTTCCCACACCGGTATGCCTACTGCAACACTCTTGATGTCTACTTGATAAACAACTGATGTTTTGTTTCTTTGAAAAGCTCTTCAGAGAAATTAGGGCAAAGACGTCTTTCTGGAGTTTTTTTCACTTTGCACAAGGTGATGAACCCAAATTCCCCCTCCCTCAGTTAGAAAAGTACTTCTGAGGTAAAATACATCCCCCAGACGATGTGATAACTTTGTGAAGGTTTGAAATAAACTTCCACCCCGAAATATTCTTTTTTACACCCCTGGTGCCTACTGCAGTACCTGGCACATTGCAGCTTTTCAATAAATATGAACTTGCTTGTGCCCACTGAGATTCACCCTTTCATTTGTTTACTCAACAGAATGTATTGAGCAACTGCTATTTTCCAAACCATCCAGAAAATAGAAATGCAAAGAGAAAGGTCTGTACTTCTGAAGTACTAAAATACTTCTTCTAAAGATGTTAAATGACTTCTCCAGAAAAAAAAGAACAAAGTGGCTTTTATTCTATGGTAAGGACATCATCACTCAAAGTTGACAGTATTAGGTTTAAAAATAAGAAATGAAGTTTTTCTGTATTATATTCAACCATGTATTCTCGAAAATCCATTCCTGATGAATGATTAGTAATGAAAGAAATCAATCACATTATTGAGAACTTACTATAAATCAGGTATGGTGCTACCCATTTTTCATTCTTTAAAAAATGTTTAATGCTCACAAAAGCCCTGTAAGGTGTAGGTGCAACTACTGTCCCTGCTTTATAGAGGAGGAAATCAAGGCTTGGAGAAGTTAAGCAACTTCAAGGTCACAAGAAACCAAAGGGTGAAACTGTATTAGGCTGGGTCACAAAAATAGAACACAAATATCCAAGTGCTAGGCAGCATCAATTCATCCATTCATTGAATTAATATCATTAAATGTCTACTTTGTTCCAGGCCCTGTTGTAGGTAGCAATGGTCAAAAACAAGTATCCTTGTTCTCATAGAGCGTGTACCTAGAAAATAAATAAGGAAAATATATGGTATGCCCCATGCTGATAAACACTATAGAGAAAGATAAAGTAGGCAGGTGGGATGGAGCATATGCAGGAGATGAGGAGCTAGAGATGGTGGTCAAGGAAAGCTCAATGAGAAGCAATTTTTGAGCAAAGACCAAAAGGAGTTCAGGGAGGAAGCCATGCAGATCTCTAGGGGAGTAGCCTCTCAGTTCGAGGGAATAGCAAAGGCCAAGATCCATGCCTGGTGTGTTAGAGGAATTCCAATGGGGCTGCAGTGACAAGAGCAGAGTGAGGGAAAGTGGTTGGAAATGAGTTAAGAGGTAGAGGCGGTGACGATAGGGAGCAGATCACGCTGGACAGACCTTATAAAATAGTATGAAGTCTTTGGCTTTGCTCTAAATGCCAGATGATCTGACCTACATATATAGAGGATCATTCTGGCCACCATGATGAAAAGAGATTGTAAAGGAACAGTGAGGACAGACATGGAGACTGAGTGGCTCCTGCAAGAGATGATGATGGGTAAAACTTGTGTGGTAGCAGTGAAAATAGTGAGAAGTAATCAGCTACTAGACATGGTCTGATTGAGGCAACTGTTATGTATATTGATGTTGAACAATTTTCAATAAATATTAGGAAGTGAAAAAGCAAGTTGAAAAATGGTATATATGGTATGCCATATATTTCTGGATAAAAAATTTTTAAATGTGTGCTTACGTTTTAGTGTATGTGTGTGAAAGAATATGCAAGAAACTGGCAACAGCAGAAACCTTGGGGCAACTCGTTGGCTAAGGGAAATGGTGGGATGGAGACTTGCTTTCCAGGGCCTTCCCTTTTATAACTTGCAGATTTTGTTCCATTGCATATACTACTTACATAAAAATAAATAGTATTTTAAGTTTATAGGGTTATAAAAATGTTAAGCCAGTAAATAGCTTCATTCAAATTTAACTTTCTCTGGCAGCAAATTTTAGAATTTGAGAACCAAAATACAGAATATTATTCACAATTCATTTTCTAATTTTTCTTTAAGATCTTTCAAAAATATATTCTTTCCTCCAAAACTTTAAAAGTCTGATACATCCCTTATCAAAAAAAAAAAGATATATTTATTTATTGTTCATTATGTGCTCATTATTGCTAAGAATATTTGGGTTATCAAAATACAAGTTTCAAAAATTGGTAAATGTAACTCTCATACAAATATAGAATGAAAACACTCCAAAGATTTAATTAACTCATTAATGAAGGAACCAACAGGATGGTAAAGTTGGTTTAAAGGCAAATTAGATAATATGCGTTGACATTGAAGAAAGTAAAATTATAATTTTTTTTTACTAAACAGAAATCACTTTCATCTCTTTTAAACAAAAATCTATAAATTATTATAGAACTTTACAGAGTCTGAAATTTTAATCAATAATAGCCTTTTTGGGGTGCTGAAAAAGCTCTAAAATTATATTGTAGTAGTTATACAACTCTATAAACATACTAAAAACCACTGAACTGTATACTTTTAATGGATAAATTTTCTGACATGAAAAAATGTACCTCGATAAGCTGATAAAAATAATAGACAGCAATATTTCAGTCTTGATTTATTGATCCGATCCCATTGTCTTACTTCCTTCTCTTAGATAATTAAATAATCCTTGGGCAGGCATGTTAAACAGTGCTTTGATATGACATTGAAAGGACATGTTGCCCTCTTTATAATTTTTTAATTTACAAGTTTAGGGTAGTTTTTCTTAACAAGGAATGTAATGAAGCATGTATAAGCCATGAATTTAACTTCAGAAAGCTTACAGTCCAGTAGAACACACTGACGAAAGAGAGAACAAAACAGGAGGGCAATTAAATACATAATAGAGTGATACTGAATGAATGGAATGAATGGTGGCTCTAATAACACTTATCACAGTATTTAAAACCAACCATAATTGTTTCGTTAGAAGAAAAATTGACAAATCCACAATTCTAAGTATAGTTTTCTATACATTTAAAATTTTAAAAGAGCCTAAGATTGAAGGGATGTGAAGAGTGAAAAGATAAAACACTGTCTAGAATATATAGACATGCAAGGTTATAGCTGTGTTTACCTATTTATATGGGAAGAGGTTTCAAGTCATTCATGTTTGCTCCTCATCTATTATTCTGAAAAGCAAGGCAAGAAGACAACTATAAATAGCCTTTTCAATGAGTATGTACCCGAGAGGGCACTGTGAGCTAGGCAGGATGTGAGGGTGGGGAGATTTCCATACTGTACACAATATGTATGTGCTGGGTAAATCCCCTGGCCTAAAATACAATCCACAGTACTTTTATGTTGGTGCTGCTAAATCGAGATGGCGTGGGATGAGCTGCGGTTAGCTTTGGGCACCTAGGACTTCAGGAAGCCAGCCTGATTTCTGCCTTACCTCTGGCTGTCAGAAAAGAGACCACAGTCACCGAGACTCTTCCCCTGAGGGCCGGGATGCAAATCAACTTGCCTCAGCCCTGAGTTTAAAATGAAAATGAGCTGGTATACAAAAAAAAAAGAGCCAGACGGGAAATTTAAATAATCATATTTCTGAATACACTGATCCATCTAGTGTCACCTCTCTTCCCCTCCTACTCTTTTTCTGCTCCATTCTTGTTTTTGTCCTGCTCAGCCATATTTAACCCCACTCAGAGCCAAAAATGTGCTCTGCTCATTATACTCATAAAACTGTTTCCCCCTCTCAGCTTCCAATTTTGCTGTATTTATATGCCATTTATTTCTTTGATATTAAACTGAAGAAGGTTGCGGTTAAAACACACACACAAATAAAAAAAATAGTTACCATTGAAATTAAAAATAAAGATTAAAACCTCTATACAGGTAGAGGGAGGTAAATGGTCTAGAAGCTGGGATGATTATTGCAATTAAAGATTAAATTTAACTAAAAAATACTAGAAGAATATAAAATAAATGTTAACATTGATTACCTCTGAAGAGTGAGGCTATAAGTTATTATTTTTGTCTATTTGTTAATCTGCTTTTTCTAGCAGAATATATTTCATTTTCATGTACATATATTTTTAAAAATTAGCTTCAAGCTTCCTGGTCACCTCAGTTTTCATTGTCTTCTAATCAAACTAATAATTTCTGACAAAGCACTTTGTTTTATTTTAAGTTGGAGAGTAAAAAAATTCTCCCACAATATCATCTTTTCAAATTACATAAATTAAAAAGCGAAATATCTCTTTACTTTTCCGGTTCCATTTGCTGGAAGTCTGCAATATAAACTTCCTGATGTTGCCCTGTGCATACACACACACATTAATAAAAAATAAAAAATAGAATTGTTCCATACTTATTGGTCAGCATCTTTTCTGTCTTAACAATGTTCCTTGTACTTAGAGTGAAGCGTTAGATATACGTTATTCATTTTCATAACCTTGTAGTGTTCCACTGAATGGATACATCATCAATTATTTAACTAGTTTCTCACTGATGTTCATATAATTCATTTCTGTTACCAATAACACTGTATTGAACATTTTGTACATATATCTTCATGTGCTTATACTATTTTTTTCCCTCTAGGATTGATAGCTCTAGAAAGAATAAGGATTTTAAAAAATAATAATTTCAGAAGAGTCAATGTAATTACCAAATCTCTTGAGTCTCACTCTTAAACAGAAACAAATAAACCTGATCAACCTTGGATGAGAACCATAAAGAAAATAAAGGGCTTCAAAGCCACATCCTAAGAGAACAGTTGAAGGATCTCTGGTCTGGACACAGTGGGGCTCAGGAGTTATATGAGGAGCATCTTCACTTTTCCAAAGGGTTGTTCCCTGGACCAAAGAAGAGGATTGGAAATATAGGGCCTCAATGAATATGGATGTTAGGTCAGTGTAAGAGAGAAATCGTTTATTGACGGGCCAGCAGCCATTCCTCTTCCTCTTCCTCTAGTGGCAACACTCTGCTGCTATTCCTTCGAAGGACCACCTCCCCTTGCTCTCAGTTCATGTGGTTTGGTAGGGCTGACTCTATCCCATCCTCAAATCCGGGAGAGCAGGCAGACCTAGAAATAGACAACAGAATATTCTCTTGCCTTGGCTGTGACAATGGAGGTACATGTTAGCCTGTCAGTCCAAGCCAAGGCAATAATTCACAGTTCTGAGACTTATGCTGGAACTATGATAAGGAAAAAGAATCCAGTTCCACTGGTAAAATGTCAGCCTATTTTGCTGCCATGGAGGAAAGCCTGCCTAAGCATGAAGTCAACACAGAACTAAGAAGTGAAAACCAAAATTTCTGTCGTCATCGTATTAGGATCCAGATCCAGTAATGCCAGGATGAACTGGTTTTTTCTTTAGAAAATTATAGAATGTTATAGAATGTTAAATGAGGCTTTTCAACTCAGTTTTTCAGTTGATGCCACAAAGGCATAAAATAATACAATTAAAGAAATCAAGTACTTTCCTATTCTAAAATGGAGTGTTATATTATCCAAGCTTGACACAATAAGAAGCAAAACAGGTTCTGCCAGTAGCAGTGTTCACCCACCTGTAGCCTTTAGAACACAAAGCCTTGAAAAGTCAAGAGAGAGATTTGGGTGCACTGTGCATTTCCTCTCACAATCTGCCCAGGGGAAAGGGCAGCTGGTTGGTGCTTGCATCCGCTAGAAGCCTAGTGACAGGGCCTTTAAGGGACTTCTCAATGAGCTTGGCATAAATCTTAGAATTTAAGAGACATAGGACTTGGTGTCTAAATCCTGTTTAGAAATGTAATGGTGAAGGCTTGTGGAAGAGCTGCATATTTGGTGTCAGAAGGAGAGGGGGCTGTACTCGGGGCAAGTGGTATATCCATCAATGGCAGGGCAAAGATGCCAAAGTCTTCAAGTAGAGCCATGGGAAGGAATAGTGGTATGTAGCTCACGTTAAAAAAAATACACCCAAGAGGATAACTGAGATGGGCAAAGGGATCCCGATGGAATTGAAAGGAACAGAGGGAACACTGGCAATGGACCAACAGAAGCCCAAGGGCTAAGGGTTGAGCTCGTTGGCCAGTCAGAGTGGCATCTTTTGCATCAAAAACCCTCTGTAACTAATGACAACAACAAAACACACAACAGAAGTTTCCCATGAAAGGAAAAGTAGCAATTGTCTTTCCTACCACATTCAGAGTTCAACCTAACCCCAGATTACAGTTTAGCCTCATTGAAAACTGTTCCTTTCTTTTCCCTTCTTCCTCTACAAACCTGAGCCTGATGGGTTAGGTTAGGAGCCAGGCTAGTCTTTTTGGAAGGGGGAAGAGTTAGGATGTAGTGGAAAAGGCAACATGCTTAGAAGCCTGAAGCAGACTTATGCATACCTTGAGGAAAAAGTGTTAAATTGAATACGTTTGGACTTTTTATTATTATACCGAACTGGACAGGCCTTTTTTTTTTTTTTTTTAAATCTTTCATCATGGAAATTTTCAAACATATAGCAGTGTAAAGAGAAGAGAATAAAGTACCCTCAACCTACCCACCACCCAGCTTCAATTGTCTACTGATGGCCAAACCTAACCTTTTCTTCCCCTCCACTGGATTGTAACAAAGCAAATCTCAGATGTTTTATTATTTTGTAAATAATTATTTCAGTATGTTTCTGTGCAAAATAAAGACTATTTTAAGATAACAACAGTGTCATTACCGTACCTTTAAAAATAAATAACAATTTAATTAATAATGATGATTTATTAGTCTTCAAATATGTCAGTCAGTGTTCTGATTTCCCAATTGTCTGATATTGTTTTTATACAATTAATTTGTTTGAATCTAAACAAAGTCATCACATGCTTGACATGTTCCTTAACATCCCTTTTTAGTCTGTAGGTTCTCCCTCTGACTTATTTGTTGCAGACAAACAGGTCATTTGTCTTTAGTGTTTTATGTATTTTGGACTTGTCCAGTTGCATCTCCATGCAGCTGTCATGTTCCTTTATCTCCTGCATCTCCATGCATTTGTCTTGTTTCTCTCTCTCCTACATTTCCTGCAAACTTGGATATAGATCTAGAGGTTTGATGAGATTCATGTTTAATTTTGGCAAGACTTCTGAGTAGGTGGTTTTGTGTGCTTCCTATTGCATCACATCAGGAAACAGAATGTCTGGTGGTCTCTCCTTTTGTGATGTTAAAATTGAGCAGTACGTTACAGTGTTGTCAGTCTAACATAAATTATAAATTTTCCTAGTGGCTTTCACATAATGATTTTAGCAGCCATTGATGATCATTGCCTAGATCCATTATGTCATTAGAACTGTAGAGTGGTGATGTTTTACCACTCCATTTATTAGCTGTAATTCTTCTCTAAAGGACTTTCTTTCATTAAATATTTGAGTACTAAACTAAAATATAGTTCCTCAGGAGAAACAGAAGTGTGTTTAATTCTTTTCCTTTGCTTTCCAGGTTTTAGAATAATAAATCAGTTTTCCAGCCTCTTCCAAAAGTGATGGATTAATTGAGATTTTTCTTTTCCTAAAGAAAAAATGTGACATTGTTTAATAAAATCCAATGTTCCAGCTGTACACTTTAACAGTAAGGCATATATATATTTACACTGTGTGTTCACCTCCCATAGTTAGATTTCTTTCTGTCACCACACATTTGACCCTTTTACCCTGTCTACCTCCCCTCCCCGCCACCCCCTACCCTCTGGTAACCCCTAGTCTATTGTCCATGTCCATGAGTCTCTGTTTGTTTGTCCTATTCATTTGTTGCTTTTAGGTTTAAGTCCCACATGTAAGTGACATCATGTGATTTTCAACTTTTTCTGTCTGGCTTATTTTGCTTAGCATGATTATTTCAAGGTCCATCCATGTTGTCCAAATGGCAGTATCTCATCTCTTCTTATGGCTGAGTAAGGATTTTTCTCCAAGTATCTTATGAACTCATGATTTTAACATGTTAGCTGTTCTTCCATTCATTACAGTATTACAGTTATTGTTCTTTTTGATGCCTTAATTATTCCATCTTTGACAAATGGGAGCTTCTTTGATTTGGCTCCTGTAAATTGAACTTTTTAAAGCAAAGTGAAGGGATTATTTATTTTTCTGTATGTTTTCCTGAAAGTGACAGGGAGAATATGGGTCCTTAAGGGTACATTTGTGTGAAGACAAAGACCAATCCCAGTGAGTGGATTTGAAGGTACTCTGAGAGAGAGAATAAAATTATTTATGCTTGCATTCCATGGAGACTTAGCAAATGAAAGGCTCCTGTCACAATAGCTACTGATGCTATTTTGCTTTCCCACATAAAAACACTTTGTGAAGTCTATAAATCTTACAACCTGAACAAACCAGGTATAAATCTACTGTTCTCAAAGAAGTTTACAGTCCAGTTTGGAATATAACGCTGTATTAGTTACATTAGGTTTATTGTTTGTGACAACTTTGAAATTACAAGAGTTTAGAGAATAGGATTTTATTTGTCTTTATGTTAAAAAAAAAAAAAGTGCACCAAACTGGTATGGAGGATCCAAGCTCACCAGGATCCCATGCTCTTTCTATCTTATGCTTCTTTGTCCTCAATATATAATTTCTACCTCATGATATAAGAGCTGCTCCAGCTCCAACCATCACATTCACTTTCTCGTCAACAGGAAAGAGGAAAAAGAGAATGAAAAGAGTATGATGATTGCTGTTAAAAACATTTCTTGGAAGTTGTGCTCATTATTTCTGCTATGTTCCATTATCTAGAAACAGTTACATAACTGAAAAATGTAACCTTTATTCTGGCTGGACAGATGCCTGGATAATCTTCAAGGAGTCAGTTACCAAGGAAAAGGAAAAGAGTAAATAGATTGAAGAAAACAGCAAGCCCATATTCCAAAGATAAAAAAATACTATCTCTTTCAGGCAGTGTATTTCCACACATGTCTTAAAATTTCAGATCTGGGAAGGAGGATCATTTAAAGTATCCCCTCCCCCACCATCCTGAAAGCCTTGATTATGCTGGGGCATCCAATATACGAAACAAAATTAAGCTGTAGTCTAATAATTCACATTTAAAAATCAATTTTTGATCATTGCAATCCTGTACAGCAATAATGGTTGTTTTGCTTCATTATTTATCCCTGTCCAATATATACCATCTCTGCATACACTGGGATTTCTTGGTTATTTACTTCACACTAGAAGTAGGATTCACATACTATATTTCAACTATGTACTAATTCTAAGGCAAGATACACAGCACCCACAGTTCACAGAGTTTGTGGGATTTGGTCCCCAAAAGAACCCTAACAAGGAGATGAGATCATTACTAAAAGAGAAATAACTTAGTAAGCAAGAAAGCTGGAATTCCAATATAGTTTTGTCTGTCTTCAGAGCCCATGCATGCTTTGTTTATTATGCCATTTTGAAGGACTTACTCATTTTCTGCTTTTCCACTAAGTTTTAGGATAGAAAAGCAATCATCCATTTGTAGCATGGAGAAATTCCTATGAGTTTTCATTTAAATTAAAAAAAAACTTTAATATATTTCTCTTAAGTGTTTTATGACCATTTCCTTTTTTCATTGTCCACCCCAGTTCAGTGATTATTCACTGAACACATTCTTCTTAAACATCCTTTTTCATGTGCGAGGCACTTTCTCTTCATACCCATTATGACAGTTGTAATTGTAAATTTTAGAGGGCAATTTGTAGATTAATGTTTGTCTCCCCCACTAGTCTGGAAGCTCCGTGGTAGTCAAGACTATGTGGGGTTTTGCTCACCATTATATACTCATCAACCCCAACTGACCTTAAACTAGGGGGATTATTTTAGATTATCCGGCAGACTCAAGGTCATTTCAAGGGTCTTTAAGTATGGAGGAGCTTACAGCTATATGAAATGAGAGGACGTGACCCATTGTTGTTGGCTTTGAAGATGGAGGCAAAGGGCCAGGAGCCAGAAACGAGGATGGTCTGAGAAGCTGTAAAGGGTGAGACCAGAGACTCTGTGTTAGAGATTCCCCCAGAAAGGATCCCAATCCTGCTGACATTTTGGTTTTAGCCCAGCGAGACTCATTTTGGACTTCTGAACTACAGATGGTAAAATAACAAATTTGTGAGCCACTGAGTTTACGATTACAGCTGCAAGAAGAAACTAATACACAAACTATGCCCAATGGCTCCAGTGCCCATGTTCCTACTTCTTACGCTACATGCCTTAACTATTGGATGAACTAAACAAGAAACTATAAAGATTAAACTCTAATCCTTCATATCATTTTGAGTCCAAAGTTTTTCAAATATTATTTCCAAGCCCTACAGCAAAGAGTATGTATATTTTCTACCTATGCCTCTTTTTTTGTGTGAATTTTGAAAGGATGTGGTTACAGCCTTTGACATCAAAGAAGAAGCTCAGTGATGTTGACTGAGCGTTGATAGAGAGATAACGCTGGAGGCAAATTGCCTTAGAACAACTCTCTCAAGATCAACCGCCTCCTCCTCGTTGCATTCCTTGCCCCGAAGCTATCTCCTCTGGTTGTGCTGAGGGGTGATGCCCAAGGCGCAACACCATTCAAGAATTGGATCATGAATAACTTTATCCTTCTGGAAGAACAACTCATCAAAAAATCCCAACAAAAGAGAAGAACTTCTCCCTCTAACTTTAAAGTTCGCTTCTTTGTTTTAACCAAAACCAGCCTGGCATACTTTGAGGATCGTCATGGGGTATGTACGCACTTAGTTTTGTCTTTTATTAAAAAGAGTTTTTGCTATTTAGACTTGGGCTGAATCATGAAGATGCACGTGGAATAAAATAAAGATACAAGGGACACAGATATACTTGTCAAAAAAAACCTAAAAAGTACAATAAATTAGAAGAATGTGGAGAAAAGTCAGATGGGCTGATCTTATTAGGTGATTTCAGTTCGAAAGTTCTACAAGAGTCAATTTAATTTTAGCATTTTCAGCGTTTTTTCTCCTGCAAATTTAGGTTTAATTTTTAAATTATAATATTTCGTGTGGCAAATGTTATGATTGGATAGAATTTGCACTTCCTTTGAAATATATTAAACTTTATGGGCATACATTAATAAAATATTAGCATTCATGGGTACCTGAGTGATGATCTAACCCCATTTCCTTAATTTATAATGAATGAAACTGGTAACTGAAATAGTTAGGTGATAGTTTCAATGTCAACATTTTTATGTTTCCAATTATATTTGTCTCCATAGTCATCGCTCACTTGATATCTTGGAATAATATTCCCTGAGCATTGAATTGTCCAAAATGTGCAATTGTAAATGTGCAATGGTAAACCTCTTTATCCCTTGGAAAAGTTCCCAGGAGACTAGGGTTATTTTGCACAAAGTGTTATGCAGTATAGACCATCGGTTCATATCCAGAAGATTACAGGTGCTTAGCTAACGTAATCTTTTTATATATCTAAGGACATTTTTAGATTCCCTAACATCAATAATAATAATAACATGAATAATAACAATGTAGTTTGGCATAAAAGAGCACTGAATGAGGGCTCTGAAGATCAAACCCAGCTTCCCTTTAAGTGAGCGAGCATGGGCAAACGTCTCCACCTCCTGTGTCAGACTCTTTCTTTATAAAATGAAAGGACTGGAAATGCCATCTACAAATATCGCTTTCTTCTTTAAAAACCCTTTGCTTCTGCTTAACCTTTCTCAGCAATTTTTCAAGCATTTTTTGATTTCTTACGATACCATTGTACTATTTTTCCATCACTAGGGAAGTAAGGCAAAGGGTTTCCACCTATGTTTTACTGAAGGGGAAACAACATCAGGTGCTCGGTGGTCACTTAGGATCAAAGATGCTCTGATTCCTGACTTGAATTTGGATTGTTCTGAGAGCCAGGCTTTGAAGTGTTCAGTGAAATGGAGTCTTGAGTGAGGCCAGGCTGTTATGGAGCCTGTGGATGCGCCTGGCCGAAGTTTCAGGTGAAATAATACTGCCTCTTCGTTAGAAGTGAAAACACGTACTCACTTTCAGCAGATGCTTAGAATAACAATGGACAATCAGAAAGCAAATGGAATTACTGATGCGTGCGTGAGGCCCCTTTGATAGGTACTCAATAAGTGTTTGCTGACTAAATTAATAGAGGGTCAGTCAAGTTTTGAACTGGGAGGATTCATCATTTGGAGATGAAAAACCACATGGCATTGGTAAATATTTTTCTTATTGTGAGTAAGATATTTTTCAAAGCCCATTTTACAGTTGTTGCCAATTTATTTTTCTGACTCAACAGAACACCATCTCATTTACTTAGTATTGATTATTTTTGAGCAGCATGGCTATTTGTGAACTATTTAGTTGTGAATTTAGGACAATATTACTTGCAAATAATCACACAACCAAATGGTCTTGATTCAAAATTGTCTTGGTTATAATATGCATGAGGACCATGTTGTAAAATCACTTTGCTTCTTCATTTGAGCATAATGAAAAATTCCAGGACAATTAATTTATTCTAGGGAGCCCTGAGCTATAGTTTCTAACATTTCTATGTGGGATGTAACAGATACACGATGCACAAACATCGAATTTTTTATTTTCTAATGCCTGTTGCTTATATTCATAAACATTTTTAAAAGCATCTATTTAAATCTTATAAAAATTGATTGGTTATAAATTTACCCCAAATCACTGAGAAACTTAAGATAGGTGAGCTATTAATGCTCATTCCCTATGTAAGTTCCATTATTTAAGGCCATTGATTGCACAAAAGTGTATTATTTATCACCCATTAATAAGATTATCACTATACTTGTGAGAAGAAAACTTTTTGTTTTTAAATTAAAGCCTCAGTGTTCCTATCTGTAAAATGGGTGTGATAATAATATTCACTTCATGGGAAGCTGGTAAAGATTAACGGAGAGAATGTATTTAGATGAAACTATTTGAAATCACCATTTGGTAGATCAAAAAAGATCAGATGTTGACAATATCATGTTGTTCAACTTAATATATAAAGTGCTTAGCATAAATCCTGTCATCTACTAAGCACCTGTTCAAAATTAGCTGTTATTTATATCATCATAATATCTCTGAAGGAGCGAGCAGGGTAGAATAACATATTTATTTCCAAGTGAAGAGAAACATCAAAGGAGTCTTCAAAGTCAAGTTAATATCAAGGTTCTGGATTCCTTCTGTTCTGTGGCTAAACACAAGTTCGTGGGGAGTTATACATGCATCACGAGATGTGTGACGCTGAGCTACCATTGCCCCTCTCAGGGTTTCAGCTTCTTTTTCTCTTTTCTCATTTGTAAAATTATGTTCCTTGCAAGTCTAAAATTCTGTAGATTTAAGGGATCTTATAAAAAATAATTCTTCTACCTATTCAGGACCAAATCCTGTAGTTCTGCAATTTAAGTCTATTTTCTAGCTTTAAATAGCCATGCCTGTTGTCATCATAATACCGGTTGAGCCTTTTATTTTAATGTGTATTTAGTTCTGGTATGAGATGTTTGATTCCCCTGTTGAGATGTACAAGAGTTTGCAGCAGGGCCAGGAAGCTCCTTCGTCCTGCTGGCGCAGCCAGTGGGTCAGAAAGAAGCACAGTGTTGGCAGGAGGTGACTCACCTGGCACCACTACCACTTCCTAAGTATCTCCTTGCACTCACTCTACCCTGGCCCCTGCCACTCCATTCTTCCCACAGCAGCCGGCAGGAGCTTTTCACATTGTTAACAGTGATTGTGTCCTGGTGCCCTTCATCAGAAATTGACTTGTCCCCTCTGTGGTTGTCCCTCTTCCCTGAAAGTGGACATCATAATCTATTACATGGTCTCCTCTGTCTCAGCTCGTGTCCCTTTTTCTTCTATCTTTCTTCAGCTTTAAGGTCTCCACTGTAAATGTCATTTTCTTGGGGACATCCTCCTTGATTTTCTTAGCCCGGGTCATCTCCTCTTATTAGTCTCTGCCATCAAAATATATACCCTTTCTTCAGAGTACATGCCAAAGTTATAATTACCCATTTATTAGTATGATTATTCTATGAATGACATCCCCTACCCCACCCTCCATTAGACTATAAGCTTTATGAGAGCGGGCATCCAATTTGCTAAAGTTGGCATCACCAATATCTAGGACAGTGCCTGACACATACCATTTACTTTTATTTGTGGAAGGAAGAAAAAGAGGGTGGGTGGGAAGAAATCAAGGAGAAAGAACAAGAAATATAGATA
Source organism: Macroglossus sobrinus (assembly GCA_004027375.1). Classification (NCBI taxonomy): domain Eukaryota; kingdom Metazoa; phylum Chordata; class Mammalia; order Chiroptera; family Pteropodidae; genus Macroglossus; species Macroglossus sobrinus. The sequence continues at coordinate 425,873 of PVKZ01001051.1, read as the reverse complement.
TAGTTGGAGAGGTTAGTGTTATACAAATGAATCCCTAACAGAACAAGGCTCAATGACAAAAGAGTAGAGAACAAAGCAAGCAATATAAGATTTCAAAAAAGAAATTCCTTGCTGTAGGATCTCCCTAGAGGCAATAGTTTATAGCCTAGCTTTGAAGAAGGAAGAGGAAGATTCAAGTGGTTGGAATTTTAAGAGATGGGTCAGAGAAACACATGTAGGAACCAGGAGATGGGCCTTGCTCATCACTGTATCACCAACACAAGATGCAAGGGTGATCAGTAAATATTTGATGAGTTAATTAAAATATAGGCCTCTCCCTCTTTTCCAAAGCTTGCTTTTATTTATTTGTTTGTTTGTTTTACCTAACACTTTATCAAGGAAATGTTTCTATCGTGGTATATTTAGATTCATTCATTTATTTAGAAAACATTTATTGAGCACCTACTATGTACCAGGTTCTGTGCTACATGCTAGGAAAGAGTGGTGAGTAACAGAAACAAGGTGTCTGCTCTCAAAAACATACATGCTGGTGAAGGAAACTGACATAAGCAAGTATATAAATACACAGAGCAGGTATAGACTACGGAATGTTTTATAGAAAGACTAAGCAGTAGCTGGGGCTGAGTTGGAAAGAAGGGTGGTCGGAGGAGCGATTTATATCTGATGTCTGTGGGGACAGCAGAGTATACAAGGGGCAAGACTAGAAGCCAAGAAGCCAGTAGAGGCTACTGCAGTGGTCTAGATGGATGAATTCTGATGTATTGTGTGGTATGCTATGAGCAACTCGGAGTCACCCTTCAGTTATTTTGTTTTAACTTTCTTATAGCATCCCTCTCCCTGGGGGGTTCTTGGTCCAGAATCATTCTACTTCATGTTTCGATGGAAAAATGCCTGATGTCTAAGCTGCCTCATGACCAACACTGAGCTCAGGCAGTGTATAGCAGCAAGGACCAAAAAACAATTTAGAATCAGGTTAAATCCACTTTGACCTCAAAAGACAGAGCAGCAAGCCTTCATATCCCCATATCATTAAAAAAAAATGAATGGAACTACATACAAAATGTCCTCCATTACTCTTTTGTCTGAAGACATCAATTTAAATTCCCCATGAGAATAATCTTTTCTCTCATGCAGACATAATTTACATGCAGTTATAATCACAGTGCATGAATATTCGTATTCTCCTTTTTCCATATATTCTTTTGCATATATACTTCCCTACATCCACAGGGAATCATTTTCTCATAAATATGATTTTTTTTAAATGATCAAGTTGGTTCATTTCAGATATATGCTTATCTGTTTTATGTGTCTGAACAAATTAACGAAAATATCTGTCATCTACTGTTTGACATTTTTTGTCTGTTTCTGGATATGATGAAAACACTGAAAAATAATAGTATACCAAACACAGGACTGTCTCTTTTTTAAAATCAGCCCCATGAGATAGAGTACCATGTGTGAGATAACAGTGTCATAGGATAAGAACACTCTGTAGCCTCTCTCATGTGTTGCTACATCCTCTTCCAAAGAGATTGATGCAGTAACACAGGGCCACCACAAGCTACCAGAACCATGAGAGACAATTATGTTTCTAAGAAAGAGCTAATAAAAACAAAAACACCCCATTGTCGAGGTGATTTTCGAGTACACTATTTTTATAGGTTTTGAATGTTATGGTGAGAGGGAAAATATGTAATATTTTGTACATGGGGAAGATGATTTGATTTAAAGTCAAACATATTATATATATAGATGAACCCACCAACTATATAGTAAGATTTAAGGAGTGCCAAAAAGCCTCCTACTCTGCAAAACATCATATCCCTAGTTGATCATCTAAGGGGAGCGGAAAGGTTCACATGAATGAACTCTTTCATTTGCTTCGTAATAAACCCATCAAGTGTCTTTATTAAGAAGTAAATGAAATGCAGGAGGGTATCCCATAAGCCATTTTTGATTGCTCCATAGAGGTCAGCTTTAATTTTAGATAGAGCTTAAAGGACTGAAAGCCTCAGGCAGACTGTAATTCTGGAATTCTAGAAAAGTAGAATGAAGTGAGGAAGCAACAACATGATAGTTTAATAGAATGGAGACCTGGCATTAATTAACCTGAGCGACCTTGGGCAGCCTCATATTCTATCTGAGATTTTGTATCTTGTTCATAATATCAAGGGATGAGACTAGATCAGTAGTTTTAAAACTTTCTAAAGCATGGAACCCTTTTCTAGTACAAAATTATACATGACATCCTCATTTCAATATATGAAACAGGTATAAGTGGAGGGGCTCTGGTTGAAGTGAGAACGTGGAGACTGCTCAGAACCTTATGCTCTTGGCCTCTTCCTTGATTTGCAATGATCACCAAGCTTCCTTCCAATTCTATGACCTGTCTACACAGAGCGTAAATCGAATAGTAGAAATGAAAAGGCAAGAGCCAGTTTAGAAAGTCATTTCACCTTGAAGCCTCATCGTTAACGTGACAAGTTGGATTGAATGCTCTCTAAAGTGGAGCTCAAAAAAGTAGAAACTGTGATCACATCTTTTGAATGATGATATGATATGAATTTATGAATAGACATGGAGATTAGCTAAATATGGGTACCTTTCCATGAAGTAATACATCTAAGAGATGATTAATAATTGTGTGGCTGATAAAACAAACATGTTGTCAATATCCAAGATACACCCTAGAAAAGAGGGCAGACATTTCAAATGTAAGCAACATAAAATCTAAAATAATAAGGGTCAATATTTAATGAGTACTTGCTGAGTTTCAAGGCAGTCTTAAGTGCTTTGCATGCATCATATAAATATTCACAATAACCACACGCAGCAGGCCCTATTGCTATCTTCATTTTATCGATGAGAAAGCAGAGGCTTAGAGAAGCTAAGTATCTCTTTCTAGGTCACACACCTGGGACAAATATTAAAGTTGGGTTAAATGTTCTTCAACGGGTCTTTTCAGATCTAAGCTTGTTTGAATCTGAGAAGTCTTGTAATAGAAGTTGTGGTGGCTGATAAGGGAGAGTTGGGGCAAAGATCCCTTGGTGAGTGTTCAGTACTGCCTAATAGAGGTCCCGGATGGGTGGTCCAGTTAGCCCAGCAAGCTGACCTGAAAGACAGCACCTCATCAACAGCAGTAACCAGCAATCTCCAGCAGGAGAGGGCTAAATGCATTTCTATGAATTTTCTCATTTAATCCTCACAATTTTTACAAAAAGATAAAAGTCAAATTCTGTTTCAGAGAAGAAGCAAGTAAGAAGTTACACAATTTGCCCAAAGTCACAACAGTGGCGATACGTGTAAAAGCAACAGCTTGCTTTGGGATTAGTAATTTTCTATACCTTGATCTCACATTTTGATAGCTCTCTGTGTCCTTTACTGATAGCTCTCTGGTTGCCCAACTAGAATTTCCTCTGTGAGAATTCTCTGAAAAACTTTCCACTGTGAGTGTGTGAATTTGCCAGTCTCTTGTGATTACGCAGAATGTGCTTCTGTCCACTTGGACTCTATGGGTGACAAAACTGAGCTCCTAAACTTGTAAGCTTGAGGCTCTGTTCCTGAAGTGACCTCTGCTAGGAAAAATTGCTATATAAGCATCGGCTCTGTTCAGTTTACCAGCCTGGCTAATCATAATAACAACTAGCCCTCACTGGGCACTTCTGAGAATTACATCCTGGGAATGCTATACCCAGAGTGGCAATACAGGAAGATCACCATGTTGGGGATGTCAGCCAGGACGAGGGGCCTAGAAAGTGGGATCGAGGACATTAACACCAGATCTTGCCCTTTCTCACAATTTATACTGTGACCAATTTCATGTACAATGATCCAATTAAATATTTTTCAAATTGGTTTATCACTAGGCACATGCAAGATGGTATATGGATAAATCCGGTTTTGACAAGTTCATGTTTTTTTGAACATGACCAAATTATTCTTCATAGAAGTTGTACCAATAAACACTTCTCAGGGCCATGTGTGAGATATTTTTTCGAAACCTCCCCAACACCAAGTCTGACAATTTTTTTTAAATAGGTGTCGTAGTATAATTCACTTGTATTTCTATTACTATGGTGAGTTTGAACATTTTTTATATTCTTTTTGCTCATTTTAAAAATAATATTGTTAGTATTTTCCTTAATAATTTGTATGAGTTCTTTAGCTATTAGATAAACCCTTTATGCAGACTAGATTTAACTTACTTTCTCATTGTCAAGAGATTTTTATACATTTATTCTGGGAATCTTACTCAAATTATTTACATTAAGAGTTTTGTCTTAGGTCCACAAATAACGCTTTCTGCTGCACATTTGGGTTTACCTGCTGTTCCTCAATCAACCAAATAATAAATATTAATTGAACATCACCTCTGTGCAAGGAGTTATTTCCTGAAATACAATGAAACTGGCATGAATTTACATACTTTGGCTACTAACTGTCCAGTGCTTGAAAAGTAGATACAAAAATATACTCTTTCAAGCTCATTGAAAATCTCATATCAATATTCTGGAAATAAGAAGGTCTTTGAAAGAGCTCTCACAAACCAGAGATACTGAGAGACAAAATACACTTTACTGGTGCATAGCACTTAGTTCATAAGTCCTTTTCTCTCTGCCCACTTTTGTAAACAAATATGCTTTCTAAAAGCTAGGATCGCTAATATCTTTATTAATATAAATGAGGCTTAGAAATTATTCTGTCTTTGATGAGTGTTCAAATTTCTCTAGTTTTTTTTTTTACTGCTATAAATAATGCCACTATGAACATCATTTTTTCTACATCTTTATATATTTTGAACAAATGTTTCCGTAGGATAAATCCTACAAGGGAAATGTATTTATATATTTCAGTTAACTGTTTTAAAATACAGTAAAAGAAATGCATGTTCATGGTAAAATAATCAAACAGTATAGGAGGATATAAGGTGAAAAGTAAAGCTCTCTTTCTACTTCCTCATCCCTAATCTCAGGACCACTCCCATGAGCATCTGTTCTTAGTAGTTTCTTACGAGAAAATGTGTTCATAATTTTAACAGATGCCTGAAATTTCATGGCCCTCTGGAAACTGTATGAGAGTACACTTCCTTTTCTTTTTTCTTTTCCTTCCCTTTTTTTTTTTTGTAAAATCCTCATTTTTTCCTTCTGGGTAGTCAGGGTGCTGCTACTGACAAGATGGCAGTCTTTAAGGAAAGCTAGAGTGTTTTCCCCACAGCACAACCAGCCCCATAGTGAACCACAGTGTGAAAAGCTGAGGTCGGGGAAGCCAGTTGACTCTGGTTTCACTCTGACTCAAAGGTCTTGGGGAAAAGAGGAAAGAAAAGAAGGCAGGTGTGGGATGGGTCATAGTTTCCTGGCTTTAAGTTGGTCCAGGAGCCTTAAAATCAGCTACCTTAGTTCCAGATCTTTCCTAAACTTCCAAGTTTAGTGGTGGTAGGTTCAGGTGAAGATGGACTGGGGAAGGAAAGAACCAGCAACAGCTAATTACAGGTTGCATGTCTGTTTTAGATGATGCTACTTTTTCCACAGAGAAAATAATGATCATATCTTTATTGAGTATAAAGCAACATGTTAGGTCTCTTCCTGTAGTGCAGGTCATATAATAACCCTGAGCTGCCGCTCTCAGCATTCCTGTTACTCCTGAAGAAATAAAAGAACTAAGAAGAGTGAAGATAACTAAGTTTAGAACTGAGACAACTTGCTCAGTGTTACCTGTCATCACAAGCATACAAATCATGGCTTTTCCTCTTTCCAAACCTCCGCCTTTCTCCCCTGTAGCACAAGGGTTCATTTTGTCATAAAAGACAGCAGGCTGAGTGACTTAGGAGACTGGGAGGGAATTCATGGGTTGCCTCTAGCCAGTTTTGCAGAAGAGATGAAATTAGAATCCAGGAAGACCACTTAAAACCATTGTTAGAACTGATATTCTATATTCTGCCAGGGGCGAGGAAAACAACACCCAATCAATCACTTAAGTTTCATTTCACACATCAGTTTTAATTTCAATTGTGTCATCGTGTGACTTCATATTGGAACAATGGCTCTACTACCTCCCAGAAGAGGCAATGAGCAAACCATTTGAAATACTTTGTTAAAATCATCATCAGAAATATTTCCTAGTCTTAAAAAAATGCTGATGAAGGCAACATGTGGCTCCTTTTATAGTGTGACCCAGGGAAAGTTACTCCCCTTGACGGTTCCCTTTGAAAGATGCTCTCTCAGTTGATGCCTGAAATTCCATTATCAAAGTTTCCTCTTGGCTTAAGTCCTCTAACCCCGTACTGTCTTAATCCAAACTCCTCTGAAACAAGCTAAGCATTAAGCTAGCAGCCAGTTAAGCCTTTGGTGAATGACTGAGGAAGGTTTTGACAGGAGAGTGGGAGAGGAAGCAGAAAGCTAAAGTCCTCGAATTTACAAAGTGAGAGCTCATGTGACACAGTTGGGAAGACCAGGAACCTTTTGATGGTTTTGCTCTGATTTTACAGATACTTGGCAAAATAAACAAATGACTCAGGAATGTCAAAATCACCAATATCACCAGTTAAAAATTAATGTTATCTTCCCAAATGGTGGTTCCAGGTTACATATTTGCCTAAAAGAAAATCCCCAAAGAAAATGTGGGCACATATACACAGGAGAACCAGGTCTTGTTTTATGGACAGCATTTAGAGAAGGAAAGAAAAGAAACATTTGAGTGATGGGTTTATCATTTGAATGGTTTTATTTTGCTAGTAGGCTTATGTCATTCTTTTAAGTCCTCTAAAGTAACCTATGATTCAGGGACTATTATTATTCCCACTTTAAAAGAAATGGGGCGGGGGACAACTGAGAAGTTGGGACACTTGCCTCAGGTTGCACAGCTGGTCAGGCAGATCTGAGTCTGCCTGACCTAAAAGCTCAATTTCCGTCCCACTCTCCCTCATCAGAGCAGAGAGCTTGAATTCTGCTGCTTTCCAGAAGGGTGGAGGTGTCCTCTTTCATGGGTACCAGATATATAACTGCTCCCTAATCTCTCTGCTGGACCACCCAAGCAGCCAAAGAGCCAACATTATGGAACAAAGAGGAACTAAACAACATGTCCCCATTTGAAATCCCGCATAAGTATTGCATGACCAAATGCGGCAGAAACAAATCTCTTTGGGGTCATGGCTTGAAGAAATCACAAGCCATGACACAATTGATTTTTCAGTGTTGGGTTTAGAGAATGAAAGTTTCCTGTGGAACGTCGAGGAAAGTGCTAAGCCATGAAGCGTAGTCATTAAGCGCTCAGGCTCTGGAGTTAAAGAGTTGAACTTGTGTGCTGCTCTTCTATTATGAAGAGACTCATCTCCTCTGAACCTTAACTTCCTCATCTGTAAAATGGGGGTCGTGATTAAATAAGATGGTGTGTTGAATGCTCGAAGCATAGGAAATGCTCAAAAACATTATTGTCTTTTATTTTTTTCCCTGCATCTCTTCTTGAAAGTCACTACACAAAATTCTACCTCATACAATATAGTAAAATAAAGAAAAAGGAAATATAAAAGTCTCTTGCACAAGCTTGCCTTTGAACAAACTTGTGGGTATCCGTTTCCTGCTGGATTTTGTTGGACACATGTCAGGTGTCCAGGGTGAAGCTTTGGAATGCTGAATGCAGCTTTGGACATGGCCAAGAGACAAGGCCAAGTGAAATCTTGTGACTTTTACCTCAAGTGATGTAGTTGGAATAACAAAGAAGAATGAGGGCATATTTTACTTAGAGTCTCTCTCTCTTTAGTGGCTTTTGTTTTATTTCCTTGGAAGGTTTTACCCTGGCATTTTTCAGAAATAGTGCAGTTGTTTGAGATGATTATAGGCAATCACCCTTTCCCAGAGAAGAAGCTATGTTTAGCTAGCTGACCAGCTGCTCCTCGGTGCCTGGCTGGGGAGAGGCACAGCTGGTCTGTTGTTTACCAGTATCAAATCTTACTAAGAGAGCAGAACGGCCTGAAGGCCTTCGGAGAGACTGACAAAGCAGGATGGATTGTGAGGAGGGAACCAGAGAACTCATTTGGGAATGAGAGTGAGTTTTGATTGTGGAACATGAAACCCAACCCACAGAAGAACAAACCTGACGGCAAGCTCACCTGACAGATAGTTAAGGCACAAATGTCTCTTTAAACCCATGTCTGAGGTCAACGAATATTAACAAATCAAGGACATCATCTGAGTTTAGAGGAGAAGTCTTCCTTGGGGATCTTAAAGCCATATTATCCAATAAGACAGCCATCCGCCATGTGTGGCTACTGAGCCCTCGAAATGTGGCAAGTTCAAATTGAGACATGTTGTAAAAGACATAATTTCAGGCTTAGAATAAAAAAGTAATTACTTTTTTATGGTGATTACATGTGGAAAGGATAATACTTTAGATATATGTATTGGGTTAAACAAAACATATTAAAATTAATTTTACTTGTTTTGTTTTGCTTTTTTAGTGTGGCTACTAGAATATTTTAAATACATATTTGGCTGACATTATGTTTCTATTGGATAGCCTTACTTTAGAATTTTGTATAGAATTATTATCCCTATTCATGACTCCAGTTTCTATTTACCTCCATTTTATACCCTGATTCTGTTGATCTCAGGCCATTGACGATCAACACTTATCCAGAATTTTCTACCCTAGGTCTTCTGTTCTTGCTGTTCACTCTACCTAGGATGCTCATTCATCCAGGCCTTCTCATGTCTGGCTCCTTCTTCAACTTTCTGATCCCAAATGCCCTCTGTCCAGAGAGGCCTACTCTGACCACGAGTAGATCACACCGACCTCTCCTGTTTTCTTTATAGCACCGGTTTATATAGCCTGCCTTCCCAACTTGACTGTGAGCTCCATGAGAAAGTTGACTGCATTCTTCCCTCTATTTCCTGCCCTCAGAGCAGTGCCCAGCTAGCTCATAGCTGACCCACAATAAGTATTTCCTGAATCGCGAAATGCATTAGTCTTAAATCTGACTGATGCTGTCTAAACTGTATTCCAACTTGTCACCCTTGGTTCATATCATCCTGACTGGGCGCTTTCTGTGGGCCAGCCACTATACTACATCTTAGGGAAGGGTGACATATGTCTTGGTCTTTACTGCCCGGGAGTACAGGACTTAGTGGGTTCCAAGGACAAAACTGTCTAAAAATGGTATTGCTGTATCACCGCCATAAGCTTTTGTTGTATTTCACCGTGTGTGCTACTAAGGAAATAACCCAACACAGGTCTGAAAACAAGATAACCTCAAAGCTCAGATTCCCTGTTTACCCGGAGCTGCAGATGGTTGTTGAAAAGGCTGCTTCCCTGTACTCTTCTTCAGACTAACCATTCCAAAGACTATGATTATGGGCAGGATCTAGCTGTGGAAGACTCTAAATGAAAAGGTAGTTTGAGGTTTTTAAGGGAAGTCTGACCTGTTTGTACATCGCTAGATTACAAAGTGGTCGGGGACCACTATGTGGAGCAGATGCTCGTTTTCGTTTGTATTGTGTATATTCTACAAATATGTGTGGGAAAGACAAAGGCATTTCAATGGTTAACCTTGACTGTGTCAGCGTTATGGAGAAGGGCAGAATAATGAGACACTATAAATGTTTTCTTTCTGTACCTCATATTGGTTTTTGTTGTTGTTGTTACAGTAACCATCGATAAATTTTATACTTTCAAAAATAGTCATTTTACAAAGAAAACTTAAAAAGAAAGCTTCCCTCTGTTTAATAGAAGCTACTTCTCATGTCTTGACTTTTTTCATGCCAGTTCTGTGCATCAGCTACTAAAGCAAAGACGAGCAACCAGGCTGGGTATCAAAAACATAGAAAATAAAGACTGATCTCACTTCTGAAGAATTCGATGGTGTCATGGTTCCCTGAATACTCACCTAGCACCCTCGTATATCACAACTCTCTTGCCATAGGACTTCCTTAACCTCCTTAATTGGAGAGGGGGTGGGGGGGCAGTGCCCTTTATTCAGGGCATCCATTATAAGCCAGATAATTTGCTTACAAATTTCCTTTTATTTTCAAATCAACCTTTAAAGGTAGGTGTTACTATCTTTGCTTATCAGATGTGGAAATTGAAGTTAGGCAAGGTTAGGTGAATTGCCCAAGGTCATAGAGCTGATTAGAGGTAGAATCCAACTTTGAACTTAGCCCTTTTCAAACTTTTGTCCAATTCACCACTATTTGCTACCTTTTTCTACAGGATAAGATATAATGAAATGTGTTTGCAACCGGTTCCACAGCTGGATTAAACTCTATTCTCAATGGAAGCCCAATTCTAGGCACCTATGAAAGGCTTCTGATCTCTAAAAGTTTTTCCTCTCTGGCCTTCCGCAGAGCCTGATAGCCCACTAATGGAATTACTGTCATTGGGGAAAAATGATTCAAAGAGCATGTTCTCCTAGGAGTCTGCTCAGAGTGTCCCTCTCAGGCACTGGGAGCAAAAAAAATGGCTTCTGGATATTTGAGGGAAGGGGTAGATTTACAAAACTAACAAATTTTATCTAGTAATGAATCTCTGCAAGCAACCTGGTTAAAAATACTGTCTTCTCTCTTTTTAAATGGGATGGGCTTTTTCTCCCCACAGAAAAAGCGCACGTTGAAGGGCTCCATTGAACTTTCCCGAATCAAATGTGTCGAGATTGTGAAAAGTGACATTAGCATCCCTTGCCACTATAAATACCCATTTCAGGTAAGTCCATCATGCCTAAGGGGACCAGCTCCTCTTTCTTTGTATGACGATTGAAATCCTCAGTCATTGTAATAGAAGGCGGGTAGGGATAGCTCTGATCTAGAATTAGAACTTACACCAAGACTAGAAGAAAGCTGCTGTGTTCTTTCAATCAATTACACATTCACTCATTCATTCAATAAAGATTAAGCACAAAATCTTGAAAAAGTTGTCCTTCTTCATACCCTTTTCCCTGATGTCTTCTCAACCTCAAAGAAAGTCCTAATTACTCTGCTCCTACGGGAAGGGGGAAAACTACTAAGGGCCCCAAGCTGAATGTTCTTTAAGTGCAGTTTACTCATGACTTGGGGCAACCGATGGCAATTTTGGGTTAGAAAATTGTTTGGAGATTCTGGGATAAAAAGAATCAGATTTTACAATCTGGCAACTCTCTGGACTTGTTTCTGTCCAACCCAGTAGCCACCAGCCAGCCATATGAGGATGTTTCAATTTAAATATGAATTAATTTAAATTAGACAATATTGAAAATTCAGCTCTTGAGTCACACTAAGCCATGCTGAATGAATGAACATTTCATGTGTTCGATAGCCACATGTAGGCTAGAAGCTGCTGTATCGGACAGCACAGATAATAGAACACTTCCTTCACTACAGAATGTTCTATTGGACAGAGCTGATGGAGGATATCTTTAGTCTTTAGGCCGTGACATTGTCTAAATTTTATTGCCACTCTTGGCATTTGTGACTCTAAGGTAGTAGCTGTCTCCTTGCAATTCATAGGGTATAGTTCTCATCTGCCAATCTGAGGGGTAAATATTCTATTTTTAATGTGGCATAGAAAAAGACTTTTTTCCTACTAGAAAGGTGACTTCCATAAGATGGAGTTTTTAGGCCTGAAAATAAAAGGAATAACATGTATTTTCCCATCATTAAAATTCTAATTACACATGAGTGCATGAAAAATTACACATGAGTGCATGAAATTCAGAGATCTGCAGTCTGGTTAATAGCATTGGACCAGTGTCAGTTTCCTGGTTTTGAAAATATACAGTGGTTATATAAAATGTTTTCACTGGGTAAAAGTAGGTAAAACGTACACAGGAACTCTGTACTATTTTAGGAACTTCTTGGGTGTCTTAACATTATTTCAAAACAAGAAGTTTTTAAAATCCCAATTATACATTTGTCATCTAATATCTTACTCTTTCATCTGCCAGAAAGATTTTCTTTAACTACTAAAAAATTAATATGAGAAATAAACTTGCTGTCAAGAGAACTCTTTCTCCGGCTCTTTTAATTTAATGACATCTTAGAGACCCCACACTTGCCCGAGTAAGCCAGACTGGCCTGCTGTCAGTCATCCATCTCTGGATGTGCTGCTCACCTTGAACTTTGTGTGTGTCTTTAGGTTGTGCACGACAACTACCTCCTGTACGTGTTTGCTCCAGATCGCGAGAGCAGGCAGCGCTGGGTGCTGGCTCTTAAAGAAGGTAATTAACCTCCTGTGTGACTGTGTCCCTGAGACCCCTTGATCTTCCACTTGGCTTGGGTTCCACAGCAGAATAAAAGGCAGCTGATAGTCAAACATTTCTCCCTTTTGGTGTCGGTGGAAGGCCCCAACTTTTCAACCTGGGCTCAAGAGGCAACAACAAGTACAGGGAAAAATCAGTCAAACCCAGCCCATCATCTGTTTTTGTAAGGCTCCAAGCTAGGAATGATTTTTATATTTTAAAATGATTTCATTTTAAAGAGTTATATAAGTGCCTACATAGTATATTGATTTTGCCTGTTGTTGAGCAATACCTTAAATATTTACTATCTGCCCCTTTAAGTAAAAGTTTGCTGACTCCTGATGTGGTATAAAGAATAAGAAAACTCCAGCATAGACCTTTGAGTTAGAAGACCTGAGTTTGAATCCTGACTCTTCCACTACTAGCTATGTCCAACAGCTCTGTGCTTCAGTTTCCTCATGTACTTTTTAAAAAGGAAAGAAGAGGGAATACTAACGATAGTGCCTACCTCCAGAACTGCTGAGAGTAAAGCCTTTGGAACGAGCCTGGACCATAGTCAGCACTCAATAAACGTTAGCTAGCTTAAAACATTTTCAGATCATCGGTAAAGGTATTTCTTAAGGTTAGCCTTCCTGACAGCATAATTTGAGACAGCACAGAGTTTAGGTGCATAGGATGTGGAGCCTGGCTGCCAAGGTGAAAATTCCAGCTTTGCCAATTATTAGTGTGTAGCTTTGAGCAAGTTCCTTGACTTTCCCATGTCTCCATTCCCTCAGCTATAAATTCTGACTAATAACAGTCATTGGGTTATTGTGTGAACTAAATGAGTTATGACGTATCAGACATTTAGGACAATACCCCCAAAAAGCACTCAATCAGTATTACTGTTATTATTGTTATTCAGCCTGAAGCACTGAATTTACAGGAGAACTGGGTTCAAATATTAATGTCTCTAAGTAGGGGGACTAAAGGTAAGCAAGCCATCTTGCTTGCAGGAGCCACATTGCCTCTATCTGAAAAATAAGAATAAAAAAATGCAAATCTCTTCTTCTTCCAAGATTGTTGTGAGTCTCAAATGGGATGTAGACAAGCACGAGCTGGGTAAACTGAAAAAAAAGCTCTCAAGTTTAACAGTCATGGGGAAAAGAACAAACACTAACATAAAAAGTAATCAAAAGAGCCCCAACTATGTCCACTGTCTGTTCTCCCTCTGTGAAGGGGTTTCACTCATAGGAAGTTAAAGCTAGAAGAAGCATTAAAGATAATCTGTCTAGTTCTCTAGTTTTTATATTTCGGGTTTTTTTTTTCTTTTTTTCAGCAGGAAAGTCTCTTTTTTTTCTTTTCCTGCCATAATCTTACTTTGAAACCACAGATCTAGAAGGGATAGAAGCAAAGTTGCTGTGGTTGAAGGTGGGAGAGATGGAGGGGGGAATCTCACCTACTTAGTCTTTCCATTACCCCTGAGGCACTTTTCTGGGGCCCACTAACTGCATTTAACAATTTCATGGCACAGTGGGGAAACCGAGGCTCAGGTGAGGGTTTTGCCCAGCTTAAGGACACACAACTAACTTGAGTCAAAACCAGACAGGAGCCTGAATCTTCTGATGCCCAAATCCAGCACACACTGCACCATGAATGTGTGTACTTAGGGAAAGGGGCCGTTCTTGACTATTCTGAGTACTAGTCACTCCAGCTCACACAGCCGGGTCCCATCTCAAGGAGCTAGAAGTTTGGTGGCCTAGATAGATTGATCTGAAAATAACTCTTCTCCTGGTGCCAACTCTTTTTAGAAACGAGGAATAATAACAGTTTGGTGCCCAAGTATCATCCTAATTTCTGGATGGATGGGAGGTGGAGGTGCTGTGCTCAGATGGAGAAGCTTGCCGTCGGCTGTGCCCACTACGATCCGACAAAGAATGGTAAGACACTGAGAATCTCCTTCCTCCTTTGTAAAATGAATGACCTTTCCACTAGAAAGTAAAAGCTCTCAGCTTCCCCTCATCAGGTGTGTCAGAGATCGATTGTAAAATTCTACATTTTTAGACTTTTCAGAGGGGAATCATCTGCCTCTGCTATCTGCCTGTTGATTTTTTTTTTTTTTTTTTTGTCTCAAAACTTATGTCTTTATACCTTCTTGCTACTCAAAGCGTGGTCCTTGGACTAGCACCATTCACATGTGGGAGCAGTTAGAAATGCAAATTCTCTGGCCCCATTCCAGGTCTACCAGATTGGAATTTATATTTTAACAAGATCCCCAGAAGATCTGTGTGCACAGTAATGTTTGAGAAGCACTGCTATAACCTTCAAGCTAGGAAATTTGAAGGGCATGGTCCCCTTAAATCTTAAGTTGTAGGAAGAGCCTTAAGAGGTATATAATATCGATTTTTTACAGTCATCACAGCACACATGTGTTGAATTACACAAGTTCAACTCTATACACTCAGTGGGGTAGGGGTGAGAAAGTAAAACCAAAACAACTGTTTATTTTGCAATGTGGCTTCTTTTCACCCCCTCTTCTAACTTGTCATTGACCTGCACGATCTCAGAGAAAAGGAGACTACAGCCTAAAAATGAAAGACATTGTTTCTTGAAGGCCTTTGAGCTCAAAGGCCCAGGTCCTAGGGATTGGTGTATAACTCAAGTTTACCTAATGTGATGACTTTGGGACATGAATCCCCAATGAATGCAATTCCACTCTAATGCACTTTTATGTGCATTATGCTCCCATTCATCGCAACCATCTGGGTTAAATGGTGTGATGTTAAAGAAAGAAAAGGCTTTAGCAGTTCAGCATGCTCGAGGTCACACAGCTAGGACGTGCTCTGCAAAGCCACTCTTGCATAAGAATGATGGATCACGTGGGTTGTTTTGCTTCCATTCCCCTCTCCATTCAACCTCTCTTACCCTAGTTATCTTTTCTCATCTGTCGGTTTCTTTTTTGCACTAAAACCTAGAACCTCGGGTGACAACCCAAGGCAGATGTGCTAAATGTAACACGTGGCTGGATTTTCCGTGGCGTCCTGAGTCATAGCCCCTTTCAGTACCACTTTAAAAACTACTGCTTCTCACCTTCCACCTAGGAAGAGAAAGTTCAAGGTTACCAGTCCGTTGGCCCAGAGAATAATATTCAGTTAGTTTTAGAAGTCAGCGATCCTCTGCATTAACCTCATTGACCATACCCCCAAAGATACATAATGAAAAGGAAATGGAAGGTTTTATGTGAGGAGAATCCACCACAGTGACAGGATGGCATCAGCTGACCTCAGTGAGTGACAGTCCTTTCCAAAGCCAGAAATCTGGTCTTCAAATTCCTGCCAGCACCTTGCTGTGAGCCCTTGAATGAGTCACTTGGTCATCACACATCCTAATATCTTAAATACCTCTAAAATATTAGGGGATGTTTTTGGGACCCTAACATGAAATATTCACTAAGCCCACTTCCAGTTTTGAAATTCTTTGAATTTGCATTTCCATTTTGCTGTCTTCACCTTCAGGGCACACAGTATTTCCCTCCCCCGAGTGTAGCTACATGACTGAGGCATGAAGAGTGTCTGAATGACTCACTAGGACAATGCCTGTGGAGGGCTGGTCACACTGAGCTCCTCCCCATGTGAAGTCAGAGCCTAACTACTGTGCAGTCACTGCCAATGGTCCTGCTTTGTGTGGCCACCTACAGCCATCTCCCCATCTGGTCATGTCCTCATTCTACTCTTTCTGACTTGGTTTAAATAACCTCATGCGCCACCGCTGACAGAACTGAGGGCAGAGGTTGTGAGAAGCACACTGCACACCACACACGGCACATGATCGCTTGCTCTGGGCAAAGCCTCCTAGGGTTCCGGTGTGGGCACATGTACAGTGCCGAGTCTAAGAGCACAGAGCAAAAAACCCTTGGGGTGAGTCCCAGCACCATCACTTCCTTGCTATGTGACTTCATATATGTTACTTAACCTCTCTGAGGCTCTAAGCCAGTTTCCTCTTCTGTAAAATGGGGACAATGATAACAAGTAGCCACTTTATGGGGTTGTAGAAAGCTCTTAGCATGGCTGCTGGCACTTACTGAGCTCTCAATAAATGACGATTGTGTCGACTAGTCTTTCTTATTTGTGGACAAAGAATGTGAAGCTGAGCTCTAACAGCATGTAGGTACATACCTGGGAAGCAGCAGCGGTGGTTAAGTAAAAGTGGACCTTGCTATGCCCAACCCACAGAAACCTCCATTTACATAACCAGAACTGGCCTTGATCTCACCACATTCCAACCTCACCCAGAGGGAGAGGAAGGAAGGCCGGAGGAAAAAGAAAGAGAGACCGGTCACAGCATGTTCAGGGCCGGAAGGGGCCAAGGCCACACAGCTGGTATGTGGTGGAGCTGGGGTTAGAATGCCCATCTCCTGGCTCCAAGCTGAGTGCCGAATAGCAACCATGCTTCCTATTATGTCCGTTTTCCTTTTCTGTTAATTGTATACCCCACCCTGCCCTTGCTCAAGGAGTTAGCACAGGGGCTGGGCGCCTGTGTCAACGTGACAACCTCCGCTTGCTACATTTCTGAAATGAGCTGTCCAACTTCCAGTCAACCTCGTACAGAAATAAAAAGCTTGCCACCTATGTATTCAGCCCAGTCCCTTCTTAACTCGGATTGTTAAAGTAGCCTTTGAGTTGAGTGATGCCTGTACACTGCCTCCTATATGACATCTTCCCCCAGACTCATTGGGCCCATCAAATCCAGGCCTGACCTTTTCAGTGCCTCAAAGGAGAAATACAGAGACAGAGTTAAAAAATGAAAAGAAAGAGAAAAATGAAGAGAAAGAAGAGAGAAGAAAGAAGGAGTAAAGATAGGAGAGATAAAGAGAAGGAGACATGAGACTTGGAGACACAAACAGATAAATAAATGGGGGTGGGTGTGCCGTTTGGGGGAGGTGTTAAGGTAACTAAAAACGACTCCAGCCTCTCAAAAAGCAGCACAGAGACCTCCCCTCTCGCGCGCCCCCTCCTCAAGCCCACAACAGCATCAGGAAGCTCGTGAGTCACTGTTCCCCTGAGTCACCCATTCCCACTCCTGGGCTTAGCAGGTGGCAGGTGCCTTTGTGGAAATCTCTATACCTACAAGGAAGGACACAGGCCTAGCCTTTGTGTCAGCACACTTTGGATTAGGCTTTGCCCGGGAACACATAAAAAGAGGCCCAGAATATTGGCTTCTGGAAATTCCTGGTGTCTTCGAGAAAATGAAATGGGGTACCAACAGGTTGAAAGATACAGCAGAGACTCTGACAAGGCCGATCTTCATTGCTCTGGGTCTCGCTATCTCCTTCTGGCCCCTTTTCTGCTGAAAAGCCTCTTGTCTGCTCACCACCTATTGGGGACATTCGGTTTCAGGTTCATTTTCTTTTGCTGTTTTTCTCGTTTCAGCATCAAAGAAGCCTCTTCCTCCTACTCCTGAAGACAACAGGGTGAGTGAGCACTCAGCTCTGGGTGCAGGTGGGCCCACAGTGCTGTAGGCTGCTTGTCTGGCCTGTTTCCACTTGCATTTTTCCTGTCTGCCCAGATTCCTCATGCCCTGGGCAAATGCAACAGACTGTTGTGATTCGGCTGAACTCAAATCCTGGGTTTCGGGGTCCTGACCTGTCTCATGGGTCTGTTCACGTAGAAGGACCACTTGGCTGCTGAATCTTCACCTCACTTCATTCACTCGATAAATGCTTCTGGGTATCACACTGTGCATCCAGCCACCTGACGGCCTAGGAGTATCACAACAGCTCCCATCTATGTAAAATGGCATGTTTACACCTTGACATACAGGCACTTTGAAAGCATACATTTGATGCTACTTTATATTTTTCAAAGCACTTTCATACTTTTACTATCTATTTCATTTCTCCTTGGACTCTGCCATTGGGCTTCTCAGACTCCCTGGAGGAACAGCATCCATGCTATGTCAGCCCTCTGATCATAGGGCCTTTGCGGTCTAGTTTCGGCCACACATCTAAACCCATTGCAACATTTCTCACCTTGTGCCACTTGAATTCATTTTTCCCTTCATTTTCACGTTCTGTCCCCTAACGGGTGGCAGCATCTTACACTGGTACCTAGAGAAGCTCTATTTGTAATCCAGCCTGATTGAATAGGCCTGATGCTCTGTGTGAGAGTGAGCAGGGCTGGTCCTCCAGAGAGCTGAGGGTGGTCGTTTTTGATCTGGATGAAAAATATTCATAATCAGAGTAATTGACAATCCCAGGCCTCTAAGCTTGTTGGTGTAAATGAGGTCATGTTTTATATCAAAGCCCCAGTATCAGCTTCTCCTGGCCCCCCTGCTCACACACAAACTCAGCCCTTCCTTCCAGGTCCCCCCATTAACCCAGAAGGGGTTCCTGAGGGGTGACTCAAAAACATGTCTGCCTGTGTTCTTTCTTCTTGGCTTCCTGCTAAGGTACCCTGTCCCTGCCACTGCTGTGGGGGATCCTTCTCAGCCTGGTGGAGCTCTCTTCAGCTGGGACCAGGCGAGTTCTTAGCACCACGGTCTTTCTGAGGCTTGCAGCCACTCATCCACTCAGAGCCCAGACTCTCAGTTCCTCCAAAAGCCGTCTCTTCATTTTCTCACGCTAATCTAGTGGTTCCTAACCCAATACTCCCTTTTTATGCCAAATATTTTGCAAAACCCCTGAAAAAAAAAATCATAGATAATACAACTTACATAAGCACATACATTTCAAAGGATCAACACATGCTCTAATTGTAACATTTTTAAAGGGAAGGAAAATAATTTACACAAAATAACATGTGTTTCTGTATACAAATACTGAGGCATGACTATCCTGGAAGACATAATGAAATAGTCCATTGTTTGCACCAGTGGGTCAAATTCCAGTGAATTAGGCGGTTCAAATGCGACTGATACAGGGATGTTGTACTTGTGACTGGAAACTGTGCTACCATCTGTGATATGACTTTCCAAAACCGAGAACAACTGTTGGTAAGGTTTTGAATTAAAAACATAGTCTTCCCTCAATGTGCAATATGGATGCATTCCTGGGAAATTGAATACTTAGTACAGGATAGAGGTATGACTGTATATTTTATTGTAAGCAGGTTTCTCGCCACCTGAATGTCTAACAGGACATTCAAAAGTTGTACAGGATGTGGGATGCTGCAGAGAGTTTTGCATTCTCGGCCCTCTTCCATTAAGCGCTAGTAGCATACCTCTATCTCTGTGACATTCAAAACACCCCCATAGGTGTCCCAAACACCCCTTATGGAAAGGTAGCAGTGTGGTTTGAGAACCTTGCTCTGGGGGATTAACCAGTTAGTTGGGCCTCTGATCAGATGAATGCCATGTCATATATCTCATTTATCTTCAGATGTCCTAGAACACAACTCCTTCTTCCATTAGCCTCAGACCCATCAATTCCTGTTCATAGAAACCAATATATCATGTCACATGCTCCAGAAATATCTATGCTTTAAATTCTAATCTGGCCTCAGCTGGGTTGATGTACACAGCAGTATGACAAGTCTCCTTTTCTTGTTTTTTTTTTTTTTTAACTTTAGTATTTTTATGCTCTCAAATGCTTCAATGTACTCAGAGAACTTCTGACTTTTGACAATAAATTTTATTCTAGACAGCATTCTCAATCTCTTTCCATATTTACTCTCTCACAAAATCCACCAACCCATAGCAGGTGTAGTCATTCTGAACTCTTGGGATTGTTTGCCTTACAGTCTCCTTTTCATGTCCTCAATATTTCATCCTAAGAAAGATACTGAGAAGTAGAGACATAGGCAAAAGAGCCCACAAGAGGAAGAAGGGAGCCCATGTGCTTTAACAGGAAGGGCATTAAGACTAATACAGATGCTAAACTTGGCCACATCCATGGCCCCAGCTGGGCCTCAGTTTCTCCATTCAAAACAAAAGAGTGGATTAAATGATCTCTCAGAGGCATTCCTGCTCCTATAGCCTATGATTCAGATAAACCCACAAATCAAATCAGAAAAGCATGGACTACATGACTTGGTATTGACTATATCACCTTTGACAAGAATGTGATGCTTCTGGCAAAGAGGCAACAAAGTGTGACATGATGTAACTAGAGAAACCAGAAGACTTTCATGAAAAACATGTGGCTGCTTGGAATTCACTGTGGTCAGAATTTACCTCATAGAATGGGAGGAGTGTTGAATTTTAGGTATTGAACATCTCTGTGTGATATTAAGCACCATGATCCTAACTCATAAAGAAAGCTAACTAGGGGAAGGCAAATGGTCTCAGCAAATACCTCTGATGGATTGTGAGACCTGGCGTTGGATCTGGCACTGATCCAGGAGCAAGGTATAGCTCAGGGCCTTGCTGACCTTGCTCTGCAGTCAACTCTTTTCTATATCTTTGCTTGCTTTTGTTGTCTCCCTTCTCCAGCGATCGCTTCATGATCATGAAGAAACCCTGGTCATTGCCTTGTATGACTACCAAGCAAACGACCCCCAGGAGCTGACGCTGCAGCGCAACGAGGAGTACTTCCTGCTGGACAGTTCTGAGATTCACTGGTGGAGGGTGCAAGACAGGAATGGGTAAGGCGCCTTTGTGGTCACTGTCCAGCATTGGGGGTGAGGCAGGAACAAAGGAAATGCTGGGGGCTTTGTCTTGCTTCTTAGCATGACCACCGCACTGAGTTAGGAGAGGGGAGCCGAGGCAGAAGGAGAAGGAAGGGAGAAATAATTGAGGGGTATCTTTCTGCTCCTCAGAAGTAGCTGGGAGGCAGCCACTAGCTGTCATTGCCTCCTGCATCCCATCAAGCTTTCCCAGTTCCTAAACTCATCTAACGATCTCCTAGGTTTTTTCCACTGACTTCCACAGTTCAGGAGATAGGCAATTTGTTACACAAAGAAGCCCTGTTGCTCTTGAGTGTTTAAGTAAGACTGGAGGTACATCCTATTGTGAAGGGCTTGTTTTTGGTGGGAAGAAGAGCTGTGTAGAGATGGTGCAAATTTGTGGTCACATTAAGAAGCATCAGAAAGAAGATAACTGAACTAAAGATTTAGCACCACCAACAATCTTTGAACTAGCCATCGAGATAATTCATGGAGAAAATACGGTTGCACAAATACCGATTGCCCACGATGGGACCTTAGAATAAAAATATCTTACGAGCCCTTCTCTGATCTGAAGCACAGAAAAATTATTATTAACCTTCAGAATGCTTTGGGATGTATGTGACTTAGATACTGGCGCTTTGTTTAAAGGCATCAGATTTACACTGTTTATAAACCTTTATCTTTGCCTTTTAATATATTGAAGGTATTTACTATACTTTGTAATGTTCTCTAGAATAAGATTTTGATGACCACATAAATCCAATCCAATACAAAAAAATGAACCATAATTTAGCAAATTTTCTTGTTGGACTCTTAGGTTATTTCCAATATTTTGCAAATATTAACAACACTTTAATGAACAGTTTTGTATTAATATTAAGGGTTTAAACATTTTTAAATATAAAATTATTATTAGTTTAAAAAATAAAAAAGAGAAAAAAAAGGCTCCTTCATTGTAGCATCTGTATAGCTTATGTCAATATTTTATTTTTAAAAAGTAAGTTGAGAGAAATATATGTGAAAAAATAAGTCACTCTTCATTTGTTTCCATATTAATTCCAAAAGTAATTATTATTAATATTTTCTCGTGTAACCTAGACAAACAAAAATTACACATATACAAACACAGTCTTTTAAAAATTTCCACTAAAGCAATCCATTCTGCTTTTCACCTTGCTTCTAACCTTTAATGATATATGTTGAAGATTTTCTCATATTAGCAGCTATAAATCTACCTTACTTTAAAAATAATTGCTTAGTTTTAAAATGTACATATGTATTATTTTGCTCCTCCTAATATTGTTTAAGTATTTAAATAATCTTTTGTGATGAGACATTTAGTTTCCAAGTTATTTGTTTTTTTTTTTTTTGTTATTTTAAATAAGGCTGCACTGAGGATCTTGTATTGCTCATTGGCAATCTTTTGAAAAAAATATATTTTTAAAAATATATATTATTTGAAAATATATTTTTATTTACAAAATATATATCTCACATATCTAACTATGGAATTGTTAAGTCAGAGTATGTGACATCTTAATGTTGATAGATAAGTCTCTCAAAAGGCTGTCAAATTTTCATTCTTAACAACAGCGTATGTGAGTGTCGACACTAAATATCATTAAATGCAAAAAAAAAGATAATCTGATCAGTAAAAAAAAAAAAAAGGAAGGAGTTACAAATTTCTTTAAGGCTTTACTTTTTACATGCACCAAAACTTACATTTTCAAGGCATCTTCTCTTTAGGAAGCCTCATCAACTCCACGGTAGGGTGCATGAGGGAGGGGTATAAAATATCACCAGATCAAGATCTGTGGTCTGAGAGGCAGTGTCACTTGCTTGCTGAGAATAGACCCCAAAACCCTCTTTCAAAACTTCCCTCTTTATTTGACTCGTGGAGGCAAACAAGGATGGTCTCATCACCTTCTCTCTGCCTGTTATGGGGAGGCTTTATCAGAAACAGGTTCAAGATAGCCTGGTTCTACAAACATCAGAGAGATTTACCCAGAAATTTACCCCTGCAGTCAACTTACATTTATTTAGCACACTTAATGTTCCAGGAAATTTCTTCTCCTGGGTCTCACTTCTCCAAATGAGAGTTTACCCTTTGTTCAGGGGCCTGTGGAAAGACTCATCTGTGCACTTCAAAGAGCTTCGCAGAGGACACCCCAGAGCCAACCAGCACATGGGAATTTCCCAGTTTGCTTTGTAATAGTGCAGTATAGTGGAAAGTACACAGGATGGTGAGACAGAAGAGTTGGGTGTTAGTGTCAGCTGCTCTTGATGTTTATGGCTTTGGAAAAGTCACTCAACCTCTGTGAATCTATTCCCTTATCTATAAAATGCAGATGATAATATCAGTTTTGTCTCTCTCAGAATGTCAAGAAAATCAGTGAGCTGATGAAAGTGAAAGGACTTTGTAAATTCTATATCCACATGCAAGTGAAGAGGATTATCATTATTTATGCAGATAACCCAGCTTAGACACATTAAAACACAGTTATTCTATTTGAAAGCAAAAATAGTATTTTATGTATTAATATAATTGTATTGGTGTGGCAAAAACATTTAATTAAAGAGAATTCCAAGAGAGAGATATAAGTGAAATAGCAAATTTCCGAACAAGTTCACTCGCATCAGTTGGCACTGACTGTCCCAGGCACTGAGTTAAGGGTGATTCTGAGCTTGGATGCTCAATTCTCCAAAGAAAGCATAGCAATGTCAGCCATGGGCACAAGAAGTGAGATAATCATTCATATTTGACAACTTTAGTTTTGATTTTGTCACTCCTCAAAACAATTTTGTGAAATAGATGACACATTCCCCATTAAATGTAATCACTAAATTGAGGGGAAAAAATGGCCTTATTACACAATAATCAAAACATTTGACAGAGTAAAGAGCAAGAAACTGCCAGGCATCTTTTGATCGACTGGCAGAGTCTGGGGGACTTTTATGTGTAACCTAGTTTAGGTTTCTCATTTTACAAGTACAGAGCCAGAGGCCCAGAGAGTGAAGGGACACTGTTCCCTTGTATTAAAGGTGATAATAAGTGTGAAAGTGCTTTGAAAGTACAAAACTACACGCAAGCATAAAGTATTTTCATCATGCTTATTTCTGCTCAAAAGAGACTCCCACCCCCAAATCCAGCATGATGTCATTCTTTTTTCTTATTAGAAAATATTAGGGAGGCCTTGAATTAAAACTTACAATGCTGACTGGCAGCATCTTTTGGTACCTGTGGCTGGAAAGTAATTTTTTATATTTTAATTATTTTGGTTTCCTGACTATAAAATAATAATACTGAAGTGGAAAAAAATACTGGTTATCACACACACAAAAACATTTCCTACAGAAAATAGAGAGTGCACATTAACCTTTTTTTCCAGTAGAGGAAATTTCACAATGAGGAGCGCATCAGGCAGAGCTTTTTAAGTAAAATAGCCACATCTTATTTATTATTATTCCTGCTTTAGTAGTGAAATCTGTTGCCTTTAACAGAGAGCAGGTTGTAGTCATTTTTAGCAACTCTTTTATTCTAAAACTTTTAAATGTCTTCTCACAAATGCCAAATAATGTGAGAGTCTCCCATCTTTAAGTGACTTTTAGTGGATTAAACTTATAAAATAGAAATGTGAAAATTGGTCCTATATTAGTCTAAACCCTGATTTCCCTTTTAACAGGCACGAAGGATATGTACCAAGCAGTTATCTAGTGGAAAAGTCTCCAAATAACCTGGAAACATATGAGTAAGATATTTTATTTACTTTCTAAAAATATGGTACTAAGGAGTCCTCTTTAGATTAGGAGTAAATCATTGGTTGATTATAAAAGTACCAGGTGTTTTTTCTTCTTGACCCACTTTCTTCTCCCTTCACTGCGATCCCTAAATAAACAGTAGATGAACACTCTAAAGAAAAGAAGGGGGAGGGTACATGTATTCGCCTGCCTTTTGATTAAAAGGGTACTCCTCAGATCCTTGCGCAGATTGTAAAAGGAAAAAATTCTTCTGGGAATCCTGGGAATATCGGTCTGGCTGGAGAAGACAAAAAGTCCCTATGAACACTGGATAAAATACAAACTGATTAAAAACAGGGTTTAATCCTTCCAATTCCAAAATAGCAGACAAATAGGTATTCAATCTCTGCTTAGCTTCTGTTGTTTATTTATTTTAAGCTGTCATGTAGAAGACGAGTTTGCACAAATATAATTTTAATGGAACTACGTAATGTTTAATAAATTTCAGTTGCAGTGTACAGAGAGCTCACCACGTCCATATATTTCCTAGCTCAGGTGCTAAAAGGCCCAGAAGCAATAGCACCATGGTGGCCATGTGCACACTCAGTGTCTACATAACGCTTCTCACTAACAAGAACCATTACTAATTGATCAGGGCTTTTACATGAGCCAGATGTGTTTAATACTTGGTGTTCCTTCCTCACCCAGACTTCTCTCTTCCTGGGTTTATTAATGTTCAAAACTAATTGATAACTGATGATGGTTCTATCTCCTCTTAACTAATAAGTAGCCAGGGAGGCCAGGGTGTGGCTCAAGTGTTAACAATAACATCCCAAAACTTCATCCTTAAAAATTACGCATATTTTTCTTTACCACTCTTTAGCTGTTTTTTTCCCACCAAATTATAAATATAATGTAATCACTTCACAGAAGACCTTGAAAACCACTTTTAAAGAGGAAAGTACTACAATTATTTAAAAAGAATATTTGCTAAGCTTTCAAATTCGCATTAAATTTTTATAGCTGCTCTAGTACTGTCCTACTTATAACCACTCACTGACTTATGAAATGGAGCAGAAGATAAATGTTTTCCAAAATTTCATTACAGAAAATTTCCAACCTGTGCAAAAGAGAAGAATATAAGGAACCCAAAACCCAGCTTCAACAATGATCAATATTTTACCAGTTACACGAGCCTTTGCTTTTGAGTTTAAAAGCATTGGTAGAAACAGAAAATGACCAAATCATTTTTCTGACATTAATTATGTTTTATATATAAATTATAGACATTTTCAAAATGTCATTAACGTGTGACCTTTTCCCGCTTTCAGGTGGTACAATAAGAGTATCAGCCGAGACAAAGCTGAGAAACTTCTCTTGGACACAGTAAGTCTCTTTAACTTGCCTTTTGACTTAAAATAAAATGAATTGTGCTGGGGGTGTTTTTCCAGCCATACTGTGGTTTAAGCCAAAGCAGTGAGTCTACATATTGGATTTTCAGTGGTTTTCTTGTCTGGTAAAAATATTCTGGGGATTTACAGGACAAGCACACAACGAGATGAGAAACCTGGGCAGGGCTGAAGGCCTTGGTATTGACAAGCAACCATGCCACAGGTGTGGTGGTCTTTCCAGCTGTGAGGGCTGACCCCAGCGAGCCATGGGGCTTCTTCCTTGCCTGCTTCTCTGGCTCGATCAGGGGTGGCTATGACTCAGATTCTGCCTGGTTGAGCTGTGGGTGCTGAGGAAACACACTACTTGTTTTAACGTATTTTTCGTGTAACAGTTCTCGAAAGCCATGCAGCGTGAGTATCCGCAGCAAGACTGCGTCTTACCCAGGGCCATTGGGATTAAGAAAGAGAGGGGCGAGGAGAGAGAAAGCAAGATGCAGCGGGAAGCATACCCGGTCCTGGTCCTCGCTCTGTCACCAACTCAGTGTGAGACTTTAGGAACAT
The DNA here is from genome assembly GCA_004027375.1 of Macroglossus sobrinus. Taxonomy (NCBI): domain Eukaryota; kingdom Metazoa; phylum Chordata; class Mammalia; order Chiroptera; family Pteropodidae; genus Macroglossus; species Macroglossus sobrinus. The sequence continues at coordinate 399,399 of PVKZ01001051.1, read as the reverse complement.
CTCTTCTTTCGTCTGGGCCTCAGTTTCTCAAAGAGTTTAAACAAATGCAGTTTTATTATTTTTAATCACACATTGGTAAATGAAGTGTTGCCCGTGGCACACTTAAAACAGCCCGTATTAATGACTAGCTAAAGATGACTCCTATTTTACAGCATTTCTTTGGAGACACTCAAATACATTCTGTTTGCTAGGGCAGGTAAAATATCCTCCTCACTAATACTTTGAACTGCTTTACCAGATTCTCTCTACCTCCTTAGGTAATATAAGGGCAAACTTCAGTGGGTCCTTTGTATGGTGTTTGAAACAATAGTTGAGTTGTTTCATGAGTGTATTTAACGTCTCCTTATCTAACAAATATAGGACTATGAAGACATGGATTAACTCATTTTTATTAAGCAATAATGGATTTATTTTATTTTTATTAATTAATTTCCCAAGGTACTGCCCCATATTTCTCCAATAGAATAGGAACCCTTTATCATGTTCCTGCTATAACTAGGAACCCAAAACTGTACCTATGACAAAGTAGTTGCTCAATAAATATTTGTCAAATGAATGAATACATCAAATGCTTAATAAATGTTTTTAAATTGAGAATTATGCTAAATGAGAACCTGGCTGATCATGAGCATTATTGAGGGAGCTTTTTAAAAATACAAGTTCCAGGACTCGAGCCCTCATCCATCAGAACCTCTGGAGGTGGCCTCCAAGTGATCCCAGGACTTACCTAAGTTTGAGAACCACAGAAAAGCATCTCCTATGGTGTCCTATCAATTCTTCAGACAACACCTCCTCTAAGAAGCCTCTCATGCTTTCCCTCTCCCCAGCGAGGGGATGTAGCTCTCCCTAGCTACATCCCTTATGGTACATTGTCATTACCTCTCCAGTGCCAATGTTCTCACTCTGACTTGAATCTCAGCAGACTCTTTTCTGTCTTAACCCATTTAGGTAAAGGGTAAATTCCTCGCACACAGGTACTCCATACCTTTCAGCATCACACCCATTGGGTGACCTGAATTTCAAAAGGAGCCTTTTCTAACACATTGATTTACCATATTTCCATGCTTCTAAGTTAAAGAAGCATTGACCTAATAATGAGTTTGTTTCAAGAGAAAAAAAGTAGCATCTTCAGAATAGAGTGGCTATGTGTCAGATACTCTTAAAGTATAATGCAGTATGATAAGGCTATGAATTATTAGTATATCTTTTTTATAATAACCTACCCTGTGTGTTGAGATTATCTTCTATAAGATCATCTTTAAATCACATAAATGGAAAGGTACTCCTAACACAGTCAACATGTCTCAGATAAAGGCAGACAGTGGAGTTAATTCTTCCAACAGATGGTATACCATAGCAGGTGATGATAAAGGCAGTGACAGCACTATAGTTCTGGTATCATATTCCGGCATTTTAATTCTCCCGGTAATCTTACAAAGGTCATTTTATAGTAGGGAAAACTGAAGCTCATACATTTAATCAGGAAATACCTGGAATTCACAGAATTATAGACAATTAAGGTGAGAATTCGCTTTTAAGAACATCTGGTTCTTCCTTTTGGTGTTATAAGTGACTAAAGTGGGGCCCAAATTCATGAATTTGGACTAGAGTAGGGGTCCTTCTCACACACACTCACGCACACACACACACTCACACACACACACACACACAGTCAACAAGGGAATATAAGAATTAAGTTATATTCTCTCATACCTCTATTTTCCATCCATATATTTTACCTCCTTGGCACATTTTTTTTCTATTATTACCTGTTTATGTTTCTAGATAAAGTAGTAAAGGGTAAATTGAGAACGTGATAATGTCCCATGGGAGCAAGGTCCCTCCCACTCCAGCTGCACTGTACAGGTCAGCGCCCCATTGTATGGTGGTGATGTGAGCAAAGACCCTTCAGGCTCCACTGTTCTTGGTGGTTGTGACTTCCTCTGAGCCCCTTGCAGGAAGTCAGTGGTAAGGCACATGCTGGATGCCTCATTTTCCTCAGAACCCTAGTCTGCCTCAACCCCCAGTTGGTTTCCTGTCATCATCACTGAATGTCGCCCGGAGCAACTATGATGGAGGAAGAACTCAAAGCCTCCCATGTCAGCTGAGCTAACTGAAAGCCTTATCTCTCCTTTTGCTCTTGTCTTCAGACTAGTTGCTCTTGTTAACAGTTGGGCCCTGTTCCAATTACATATTTTTTTCCCCAAGAAATAATGGCTTTTTTGGAAAGAGTAACAACAATAACAAGACATTCTTAATTAGGTAGAGATGTACACAGTCCCCTCTTCACAGGATAGTTGGTAAACTTCTGGGGTTTTCTTTTTCTTTTTTTTCTTTTTGGTCTGTGTTTCTTCCCCTTTAGAATAAGTTACGAGTCTGCCTCTGTTGAAGTTTTGTTTCTTCCTGCCTTGAGTTTAACCCATCACATTTCAACGAGACAAAAGCAAATGTTTCACTATTTGGCAAAAGGGGAGCAATTTTAAAGACAATTCATGCTACATGTAATACGTTGATGAATATCACAGACATGATGTTGAGATAAAGAAGCCAGACACAAATTCCTTATTCACAGTAGCCCCAAATTGGAAACAACCCAATGTGCAGCCACTGATGAATGGATTACCAAAATGTGGTGTAGCCATACAATGGAATCTCATTCAGCCACAAAAAGGAATGAAGTACTGGCACATACAAGTCGAATGAACCTTGAAAATGATATGCTAAGTTAAGAAGCCAATCACAAAAGACCGTATATTATATGATTTCATTTATATGCAATGTCTAGAATAGGCAAATCTATAGAGACAGAAAGCATATTAGTATAGCAGGGGTGCAAATGAGACTAGGGTATCTTTTCAAAGTGACAGAAATGCTGTAAAATTAGGTTGTGGTGATGGTTGTACAACTTTGTAAATTTACTAAAAATTATTGACTTATATACTTAAAATGGGAGAATTCATGTTACATAAACTATGTCTCAAAAGCTATTTTTAAAACTGTAAAGAGATAATCTTGGATCTTTAAAGTCACAAAAATCATTTTTACTTCAGAAAACTACTGACCCCAAAGAGGGGAAAATATAATTTTTGGAAAGTCAAGTTTTTTTAAAGGATGATTCGTAAGCAGCATTAACAGGGTTTTTCATATGTTGTTGGATAAACAGTTGACATTCACATCTGAGAAAAGGGAAATAAGAATCTTGTTAGTTCTCTTCTGGCCTCACCATTCCCGAGATTCTGCACAGAGCATGTTGTAGAGAATGTCGGAGGCTAATGGCAGGCACAGGATTACACTATGATTCCAGAAAGATTTATAACTCATTTTTTTTCATTTGAAAAATAAAATTCATGAAACACAAAATTATTAAAGTAAATTCTGTGTATACAAATACAGAATCCTAGGACTGTTTCAGGACACCTTGGAAAGAGATAATGCAGTAGCTTTCTGCCTTTTCCTGGATTCTTCCTCGTTTTCAGGCAGCAGCTAGGGATGGCCAAGCTCGCTGTGTTGGGAAAGGGTCACCACGGCTGAACAGAGTCTCAACTTAAAATTTCTTTCTGTTTTTTTTTTTTTGAAACCAGTTTGATAGAAATAGAATTGACACTTAACATCGTACAAGTTTGTACAAGTTTGTACAATGTCATTGTACAACGTAATGATTTGATATATATATATACATATATATTGCAAACTGATTACCATGATAAGTTTATTAAACATCCATCCCCAGACATAGGTACAATTTTTTTTTTATAACAATGGGAACTTTTAAGATCTACTCTCTTGGCACCTTTCAAATATACATCATAGTATCATTAACTATAATCACCATGCTGTACATCGCATCCCAGTGAGACTTATGTACCTTATGACTGGAAGTTTGTACCTTTTGATCACCTTTACCCAATTCTCCCACCTTCCACCCACCTCAAATTTCAAAATAGACTCTTGAAACCCCCAGCAGAGATAAGAACAATTTTGAGAGTTTCACAAAGTTTATGTGGTAAACTATAAGTTTGGCAAAAATGCACAATGATTTAAGAGCCAAATGTCCCCCACCCGCCACATACACAGGCTGCAGGTTTAGGGCCGACTTAGAGAAGTAGGTTATGTTTTCCACGCAAGGATGAGCTTTCTAACTATTCATGATGTTATGAGAGACAGAGATCATGTGTCAAGACTGTTATACGTAAGAACTGCATGTTCAGCAGAGTCAGCAGAGAACAAACTTAGATGTCTGCAAGAGTCACATGATAAGTTTATAAAAATTTCAGGTACCAAGGTCTCAGTCCTGGAGAGTCTAAGTGCCTAGGTATGAGGTGGAGCATGGTCAGCTGTTTGCTCTTGATGTTTTGTCTTTTTTTGCACTTTAGATTGTTCAGCTAATTGTGATAATCGACGAAGTTTGGGACACAGAAGTTTAGAGACTTAGGCCAGCTCAGTGGTTCCCAACCAGGGAAGTCTTCCGGGGAACACTTGACAATGTCTGGCATCCAGTTATTAGAAGCCAAGGATGCTTCTGAGCATCCTATAAAGCACTGAATAGGCCCCTACAATGCGGAGTTGTGGGCCCAAAACATCAGTGTGCTGAAGTTGGGATGATCCTGGGCTATATAGTCCTTTCTAACCCTGAGATGCTAGGATGCAAACAATTAGCAAGGTCAACTGTATTATTTTTATGTGTAGACAACCCACCTTTGGGAGAGGGGGATGAAATGGCTTGTGTTGTTCTAAATTATATATACCTTGTTTCACGTACAAGTGTATGCCCACCACATGAGGTACCTGTCACTCTTTGGCTTTCACTTAAGGCCCTCACTATGTCTAAGTTAAATGAATCATAATAATAGATTTTGCAAATATTCCCAGCACAGATTTACCACCTGGTGGGAAGAAAGCATTAGACATGAAGTACTCAAAACAGAGCTCAGATTCTAAAGTTCCCAGCAGGAACGAATAAACTGTTATATCCATTTGCATGTACTGATTTCATCAGTGCTAGTAAAATTGTCAGGAGGAACAAAGGGAACATTTTGGGGACTTTCCCTCTCTCTACTTTCCTCATACCACCAGTGGCTTCATATTCTTTCTCCTTTTGCCGGACAGCAAAATCAGCACTTTGGAAAGGGCTTAAACATATATATTCTCATTAAGAAATTAGTGAAGCTTCCAGGACAGAAGGCTTTGTGTTCTTGTGGGGGGATGGAGATGTGGCTTCTGACATTTGCTGAGTGGAGGCATCATGGAGGAGTAGAATGAGCACGGCTTTGCTCATATGCCACATTCAAGGTTCAATGGTCAGGTCTGCCACTTACTGGTTGTAGGTCATGAGAAAGTCACCTAAGCTCTCTGACACTGAGTGTCCTCACCAGGACACTGAAGATAGTAACATCTAGATGGCAGTGTGTGGTGAGTGCTGAGTAATATCTGTAATGAATCCGGTATGTGATAAGCTCCAAGAGGGCAGAATTTGTGTCTGTTTGTCCTCATTCACTGCTTATTTCATCACCAGAGGAGTCTCTGACCCATGGTAAGAGTTCAAGAAATACCTGTTGATTGAATATATGAAATAGTAACCATTATTGCTATAAATCTGCTCTAAGCCAAGCTGGCCTATAGTATTTCCTTCACTCATGGGCAGGTGGAGTTGGTTTCGTGAGCCTGATTTTGTGGGATCGCTAACCTTCCCCTCTTTCTAACCATTCCAGGGCAAAGAAGGAGCCTTCATGGTACGAGATTCCAGGACCCCAGGAACGTACACCGTGTCTGTTTTCACCAAGGCCATCGTAAGGTATGGTGCTAAGCAGGCGGGCGAGGGGGACGGTATACACAGCAACGTCCGGCAGCGCAAGAGGCAGAGGGGTCCCTGGGAATCACTGGTCTGTTTTCCCTGGTTCCTCTGAGAAAAAAAAAAAAAAGCCAGAGAGATTAAGGACATAACTGAAGTCACTTAGCTGGAAAGTGACCTAGCCAGGACTGAATGCCAGGTTCTCTTCCCAGTTAGCATCCCCGAGTGAAGAGCTCTAAAGAAATAAATGATCTGGCCCTGTATCTGAGGAGTTTGTCATTAATTACATAGAATAATAAAAGAGACAGTTCTGACTAAAAATGAGAAGATATGAATTCCACTTCTGACTTTGCTAATAAAGCTACCTACCCTTTGCTGAGTCACGATGAGCCAGAGCTTTACAGACCATGTCTAATGCTAATGAGCCCCAAAGCAGGTGTTACTCTGCTCCTTTCACACAGAAGAAACTGAGACTCAGAGGACTTCTGGTGTGTCCCCGAAGCAATGCAGCTAGAGCAGTCAAGCCCCATTCCCACTCCGGCCAGCTGGCAGGACCCTCCCTGTGCATCTGCCCCCCGCCCCACTGCAGTTTCCTTCTCTGTAAAATGTCCAAGAGCCTATCCAGGTCTCAAGTTCTCTTCTAATGAGAAACTTCGTAAGAACTAAGCAGTTTGGCAATGCCCAAAGTCCAGGAAGGGTTAAGAGAAGAGAGGAAAAGTAATTATTAAGGGATCCCCAGGGAGTGCTTGTTGAAGGATGTGAGCCACAGCGGGGCTGGGCCGTGCTGAAGAGGAAGGGTTCTGTCCTGGGGTGGGAAAGAATGCAGTGCCCTTGGCAGAGCTGCTGTTCCTCTGCCCTGCACAGGGGACAATGGCCAGAGTGACCCACAACTCCATAAGGTAGGATGGAGCAGTAAGAAATAAAGCTGTTTGGGGGGTTCCCCCAGACCAGCCCCGAGTTCGGTGGTTCACTAGGAAGACACACGGGACTCAGCAGATAGCTGTTCTCCAGCCTGAGATTTATTACAATGGAAGGACATGGAGCAAAACCAGCATGGGGAAAAGGCACAGGGGCAACACGCAGAGGAAATCAAATGCACGCTTCCAAGAGGCCTCTCCCAGTGGAGTCACACAGGACATGCTCAGCTCCTCCTGGAACAATTTGCGATAACAGGGCTGAGGTGGCATCTACCAGGGAAGCTCTTGAGACACTCTGCTCAAGGTTTTCATCAGGGGCTGGCCACGTAGGCAGCCTCTGCCCAGCACATAACGAAATTACAGACTCCTAGAAGTAAAGCAGACATTGAGCATAAACCACATTGTTTATACAAATAATCTGAGCACAGGGAGCCACCCTTACTGGTTAGAAAATGGTGAGAACCCTCCCAAAATCCAAGTTCTCAGATGGCAGCCAAGGGCCAACCTCGAAGTAGTCCTTTCTAAGGACAGAAGTCAGGGCTGTTAACTCTTTGCAAGAAAAACTCAAATAAGCATGAAGAGGCCCAAGATACATCCTTAACATGCACTGATAATCAGTTAAATCCATACAGCAGTGAAGGCAAACATGTAGCACATATGAGACTATTCCCCATTTTGTGGTTTTGGAAGAAACATCACAGCACTGACTCTAATTGGGTCCAGATATAGCCTCAGAGTCCTTAATACAACACCCAGAGCCAACCTGTCAAGACCGTCACAGATTGAAATATATCTGCTGTCCTCACGAGAGAGTAAAAAACATAGCTAAAAGGAATCTGATACCAGATTGACATTTTTGTGTCTAAACATTGCTTCTCAATAATCACTACATTTATGTTTCATTCGTTTAAGTGAGAACAACCCCTGCATAAAGCACTATCACATCAAAGAAACGAATGACAATCCCAAGCGATACTACGTGGCTGAAAAGTATGTGTTTGACTCCATCCCTCTCCTCATCAATTATCACCAACACAACGGAGGAGGTGAGTTCTAAGGGAGGAGATGGGAGTCTCACCCAGGAACTCAGAGAAAAGTGACAAATGCCCCACCTGGTTTCTTCATGTCAGACAAGCTGACCTTAAATAACAACTAAATAGGCAAATAGAAAAGGATGCCAAATATCTGATTACATTAAATGTTTTCCATTAGCAATTTCGCTGTTGACAATGTGGGATTTCACCACCTGCCCACCTGAGATGATGACTTCTCAGAGAAGGTGTAATCTCAGTGATTGGGCTGTGAGATTTGTTTTCCAGAATAAAAGCAGCTTTTTCATTGGGTTCTATTTTTTCCCTGGTGATTTAACTTGGACAGTTGCTACAGTAAAGTTCTAACAATAGCCTTTTGCTTTTGAATCAATCCAGGCCTGGTCACTCGACTCCGCTATCCAGTTTGTTCCTGGAGGCAGAAGGCCCCAGTCACAGCAGGGCTGAGATACGGTGAGCAGCGCATTCAGGAATGTTATAAATTTGCACTAAAACTCATGTCTCTAAAAGTCTGGGGCAAATTTGAGTAGACTTTTCAGGAAACTCTTCCTCAGAGTTAAAATGACCATTAGAACAGGTACACTGTGTGTGAGTAAGAGAGGTTTATCTAGGCCAAATCAGTGTCCACTGGTTTTAGTTAAGAGTTCATCAATGAAGTGTTTATTGAGCACTTACTTTGTACGTAGCACTCTACTAAATGCTGTTAGCACTATATTCCCACTTATCCTCTAGAACTTCTGTATCATCTAGTTTGTTGGATATGGGTTCATTGCAAGAACCGTAAGCTGGCAACATCCAGAAGTGTTTGTTTGCATAACACAGTGATAATTTTTTTAAAAAATGCTTTTAGGCAAGGCATGCATCTCTAGTGCCACAGGCCCCATTCCTTCTTGTCCTATGAAACTATAATCACCCACTTGTAATTATTTGCCTGGAACCCAAAGGCAAAGGGTTTGCAGCCCCTGGTCCAAACTGTGCCTGTTGAGAAGGCTGTGTGATTTTTATTTGGCATCGCCCAGACTGGTGCTTCTCAAACTTCAGTGTGCATCAAAGTCATCCAGGATGTTTATTAACAGTGTTGACTACTAGACCCACCCCAACACTTACCCAAACTATCCCTGATGGTGGGGTCCTGGCAATTGCATTTTAAATGAGTGCCCGAGGTGATTTTGACACAAGTGATTAGAGGGTAATATTTTATTTGCCATGGGCTTGCATCCCTAACCGGCACCATATCTGGCACACAGTAGGTACTCAGTAGTTTTCTGTTGAGTCTCTGCCTCAAAGAGGTAAAAACCAAGCTGTTTGTGGTACTCGACCAAATCTCAGGAAAGGAAAATGCCTCCTTAGCCTCCTTAGAAAAATAAAGTAATTCTCATAACTGGAATCTTAGTGTGTCTATGCAGGATGAGAACTCAGAGATTATCTTATGAACCCACTCATTTTGTCAATGTGAGGATGGAGATTCAGAACCCTCTCATTTGTTTATTGAACATTTATCAAGAACTGCCATGTGCCAGACACTGTGCTGGCTGATACCTCTGTATTGGTCCTCTTGGACTCCACCTCCATACTCCTACCCCTGCTAAGGTAGCAGAGTGCTGTGTACACAGTGGGAGCTCTTGATGGATAAATGAATGAGTGAATGGTCTGCTCATATGAAGTTTGCTCTGTATGAAAAATGACAACTAAAAATTTTCAATCAGATATAGAAAATGGTTGGGACCTTACAAGAACCTTTTCATTTACTATCTTTAGTATCTTGATTAATGCCACCCTCCTTCCTCTTTCCATGTACTCTCCCCCGCATACATTTTTCATGGTTTTAAATGCAAGTCATTTGGAAAAAAGATAATCATTTTATCTCTCTATGATAGTTCTAAATCTAGGGCTTCTCCCATATGCCATTTTTGGGTTATATTAACAATAGGCTAACCTTCTACGTAGGGTATACGATCTCCTGGTATCCTTCTACCTTGTATCTACTGCTTGCCAACCCTGGAAAACCCTCTCTCTCGCCTCCAGGGAAATGGGTGATTGATCCCTCGGAGCTCACTTTCGTGCAGGAGATTGGCAGCGGGCAATTCGGGTTGGTGCATCTTGGCTACTGGCTCAACAAGGACAAGGTGGCCATCAAAACCATTCAGGAAGGAGCTATGTCAGAAGAGGACTTCATAGAGGAGGCCGAAGTCATGATGTGAGTGCCCAGAGCAAGGGTATGCAACGACGCCTCGGGGAGGGTATCCTGTGCTGTGCTCTTTAATACTCCTCTGATGCCAAGTCATGCCACATCCCTCCTCAGATCCAGCAATGGCTCCCTGTGGTGTGGAGAATAAAATCATACTCCTCACATCGTCTGTGAGACCTGTCATGGTCTGGCCCTGCCCACTCCCCAGTCTCATGTCCTACCCATCTCTCCTCGGGCTCACGACGTGCCAGACACACTGACATCCACTCATCCTCACCCACACCAGCTGACTCCCTGCCATCCTTTAGGTCTCAGCTAAAATGACAGATTTTTATCTCTGGGGGAGGGATGCATTTTGGGGGAGACTGAGTTTGGACTACCTCACCCCTTGCCTTCTTCCTCCAGGAAACTCTCTCACCCCAAACTGGTCCAGCTGTATGGGGTGTGCCTGGAGCAGGCCCCCATCTGCCTGGTGTTTGAGTTCATGGAGCACGGCTGCCTGTCGGATTACCTGCGCAGCCAGCGGGGGCTCTTTGCGGCAGAGACCCTGCTGGGCATGTGCCTGGACGTGTGTGAGGGCATGGCCTACCTGGAAGAGGCGTGTGTCATCCACAGGGACCTGGTAAGAGGGTGTGGGACAGCCACCTGCAGGTCCAGGATGCAGGGGCCACTGAAATGTGGTGCTACCGAGACTGGGAAGGCATTAGTCGAGAACTGGTCGCGGTCCATCTCCCTCTCCCTTCCAGCTTCTTCCTTCCCCCACGCACTTTGGGATGTCCTAGTGGGCAGGTGTTCCAGGAGGACTCAGATCACAGCCCCGCCTCTAACTTTTTCCCTCTCAGATTTAGTTTACACGTTCCCTAAATGAAAGTAACAGCCTCTTCTTCTTCACCTCTCTGTGCTTCTGTTTCCTCCTGGAAAAATTAGAGAAGCAGACATTTAATAATAAATAAAATCCAAGCATCTGCCAGAATCACACTGGGGAGATCCTAAAACTATCCTCAGTATCTCTGGGCTTTAGGGCTCAGAAATATTCATTTTAACATGTCCCCTATGGGACTGTAGGCGCATTAAAATTTGAGACTTGCTGGAGTCTTTTATTACTGGGGGCTTTTCTAATAAAACATTATATGAGACTAATTAGGGACCAGGTACTCTCCCTATTGAAAAATAGTAAGACGATTAGCAACCTCAAAACATTCTTATTTTAGTCAAATGGGCAACAGTTTCTTGCTATCATCCCGAATGTTAACTTTTTTTTTTTTTTTGATCGCAACAGGTTGCATTAGAGCATATCATTGGGTAGACAACACCATAGATTTCTCCCCTAATTAATTAGAGTCCCGGGAATGAATAAAAGACAAAACTTACTCATCCTGATAAAGGATCTTACACATTATTCAGCTTTCTAGCTAAGTTCCATCTGGTGCTTGTGAAGTTTAATTAATGTTTGTAAATGCCCTTGTACAATAGCACATGGAAAAGCAAAGGACAGTGATTATAGGCGACACCTTAATTACTGATTACAGTTTCATTCTCCTTTCTGTTGGCCTATCTCCTCTCCAGGCTGCCCGAAATTGTTTAGTGGGAGAAAACCAAGTCATCAAGGTGTCTGACTTTGGGATGACGAGGTAATATAAGGGATGTGGTGCTGGTACAGTCTCCAGAATGGGACTCAGGCCCCCAGAACGTTTGGACATTCTCTCTCCGCTCTCTCCTAAGGTTCGTCCTTGATGATCAGTACACCAGTTCCACAGGCACCAAATTCCCGGTGAAGTGGGCGTCCCCAGAAGTCTTCTCTTTCAGTCGCTATAGCAGCAAGTCGGATGTGTGGTCCTTTGGTGAGTGTCGTTCTGGCCCTACCCCCACGTGATCTGGGACTGTGGGCCATCTGCAGGGCCAGCTCTCCGTGCCTGGATCTCTAGAGGGTGAGGGCGTCCCACCGGTGGTGTGTGTGTAATAACAGCTCTGAAAAGTGCAAAGGGTTCCTCATTCCTGTTTTTGCTCTTGGAGACCTTTGAAATGGCAGTGTGTAAAAATAAGAGTGGGAACTTAGGATTCTGGTGACAACTGCTGTGAGACCAAAAGCTAGAGTTGTCGGGAGATTAAAATATGAGTTTCTTGAGGCCAGGGACCATATTTTGTCCAATATTATATTCCCACACTTCACCCTCAGTATTTACTCATTCATTCAACAGCAATTTATTGAGCATCTACTATATGCCAAGGGCTAGTCTAGGTGCTCACAATATAGTGGTGGATAGGGGTAGGAAAGACTCATGTTCTCTTAGAGCTAAATTTTAGGGGAGACAGATAACAATTATGTAAACAAGCTAATAGATATGTCTGTAAGATAAGTCAGGTAGTAAGTAAGTAAGTGCTATGAATAAAACAAAACAGTGATGGGATGGAGGGAGGGTCTATTTTAAATAGTATGATATAGGAAAACCTCACTAAGGAGGTGACTCTTGAGCAGAGACCTGAATGATGAGAGAACGCTGTCCCCATTTGAAGATCCAGGGAACAGCAGCCCTGACAGAGGAACCAGCATGTGCAAAATCTTGGTGTCTCTAAAGAGAAGGGGGATACTGTCTTATTGGGAGAGCAGTAGGCAATGAAGTAGGCAGACCATGATGAGGAATTAGAAGTTCTAATAAATGCAAGTGGGCATGAGTGAAAGGTCAAATGAATGATGTTGTTGTGGCAGGAAGTACTAAATAGTCTTGCTGGATTTGTCATGGCATCCGAAGGTCACCTCTGTGATTTAGATTATAAGAAGAATCATGCTTTGGACAGGAACAGGTTGGAGTTTGACTTTACCATTCTGTATGAAGGGAAGGTTTGCCAAGTGTGTTGACTAGGGGTAGAAACTAGGGAGAAGCTGACTAATTAAATCTCTTAGGAGAAGAACTAGCTTTAAATTCTTTTCTGATGTTTTCAAATATCCATTTCCAACACCCAAGCAGTTTGTTTACTTTGAGTCCTCCTGAACTGTTCCTTAAAACAGTCCCTCTATTCGACAGGCCTGGCTATGACTTTGCTAGCCAAATTTAGGTTTCAGAATGAAGTTGGAAGAAATAAAGCTGTTTTAGAGCGACCTCAGAAGATTCTCCTTCCCTCAGGGCATATAACTAGGAAGGGTGGGGCTGACATGTGGCCAGTCTCTATGGGTGTTACAGATGGTCACATGCCACCAAGCCAGGGGACCCATAAAGAGGTGTTTGCTGCTGTGACCACTTTGGCACTTTTGCCTACAAATTCTAAATAGGGTTTTTTTCTGCCATAGATTGTCAATCTGGGAATTTTCTGCTGCGTGGTATAATTAGGCAGTTGACCTAATGTCCATATCTGCCTAGGATGTGTCATCTAGAGTGTCCAAAGATGAGACTGACTGATGGAAGCAGAGTAGAAAGAGAGAGAAAACTGGGGTGGCAATTCTAAGAAACAGAATCAGGATGAACCGAGAGCTTGACGCCTTCCTCGAGGCCACTGAGCTTTGTCATGTAGTTTGAGGTTTTGCCCTAATTAGTTGTGCTGCTTTAAGTGAGTCAAGTGATCTCTTTGGGCCTGCCTTAGTTTCTCATCAGTCCATTACAAGGTTGTCATGGAAGCAATTGTTTTCAAACAAACTTTGAGCAGCAGAGACTCCCATGTTCCAAAGAAATCTCACTAGAAATCCAGGCATCTTGGGGGTGCTAACCAGTCTTATTTAGTTAGATTTTGAATTTCTAAAACTCCTAAGGCACCCCCGAGGATCCGATCCAGTGGTCTGGGCTTGGGGCCCAGGACCTACTATTTGAACAAACTTCTGAGGTGATATTTATTTAGACGTTTTGGAGATCATACTTTGCAAAATTCAATTGAGTTTGTATTTTAAAACTCTCCATTTGCGACTTCTTTTTCAAGATGAGAAGATGTGGCAGTCCCGAGCCCTTGTTGCCATGTGCCCTATGTCGGCTGGAGCTAAATCACAGCTGTCTCCTTAAGACAGAACTGTTTATCTCCAGTGTTCCACAGTCCTCACTAGTCCCTGTTATGACGCGCCTCATCCCCTTCACTCATTCACATCATCTGTAGACGTTTGAGTTTCTGTCCCTGCAAGTTTTGGTGGCAGCATTCAGATCATTGAAGGGTTATACATAACAAAGCGCTGAGCTCAAATGTTCTCCACCACTAGAAAAGTTGGGAAATCTCTGTTCTTTAGAAATAGTACTGGCCTCATACACCTAATACATCTTCAGCCTGCGATTCCTAGACGTAGGTTTGTTTGTTTTGCTATTTGTGAACTTCATCATGAGCTGTGCTGCACTCACCCTTGCTCACAGGTGTGCTCATGTGGGAAGTCTTCAGCGAAGGCAAAATCCCATATGAAAACCGAAGCAACTCAGAGGTGGTGGAAGACATCACTACCGGATTTCGGTTATACAAGCCCCGGCTGGCCTCCTCGCATATCTACCAGATCATGAATCACTGCTGGAAAGAGGTCGGTAAAGGAAAGGTCATTTTAATCCACAACTTCACGGTCTCCCCGCTTCCCTAGAAAAAGGAACCTTTTTAAAGCATGAGGCAGAAGCCATGAATAAAATAGAATAGCAAGAAAGGAACCTTGAGCATCTATTAACTAGAGAGGCTCTCCACCCCTAAAAAAGCTGGCAGGGGACCTTAAAGATCATTTGATTTGCTACACAAAGTCGAAGCCATCAACATATTGTCAGAGGGAAAGGGGGCGGGATGAAGCCTATGGTAATACATCAATTGTCTTAGAAAAAAAAAATGCGTGTAAGCATCATAAAACCATCAAATGTACAAAAAACCACTGAATGCACTTCTAGGGATCAGAAGTCCACTTGTGCTATGGAAATAGTAAAATGACTTAAAAAGTTCATTTTATTCATTCATCGGTTTAGAATGAAATGCCCATTACTCTGTACCCTCCCAGATGTCTCAGTTACCCCCTATACTTGGGGTGCAGGCTATGCCCTGTGCCACATCAGCATGCGTCTTAGATATCTTTTGGTGAGTTAGGAAATTATGGACTTAAACCACAGTTGGATGTTGCTGAACTAGGGAGTTAATACAAATTCAGATCATGGAAGAGTAACAAGGTAGAACGGGAGAAGTATCGAATTCTTCAGTTCTGTCTCAGCTTAGCCATTTCTTAATCATGAATCTTGGGCAATTCTTTATCTAAACCTCCTCTTTCTTATTGGTAAGAGAAATATATAATGTTCGATTTGTAAGTTCATAAATCTTAAGTTCATAGGTCATTCATAATCAAAAACAAAGAAACAAACAATGAAGACATAAACAAGGGCACTTGATCAAGTCCACTTGACAAGAATTAAATACTATAATAATAATGATGGCTGACATTTATTTAGCACTTCTTCCTTTTTCACTTGTATTGATTTTTAAAAAATTAATAGACTTTATTGTTTATAAGTTTGAGGTTTACAGACAAATTGAGCAAGTAGTACAGAGTTCCCATACACCTTCCTCCTCTGTTGATAACATTTTGCATTAGGGTGGAACATTCGTTGCCATTAATCAACCACAACTGATACCTTAATATTTACTGAAGTCCATAGTTCACGTTAGGGTTTATTCTCTGTGTTGTACAGTTCTGAGTTTTGACGAATATATGATACCATATTTCTCCCATTATAGTATCATACAGAATAGTTTCACTGCCCTAAAATCCACTGTTCTTCACCTATATATCCTTTCCTCTCTGCTCCCTGAATCTTTAGCAACTATTGACCTCTTTGTTGTCCAAGTGTTGCCTTTTCTAGAATGTCCTGTAGTTAAAATTATATGGCACAAAAAGGTATGTAACCTTTCCGGATTAGATTCTTTCACTTAACAATATGCATTTAAGATTCCTCTATGTGTTTTCGTGGCTTGATAGTTAATTTCTTTTTATCAGCAAATAGTATGGCCTTGTCTGGATGTACCGAGTCAGCAGAGGCTGTGGCTATCGATTTCTTCTTTGCGTTGGAACTGGCTAGGACACACACATACAAAGAACTCAGCATCTTTTCTTCCCTCTCTAGAAACCAGAAGACCGGCCACCTTTCTCCAGGCTCTTGAGTCAACTGGGCGAAATCGCAGAATCGGGACTTTAGCAGAGACTCGGCTGCAGATCCTCAGTGGGGGCAGGAAGTCCTCCCTCCAGAGAGCATTAAAAGCTGCCACCAGCCCAGGACTCCCCAGAGGACGCTGGCCTGTGGCACCCGTCCCTGAGCTGCCACGGACGCAGCACCCTGACGGAAGCTGGCCCTGGGCCACAGGCAGGAGGCTCAGCCAATGAACTGGGAGCGAGGCCAGGGCAGCGGCGATGTCTCTGCCCTCCCACCAACCTCTTATCTTGATGGTGCATAAACCTCAATCTGACAGCTTTCAGGCTACATTTCTTGCACTTCTTAGAGAAAGAGAGAGATAGGGCAGGACCCTGGATTATTGTTTTTAGTAGTATTTTAAACATGGATATAAAATTCACAGTCACAGGACTTTTTATGTCACCTGGCAACACACAATCCCAGGACACGGGGCAAGAGGAACAAGGAGCACGCCTCTTTTTCAAGGAGAACAGTGAGTTAAGGATGAAAAGAGTAAGCTCTGCCATGATACTGTCAGCCACAGCTTCCTGCCATAGAGGATGATGAAACAGCTGCTCACATCAGAGGCCAGATATTCTGAGAAGCAGCTTTATGAGCTTTATGAGATTTTACTCAGAGTACACTGCCACCTCTCTCCTTGAAGGGAGCATGATGGACTCAGGTGAATATTTTCGATGCCACAGTTGGAGAGTTGGGTATCTGGTGTCCAGGCAGAAAGAGGGCTTCTGGTGCTGGGGAACCAACCGGTACCAAGGCTTTAGACTGTTACCACTCCGATGTGTTGAGCCAGGCAGGTGACTCTGCCTTCCCTTCTGCACAGAATGCTTCGGGGGCATCCTAGGAGGACGTGGTTCCTTCTGAACACTGACTCTGAGGACTCTGTCATCACCTCCACCCCTTCCGGGAATCAGTCCTCTCTCTACACTCTGTCACCCTCATCAACAGAGGGCAGCATCGTGTTGGGCAGCGTAGCCTTGCAGAAAAAATCGAAGCTTGTTTAAGCCCTAGAGATTTGCAACTGTAAGGCTGAGACTTTAAGTCCCCTAGAATTTGGGGAGAGGAACAAGGGGTGTGTTCTTGCTCAAACAATCTGCATGGAAACTGAGTCAGGCACTGAGTGGGGTGCTCCTAAGATGCACAAGGATGCCTACTATGGATCGAGCACTTAAATATTCAAAGTGAATATTTGCTGAGTTTACCCTGTGAGTTTAGCAAACCCTGTGAGACAGTATTAGTACTCCCATTTTACAGATAGTAAAACAGAGGCTTTTAAAATCTAGGACACTTCTCAGAAGCGACAGAGCTAGGCAATATAGAGCTGGATTCTAGCCCACAGCTGCCCGACTCCAGTGCAGTTTCTTTATTCCTGTTCAACATTGCCTTTTACTGAAGATTAAAGGGGTTACAGAGGAACACGGCAGAGGGGAAAGGCAGAGAAAACCAACAAAGACATCAACAAAGCACCACCAGCGAGTAATACCGCTCCCACACAGACCACCGTGATTGGCGCTGTAGCACTCCAGCTTGGAGTAAGGTCTTCTCTTTACTCATCTGCAGCCTCCCCTTTGTCAGAGTTAATGAGTTTGAGCTCCCTCAGTTAATTAACCCTTTGATTCACCCAACCCACCAGAGTCATGTCTCATGAAGGATTTATAGGAGAGCTTCAAAGCAAAGATTGGAAAGATTCTCCTGCAGAAGTCTAAATGCTTCCTTTAATTATCATTCCAACTTTGAGCTGGCTGCAGTCTTCTTGGACACTTGGTGGGGAAGAGTACTCCCTGATGTAAGAGAGAGTTAATTTTCCCACAGTGTTCAGATAAAACTCTAGGAGCGATTACTGGATGCCACTGCAATCAGCTTTTTCTAAATCATGTGATAGTTTGACCAGCCGGAGAGTCAGATGTATGCATAACTTTTAGCTATAATTATTGTGAAACTGGGAGCCTCAAGACAGAACTCAGAAGATGGTCTTATTCAACTTATCCAAAATCATCCCAGTGTATTTTCTGGCATTTTGTAATTCTCTTCTGGAAACTTTAACTACAGATTTCTGAAACATCCAGCCTAGAAGGAAACATCAGAATTGACTGATTTCTGTGGTCTGGTTTAGAAAAACTCCCTTTTGCATGGTATTATCTTGTCCAAGCTCAGATTCACTGGGGCCTTCACTGAATTCATGTCGATAATTTAACTGCCAATGTCCTATCCTACAAAATGGGCTTCCTGCCTGTTCCCCGCTCCCCTCACATTTTGAAAATGGTGCCATGTGGTCACAGGGAATTCCCTTATAGAAGATTTCAATTCCAGATACATTTTATAGATTTTGCCTTTTGTACCTTTTGAGACTATGTATTTATATATGCATAGACTGAATATTTATTCGTGTACAGTCATTGCTAGTGTTCACAATTAAAATGTTACAAATATCTCACCCTTTGTAAAGCACACAAAGTTAAAGATAGGGCCCAGCAAATAAAGTTGTACTTTTAGTAACTATGGTGTATATGGTGTAAAGATCAGGCCCAGCAAATAAAGTTGTATGTTTTAGTAACTATGGTGTACGTTTAGATCTGAGTTCCATATTTATCCAAATGTGGAACAACAAAAATTTTTCTTAAATAAAAGTTGGTTACATGGTTTCAAGTCCCACAGACAAGGAAAGACTCTATGTCACTCAACATTTGTTCAACAAGTGCATTTCAAATGCTGCTTATGTTTTCATGATGTGCTGTGCTGAGTGCTACAGAAACAAAGATTTAAAAAAGGCACAGTCTTTTACGTTTAAGAAACTCCAGGTGTGGTTGGGAAGGTGGGCATATAAACAAGAATGATATCAGGGGAAACTTCTTAGAACCTTGCTGGTCACGGTGTGGTCCCTGGACCAGCACTAACAGCACGGCCAGCTGGTGAGAAATACAAATTCTCCAGCTTCACCTCAAACCCCACTGAATGAGAATCTACATGTTAACAAGATCCATAGATGAACATATGCAGATTGAAGTTTGGGAAGCTCTGTTACAGAGGATATGTCTGACTCAGTTTTGAAGAAGAATTTTGGATTTTTTTTTTAAGGCAAGAAGTTGTCAGAAATAAGATAAATAGTTTCCACGTAAAGAGATAGAGGAAACAGAATGAACTGGGAAGCCTATTATCAGTTTACTATTGCTGGAGCGTAAGTTGTGTGTGTGTGTGTGTGTGTGTGTGTGTGTGTGATCTCAGCAAGGGTCAAGATGGTAGAAGGGGCAGACAAATTGAAAGTGAGCCTAGAAATATAGGCAAGGACCACGTTTAAAAAGATTTTTTTTTAAAAGGTTGATATTCTACCTATAGATAGAAAAAGCTGTCATTGAGCAAGGAGAGAAGGTCAAGTTCGTGTTTAAAAATAGATTCTGGCATCAGCAGGATGAGTGGATCTGAGAGAGGCAAAGCTGGCGGAGGAGAAACCAGTTTGGAGGTGATCCTTGCTTTGCTCCTAGAACCAGATTATTGTTCATGCTCAGTCACTATCATCTGCTACGTGGTTGACATGTCGAAATTGTAATTCGGAATTCTTCAGTCACAGTTGGACAGAAATGAATAGCTATTCTCCTCCCTCTTAAAATCTCTCCCTGTGCCTTTCAGTTTACCACATGCCCATGTCCAGGGCAGGAGCCGGTTTGTGCACCAGAGAATTGTTAGGCACAGGTGATAAAGTCTGTGGCTCCCATATGGTCCTTTGTGGGACTCACCTCTGGGCTTCACGTCCACTGGGAAATGATTCACATGGGAAATTTCCACAGGGAGTTGGATGAACTGGTCTGCTTCTCAGAGCATTTATCTTACAGACTCCACTCTCTCTAGAATCTTGCAGCATTCTGAGGTCCACCCCTCAGAGGAAGAGGCAGAACATACTCCATTCAACAATGCGGACTCTGTGTGTGTGTGTGTGTGTGTGTGTGTGTGTGTGTGTGTGCATGCGTGTGTGTGTGTGCATGCGTGTGTGTGTGTTCAATGACTGCGATTCTCTCCAAGTGATGTATAGTTGGCTTGAGAAATAACAGAACCACACAGATACTATTAGAAGGAACTTATTGTGTTAGGTACATAAGGTGAACAAGGTATTTTATCAGTTAGGAACTTGCACTCCTGTTAAGACTATTCAAGCAGGGCTTGTTTACAAAAGGACTACTTAAAACAGTGTGGGCCAGGTTTAGAACCATAGGAATTGGTACAGAGGAAAATAATAGCCAAGAAGCAGTTACCACCCTAGGCCTGAAGGAGAGGAAGAGGAGTGGTCACTTGAATGTGGGAGCAGAGAATCACCTGGAGAATGACGCTTTTAGAGAAGAGGACAGAGGAAGACCAAGGCAGCATCACAGGGAGGAAGCCAGAGGAATAGGTATGTTGAGCCCACTCTCCTCCCTCTCCTCCATCAATTGCTGGGGCTTCTGGTTGACCTCACCCCTCTGGATGCCAGTGGACTAGGAGACCCTGACACAGCTGTCTGCAGAGGCCAGTAGCCAGTGTTCAGGGGAGACAGTGCGGGGAGAACAGTCTCCTCGTACCATATGCGGGCAGTACAGACACCAGCCTGTCTGTTCCCAAATTCCATGCTCCTAACCTTTCTGCGGGGTTGGTTACAAGGCCTCGTATGCTAACCTGAGAATAATACAGCAGCACCAACCCCATTTAGCCTCAGCTATGTTTTCGCGTTCCAGATGCAATACGCTTAGACCCTCTGTATCATTTCTCGCCACAAATTATTGTAAATAGTATTTGTTTAAATAAAGATGAAATGTTAAATGTTATCCATTATCAAGTGATGCGTAAGAGATTGGAGTTTCGAGGGCAGCCAGTTCTCTAGCAGTTGTGGGACATGAGCAACCTGAGGGATGGCAACAGAGGAGGGAGAGAATGCATTCCCAAAGGGCCCAGGACAGAGCCGCAGTGTTTCAATGGCAAAATGGTCCCCAAGGTTTCTTCTGTAAAATAACAGTCTACTTCTGGCAGCCTCGTGAGGAGGAATGAACTCATCCACATATAGCATAGAGGCTGGTCCAAATAAACCCCCAGTAAGTGTTAGCATAAAATATATGCTGTGACTGGTCATTTCAGATTCGAAGAACCAAATCGGCAACCTGGTTTCCCATGCAAAGACCTGGGCCTGGGTCCAGCGGGCCTTGAGCAACCCTTCCCTGTTCTTTCATGTGTAAAATGAGGCAATTTTGAGCAAGTGGTCAGGTTCAATCTACTGAACAATGTAAACTGGGTAACTGACCATCAAGTCTCTCTTTCCCTGCTAACTACATGGACGTGTGAGCTTTCTATAGCAAGCTCAGAGCGCACTGAGTTTTTCTGTATTATTCACATTTTCTTTCCATTTCGTACCCTTGTCCTTCTGTCTTCTTAAATTTATTACTAATTAAAAATGTTTAATATAATGTTTGTAACTTGCATTAAATATATTTTTGGAGTAAGGTGGCATATTAATGAATACATGTTTTCAGTTTGGGAGGGGCAAATGAAGCTGTATATAATTTTGGTTAAAAGCATGAGTTTTGGTTGCACTACCTGGGCAAGTTATTTAACTTGTCTTAGTTTCTTCAATTATAATATGGGGCGAATAATTACATTTTTCTTATAGGATAATTGTGAATATTAAATGAGATAATGCACTTGGTAAATGCTAGCCATTTTGTATTAGTTCTTATGGTTTTTCTCTCCAGAACCAATTCTTGTGCCCGTTCCCAATGCTCCATGTTGGTTTCTATGAAGCAGTGGGTTTTAAATAAAGACCTAGGTGTCTTAAGTGACTTCAGGCTTTTCTAAAAACAAAGCAATATTGCCACACACAGAACCACAACTCATGGGGCACCGCTTTGCAAGTAGCAAAACAATTCTTGCGTGATAGCTGCAACCTTCTCACTGCTGACAGTGCACGTGGGGTTGGATGTGAAGGAGATCTGAAGGCAGTAGACAGATGGCTATGAATTTCACTGGCAACATATAAGCTGACTTTACTTTTGACTATTCATTTGACCCATTTTTACTGAGCTCCTGTTATGTACTAGTCTCTGAGGATGCAATGGGGAGCAAGATGGACACATTCTTTCTCTCTTAGATTTTATGCTCTAAGAGTGGGATGCAGGCAAGTAGGTCAACAATTACCCAAGTGGTGTAATAGAGGAAGTCCAGGGGGCTATAGATGGCCAACCCTAGCCTAGAGATCTTGGAGGAAGTGACATCCATGTGGATACCAGAAGGGTGAATAGAAGTTAGGTAGTAAACTGGGAGAAAGAGTAAAAGAATAAAGAAAAGGAAGACAGATTATTTCAAGCAAAAAGGCAAGCTTGTGCAAAGGACAAAAGCAGCAGAGAACACAATAAGTTTGAGGAGGTAAAAGATAACTTTTAACTGAAGCATATCAAGCTTGTTCATAGGAGAGGTAGACACTAGGTCATGAAGCCCCTCGCAGGCCATGGTAAGGGGATCGGGCTCCATCCTGGGAGCGTAGGAAGCTGGTGAAGTGTCTAGGCATGGCAAGGACATGTCCTTTGTTTTAACTCAAGCCATTGTCCGCAGTCAGAGGGTCCTGGAGAGTATCCAACCTACTTCACTGCATAGAAGGGGAAATGCAGAGGTAAAGTGATTTGCTTAAGAATACTTAATTGCAAAATGAGGACCAAAAGGCAAGCTTCTTGATGTCCAACACAGCAGTTTCAACAAGACCACATTGTTCCCCTTATAAGCAAAGACAATTCAGGGGTCAGAGAATAATTTTTGCCCAAGATATAAGCAAATATATATGTAATAGTCTTTTCTTTTTTTAAAAGCAACTTCTTCCTATAAAGTACAAAGACAGGGAAAGAACCCCAGGGAGAAATGTCTTCCAGAAATCTACATCTCAAACTATATTCTCTTTAGAGTGAAAATCCATTCTCTCATTGTTACATATTTTTAATCACTAAAACTCAAAATCCCAAGGATCACAGTGGAACATTTAAAAAAAAAATTTTTTTTAAAGGAAGAAACCTTAGTTCTATTTTTAAAGCCATCCTCCACAAACACCCCCACAATTTTCTCACATGGCATTAGGGACAGAAATTGTGTGTGTGTGTGTGTGTGTGTGTGTGTGTGTGTGTGTGTGTGTGTAATCTTTCTAAAATAGCAATTTAAATTAGAATGAGTGATGTAACATCAAACCATGGAGGATCATAATTTTGAAGTGCTTGGGCAATAGTGTAAGGTCAGTGAGGGCAAAGACTGCCACAGCCCTTAGCTTAGACCTGAATAATATGGCCCCTCTCTCAATAGGAAGATCTGAGTGATTAAATATAAATTTGTGGGGCCTAGGCAATCAATTGTGAATGGTTCCCTTGGAACAGGACTTTATCTCTTAAATCTATATATACCTTAAATCGTCTCAAATGCTTTCAAATTATTTACTCTGTGAGGTAGGCATGGCTCCTTATAACTATGATGGCTTCTCAGGAACAGAGAGGTTCAAGGCTAGGATTTGGTGTGGCTTGACTTCAAGCTGGCCTGAAGGCCTGCCAGGCTGCAGGCCTTGGATGAGAACCCATCATTAGGAGAGCCTTAAATGGCAGATTAAACCTTGAAGAGAAAGGTGCCTGTCCTCTCAATTCCTTCCTGGGCTTTGCCAAGAATTACTTCCTGTCACCATGTATTTTCCTTTTTGTTCCTTAGGCAATTCTTCCTGAATGTAGTTGAGTCGGGTCTCTGCTTAAGAGATGGCAGCTTCGGAGACTGGCTTTAAGGAAGGGAAGGGGGAGTGCGAGAAGTTATTCTGGAACAGAGGAGAAACAGACTCAGTTGGTAGAAGGCCCCTCACCAAACTCCAGGTTTTCTATCACTTCATCCTGTTGCTTTCCTTCACAGAACTTCTCTCCGCTGCGATTGGACATTTACTAAGTCAATTTATGTGTGCCCTGTCTCTCCTGGTAGATGATAAGCTCCAAAAGGGCAGGGATCCTGTCTTTTGCAGACCAGTGCATACCCAGCTTCTGACACGGTGCTTGGAACAAAATTGATGCTCGACAAATGTTAGGTAGATAAATGAGCACTTGGAAATAACGTGAAATCAATGAGATCCGAAGAGAGTCCAAAGCTTCCATCCTCCCACAGCGGCAGGTGGGGTTCCCAGGCATGCCGGGCCTGGCGACAAGTCCTTTCTCCCTTCCGTATCTCCAGAGCAGGGCAGCTGGCTGTGCTGAGGCGGGAGCCCGAGGTGCAGGTCTGGGATGCGCTGACCGCGTAGAGGGACACCCTAAGAGACCCTCGCCATAGCCATTTCCTGCTCTTTGTGTGGCAGCCGCGGTGGCGAAGGGGCCAGGCACCGGGGGCGGAGGAGGAGCCGCGGCGGGCGGAGAGGCGGGGCCGAAGGCGGGGCTGGCGCGGCGGCCGGCGGAGCCGAGCCCGGCAGAGCATCCTGCGCCCCAGCGCAGGGCCCGGTGGCATCCTCGGGCGGCTCCCCTGGACCTGCCGCAAACCCAGGTAAGCAGCGCTCGCGGCCTTGGGGCCCGCGCGAGGACCGGGATGCTGCTGGAGACGGTGCTGTGGCCGTGAGGATGCGCGAGGGGCCGGCGCCCCTTCTCCCGGCCTGCGGGGGGCGCTCGGCGCGGCGCCCCGGCTGGCGCGGCCTGAGGGCCCTGGAAGCCTCGGAGGCTGGGCCCCAGGCCCCGTGCGGCCCCCTTCCCTCTCGGGTCCACCCGGGACCCCTCGGCGCAGACCCCCTGCGGGGGGGCGCGGGCACAAGGAGGGGCCCTGGCGCGGCGGCGGCAGCAGCAGGTGCGCGGCCTGGGCCGGAGCCGCGGGCCGGAGGGGAAGCAGCGCTGATCCCGAGCACCCGAGACACCTGCAGCGGCCGCGAGCCCGGCGGCGGCGGCGACATCCCCGCGCCCAGGTACCGCAGAGCGCCAGCTGCCGCCTCTGCCGCCTCTGCCGCCTCTGCCGCCGCGGCTACCATCACCTCCCCCAGAGCTAGCGAGAGCCTCCCGGGCCAGCCTGGCAGCCGCCTCGGGCACCCAGCGCCCTGCGGTGAACCTGAGATGGGTGGGGCGAGGGGCGAAGCGGCAGCGTTTGGGGGTGGGGGCTCTAATGAGAGAGGAGGCTCGTCCGCCCGGCTTTGAAGCCTTCTGGCCTACGCCAGCAGCGCTCCTCTCCCGGCGGGCGCGGGGCGGGGGAGGAGGGGGAAGGGGGTGAGTGGGCCGACTCCTGGGGAAAAGGTTGTCTTTCTTGAAGCTCTGAAGAATCAGGAAGGTGCCTGCCAGTCTGTGTGGCTTCAGCTTTTCGGGACAGCCCTCCCCCTGCATGAGTACACACCTTCTACGTGAAAAGCAAGAGAAGGGGGTGCTCTCTGTTTAGGTGTGGGGGCGGGAAGCATGCTCTGATTAGGAGTGTGGTTCTCTGTACGGAGAGCCCATCAGGGAAGGACACGGGCTGCCCAGGTGTCCTCCCCAGCTTAAGGATTCTGATTTTGACCTCTGCTTGCCTAGTTTTCCCGCACAGTAGGAATACTCACCAAAGGGCTGATGGCCATCATCGGCTCCCCTTCCAGCCAGGCCAGGAATGGGGCAAGGATCTTTTCCTCCAGATCCTGGGCGCTTGTGCCCTCATGGAATGAGCAGGGAGATTGGGACAGTTGTGCTGGCATGAGGGGCAAATCAGGAGAGTCCGGTTCCCACAGCCCCTCCTCCACCTCCTGCCTGTGTCTCCGTTAGGGCAGGGGGTCTTACCTTCCTCTTGGGCACAGGCCCTGTTAGAAGATTCCAGCAACCGTGAATATTACAGAGGTTGGGAGGCAAAAATCTAGGTCGGCATCCCTGGGCAGGGTTGTTAAGGCTTTAAGGTGGTTTTCTCCAGCATCAGCCTTCCCTGTGACCCTCATTGAGGCCTCCCACCCCCACCCCACCCCCACGTCCACCTCCACGAGGTGCCCTGTGCTTCAGGTTTTCCTTGTTTTCAAGGAAGGACTATGCTTATCCTCAAGAGCTAAATTCAAAAGCATTTACCATTCTGTGCAGAGCAGGTGGCTTGATGTCATTTGACCAGAAAGGAAACCGTGGCTGAGAGGCATTTTAATGGGAAACAACGCTTTAGGTCAAATACTCGATATCTCTAATGGTGGAATTTTAGACAGTGGGCTGAAAGCTGAAGTGGGGAGCAATTTTGGAGAACGGCTCCCTGCAATGACAATATCTAGCAGCTGTCATCACTGTTTGCTGCAAGAGCAGCTTTGGCCCTGAGGGTGAAAATATCCCTGGGCAGGGGTTACTGTCACTAGAAAGCATTTGTTGAGCACCCAGTGTCCACTTGGGGGAGGTGAAACTTTCCTATAGAGAGTTACTCGTGGCCACTGGCTGCCATCTGCCGAGACAGTTACTAGGCCACAAAAAGAGTGTGTTTTTACTTACAAAGCCAGTGCCTTTGGCTAGTTGTATACACTGAGCCTCTGGCTGGGGGCATTAGCTCTCTGCTCACTAAGCTTCTTTATTATATTTCCTGGCCAGTTCTGACCGGTTCTGTAGGCACCCAAGCCTCCCTTGTTCAGTCCCTGCTGGAAATGGAAAAAGGAAAAACTTGCTTTAGGCATTAGGCCAAGAGTAGGGTATATAAAATCCAGTAGGATTGAAGTGTTTTCCTCAAATCAAATCGGGCTGGCCAGGAGAAGGAAGTAGACGGGAATTTAAAAACTGGGAAAGGTCCCAGGAGAATACTACATATCGTCTCTGGTAAATCGTGTCCTCTCCGTGTTCAGCGGGCCTCCGCTGCCATTTGACCAACGAGCTGAATTAGGTGATGACTGGACAACAAGCTAATTAACACTGGGAACAGCGCTCCTGGAGAACAGTGCAGAGCTCACGTCTCCACGGGTGGGGACTGGCCCACACTCTCAAAGAGTTTCTTTTGGCTGCTGTTGGCCCCAGGGTTCCACCAAGAGCTTCACACAAAATGGCCTTTTATAGCCTCCATGTGGCCAGTATAACAATGAGTCTGTTTCTTTACTGGCAAGTATTATTCTCTTGTAGTTGACGAAACCAAACATCAGTCACCTCATTGCCGCCTTTGTAAAAGGCCTTTGGTCTTGTTGTTCTAAGGAGCAATGCCGTGTCTAGGGTCCAGAGGATGGGCCCTGCATTAGTGGTGGAGGTGGGGCAATAGGGTGGAGCATGCTGCGGCCTACTGAGTGGTGAGGTGCAGGCCAGCCGGCAGCGGTGGGGAAGGAGCTGGTACTTCATTGGATGCTCTTATTAAATGAAGGATGCATGATAGTGCTAAGTGGAGTGTTCAGCACACAGTACTATCTTATATCTTATGTTAAATGTGTTAATTACATAATCATTAAAGATGTGTTTCATGTCTGTAGTTAACCCACAGCTCTTACCAGCTCCTGTACCTCCAGAGCCTTCCTGGATTTTGCTTTTCCCAGGGGAGTTTGTCTCTGTCACCAGGAAACCCAGCCCCAGGTTTGCCTGCAAAAGGCAGCCAAAGGAAAGAATGATAAGACCTGGTGTCAGTAAGTCTTCAGGTAGGAAGTGCTCTCAAGTAGCACACTGGAGGTGGATATAACTTGAGTAGGCAAAGAGAAGTGGGAGGGAACACTTTGAGCAGAAGCCCAGAGATAGTTCTCACATTTCAACACACAGAGGTCAGGAAGGACCTCTTCCTCTGTATGCATTCAGCATTTTGCAACCAACCAAGAATGTTGAGGGCGTGCTTTGCTTCCCAGGCAGACAGAGCAGGACAATGGGCTTAGGACACAGGATTATCCCCGACTTGCTGTGTCCTTTTCAATCAGCCACTACCTTTCTGACTTTAAAAATTGGGCAATGGAAAGCAGCCTGCTCAGCTTGTTACCTACCTGTCACCACAGGAGTCCACGGATGAGATAATGTCTATAAATCCCAGTCTAAGAAGAAAAGGCCATGGAAAGAGAGAAGAGAAGGAGGTTCCTGAATGTGCAGTTCTTTTGCATGGCTGCCCTCCACTCCTAAAGGAACAATTTATTAATTATATATTGTGTGTCAATTTCAGAAGATGAATCGTTGGCCTCTCTGTACCATCACACCAATGGGAAACTGAAAGGCACTTTGTGACTCACAGGTTCTTTCAAGGCCCCTGGATGTCCTTGTTTGTACAAAGGCACTTCAGATTGTAGGCACAGGTATAGGACGCCTCCAAGATGCAGAGCATCTGGATATTGGCTTCCTAGCCATGGCCATTATGCCGAGGGTGTATGTGATGTGCCTGAAAGGATGGCCATTCAGGCCGTACTCCTTGGACCCTGGCAAAAGAGGAGAAAACAAATTGGGTGCAAATTCTTAAATTATTTGGAGAAGATGGAACTTGGGTTCAAACAGAATTTCTTGCAGGGATTATTCTGGCTGAGTGTCATTTTGATAGACTTACTGCAACTCAGAAACAATGTCAGGAGAGAGGAAAGTTAACATAGCCTTCTGGAGAGATGCCTGGGAAAGACCCAGAGATGACTCCATCAACAGGCCTTTTGATTTTGTGTTTGCATCATCATTAGGTCATCTTAGAGCAGTGGTTCTCAGGCTTCGGTCTCTTTGTGGAACGGAGGGATGGTTAGTATGCCCGTGTTATATGGCCTCTCTTCTAAATGAGGCAGGAGACGAGGTCCTCTCCAGAAAGGAAAGGTGGTGGGCTGGTTAGCAAAGTTCAGGTTTGTAACAGCTGTCTCTCTGGGTGGAATAAGAAATCAGCTGGGGATGAATGGAAGGATTGTCTAAACTTCACTGAAGGTCCAGCTGAGATCAAAGGCGATCTACAGGGCTGACCCTCATAGGAGACACTCAGTAACTCAATGTTAAGTGAAAGGATACTTACATGATTTTCGATTTGTGCTTTTATAATGCGATGCCTTAAGACTGATTTTGGCAAGATAAGATTTCAAAACCAGGGGTCAGTCATCAACCTCTAAATATTCTATACCTTTTAAAAGGAGGTTTTGCTTTTTGTGGTTTGAGATATAAACCTTCTGACAGAAGAATTTTCTAAAGAGTTCTCTTCAGATTCTTACAGTAATAGGACTTAGATATGGTATCTTAGGGGGCCATGATGTTTTTAATTTTTTTTATTATTTTTTATCAGAAGACATGAATTTTGGCCATTGGCTCATGCATTCAACAAGTCATTCATGAACTGTTAATTAAGCAAGTAATGCCTAGAATGTTCTCAGCTCTGTGCTAGTTGCCATGTCAGACCCCCCAAAAAAGATGACTATCCCTGTCATTTTCAGCGATCCCAAGAATTAGTCAAATATAAAGCAGTTTATAACACAGTAAGAGGATATGGACTCTAGACTGTGAGTGCTGTAGAAATCCAGAAACATGAATTTTGTGATGGAGTTCAGCCGGTCAAACCTTGATGGAGGAGGCCTGTCTTGAATTGGGACTTGGTGATGGCCAAGGGCAGTATTTGAGGAGAGGAGGGGAGAGGACAGCGTACTAGGGAGTAGAGAGAGTTTGAGCAAAGTCACAAAGTAAGGACGTCCCTGGGCATTTGGCACCCCAAATAGGCTGGCCACAGTGGATAGTCTATGGCAGAAAGTGTGCTCTTTAAGGATGCCCTTTGGATGGCGTGTCCCATTATAGTCAGAATCATTTGCTTTCAAGTTGGAAAGTCTCTGAGAGAGTCAAGTCCAGTGATTCCTAACTGGTTGCTTTTGGTTTTGCTTAAAAAAAAAAAATTAGTGCATGTTGGACAGTGTCGATGTACTCCATAAGTCATACCTGCAGCCGGTCCCCTCCCCAGCTCTAGCCCATTTTCTCCCACTCAAGGAAAGAGATGAACATGCAAACGGGGACGCTGTGGGAGGGCTTTGAGCCCTCCCTCTCACATACTGAAAAGCACCTTGTTTGCAAACCTCACTCCATAAGCCGTTATTAGCACAAGTTGCCACAGCAGCCTTCACAATGGAGGTTTTGACATCATGTTTGGGAACCACTACCAGGCTGACCTCCACATCTTACAGGCGGGGAACTTGCCCTGAATGAAGTCTGATTTCCACACCTCCTAAGTCAGCCCTCAGAGACACACTCGAGTGCAGTTTCACATCGAGGAAGCTGAGGTCTGTGTGCTCCGATCCGGTGGCTGAACCTGAAGTCTCGCCCTTTGTTTCCACAGCAGGTGCAGTGGGTTCCCTTTCTGAGTTTTAGCAGGTGTCTCTGAGAGGCAGCTCCCCTCCCCAGATACAAGTCCTGTTGGCGCCTCTCATGTGGCCTCCTGTCAGGGGCCTTGGTGGGAGCAAATCAACAAGCGGCCTTCAGTTGCATGACCTCCCCGCTCGAGAGGATGGTATCTGCCTGGTCGGGTGATCAGCAGAAAGGCCGCCTCAACCTGACAGCACAGGAAGCAGCTGAGTAGAATGGCAGAGGTGCTGGCAAGCCCTGTGGCCCCACCAGAGGAGTGTAGGCCTCCTCCAGAGGCCCAAGTCCAGGCTGACCTGACCTCAGGTCCCCTGCGTGGAGAGAAGATGCAGGTAGCAGGCCTTTGATCACAAAAGACGCACAGGGAGGGACTTACATAGCAAAGACTGCCTAGAGACCACACTAGGGACCGGCCTTGAATGGTTGTCTTTTAAAGTAAATTTTAAATTTTTGATCAAAGCAATACATGCACATGCTTAAAAAAATCAAATAGTATTGAAAGACTCACAATGAAAAACAGCCATCCAGTGCCCCCACCCCCAGTGTCTGTAGCTTTTAATTGGCCGTTTTTCCCAGGAGTTGCCTCCATATCTCTAAATGTATGATATGCCTGTGCTGCTGTTTCTTTTTATCTATTCTCCGAGTTGTCTGCTTACTTCCTGCTGTGATGGATAAAGATTTCACTTTCTTACACCATTCCCCGCCCTCCCTTGCCCCATCTCCCAATATAATAAGAGCTCTATTTTTAACCAAAATCAGGTTTAAAGTGTCTACATTATTAAGGTGTGTAAATGATGATCACAAGAGAGCCAAGTAAAGTCCTTTGATTATATTTTCTTTCTTATATGGCTTTTTCTTTTATCGCAGAATTAGAATTCTCCCCATCTCACTCAGCTCTGTCAAATCTGTTACTGTATCTGGTCCACTTGTTTTCCCAGGAAGCTGTGGGGTTAGCCCTAGCTCTGGCCCTAACTAGCCAGGCGACCATGCACACATCCTCATCTCGGGGCCTCAGTGTCCTTATAGGAGAAAGAGAGCTCAGGTAGGAGGACGAGAGCCAGAGACCCATCTTGTTCTCATTCTAAACCTCAGTGCGCATCACCCCACCTCAGAGGTTTTTATTGTCAGAGGAGTCTCGTGGGTGGGGCACCCCAGGACAACAAAAACAGGCAGGGGAGGTGCCTGGTTTGGGCCCTGCCCCACGGGGTAAGCATAAGTGTGTCTGTTGCTCTCTTTTTCTCTCCTGCTTTCCCCTGTTGATTTTTATTCAGTAGTTTCTGCTCATGGGAGCAGCATCACACTCCCCCAAACCCCCCAAGCTCCTGCTCCTGCTCTCTTTGTACCACCCCTGCTTATATAACACCCAGTTTCCCAAAAGTCATATGAATGCTAACATTTTCCGGTAATGGCTTTATTGAGATACAGTTCACATAGTATACAACTCACCCATTTAAAGCATACACATCAGTAATTTTTAGTATATTCACAGAATTGAACAACCAACATCGTGATCAATTTTATGATTTTTTGTCATGCCAGAAGAAACCCCATGCCCTTCAGCAGTGCCTCCTATTTACCCCAACCCTCACCCCCCAGCCCAGATGTGCCTGTACTGGACATTTCCTAAAAAGACATATCTGCTGCTTTCACTTAGTGTAATATTTTCAATGTTCATATTGTAGTATACATCCGTACTTCATTCCTTTTCGTGGTTAAATAATATTCCATTGTATGGATATACCACATTTTATTTATCCATCCATTTATCAGTTGATTGACATTTGAGTTATTTCCACTTTGGGGCTGTTACAGATAATGCTGCTATGAATATTCATGTCCAAGTTTTGGTATAGATAATATATTTTTATTTCTCTTGGGAATATACCTAGGAGTGGAATTGCTGGGTCATCTGGTAATTCTGTGTTTAAAAATTCGAGGAACTGCCTGACTGTTTTCCAAAGTTACTGCATCATTTTACATTCTGGCCAGCACTACCTGGGGGTTCCAATTTCACGTCCTCACCAAAACTTACTATGATCTGTCTTCTTCCTGATCTTTGAGAGAAAGCATTCAGTCTTTCACCATTAAGTGTGATATCAGCTGTGGGGTTTTATTGTATCTGCCCTTTTTATAGGTGGAGGTAGTTCCCTTTTGCTCCTAATCTCTTGAATGTTTTTATCCTGAAAGAGTGTGAGATTTTGTCAAATGCTTTTTTTGCATGAAGTGAGATGATCCTTTGGGGGCTTGTCCTTTATTCCATTGATATGGCTTATCACTTTAATTGATTTTGGGGTATTAATATTAAACCAGTCTTACATTTCTTGGATAAATCTTTCTTGGTTGTGGTGTATGATCCTTTTTATATGTTGTTGGATTTGGTTTTGTTGGAGAACTGTTATTGAGCACTTGCTACCTACCAAGCTCTTTGTAAGGATTAACTCATTTAATTTTCAGAGCCTATGAGACAGAACTGTTATTATTCCTCATATCAAAGATTAGAAAAGTGAGGCCTAGAAACACTGTGTCATCTTCCCAAGGCCATACAGCCTGGTAGAAGAGTCACTAAGCCACCTCTCATGAACATATTACTAGTGGATATGAGATGATTTTCAGCTGATACACAGACCTGTGTTTGTTTTCATTGTTTTTTTCTAATAGTTTTCTTCTGTTTACTTAGTTCTCTGTTAGTGATGGTGATATATAAAGCTTCCTTCTATAATATAATTTATAAAGTAAAAACCAAAAGTCTGTTTAGAAAAACTGTTAAGTAAATAATTGTGCAGGCAGTTTATGGATGTGATTGCACAATCCATGTCGATTTAATTTATCTGTGTTATTAATAATGAAGGAGAAGGAATGGGAAAACAAGAAGGGAAGGTGTGGCTAACTTCAGGTCCTCTCATTTCTATGTTAGTGGGTTCAGGTGTGTTGATACATTCTTTCATCCAATATTTCTTCAATGCCTAATCTGTCCTTGGCACTCTGCTGAGGTCTCCAAGGGTTTCAGGGATGGGTAAGATACGGTCCCTGACCTCAAGGAGCTTGTCCATGCATGCACTGTCCTCTACGGAGGGCATATACATTTATTTCATGTGCAAACTCAGATTGATTGCTAATGGCCACCTGGAGTTCAGTGTTTTACGAGAAGGACCTTGAGGCTGACTGTGGACTCACTGAGGAATAAGTTAGCAATCAGCAGCGTTTGCCCTGGTGTGGGAGGAAGAAGTAGCAGTACTCAAGTACTCAGTCAGAAGAGAGCTACTGCTAATCCACCTAGGAGTGGAATTGCTGAGTCGCATGGTAACTCTGTTTTAAAACTTGAGGAACTGCCCAACTGTTTTCCAAAGTGGCTATACTGTTTTGCATTCCTATCAGCAATGTTATGAGGGCTACAATTTCACATCCTCACCAACACTGCTAATAAGGCCACGGAGTGCCAAGGAGCAGTCATGTCACGGAGGGGAGGGACCTTGAAGGGTGAGTGAAAAATCAGGACACACAGGGAGAGAGGAAAGAGATTTTATTTCGTAGATAACTGTTTTCAAAATATGGAAGCTTTTTACTTTCAGTGCTCGACTCTTACATATTTGAACCATTTTGATGGAGTTCTTTGTAAAATGTAACAACTCCATGTGGATGGAGTTCTTTCTAAAATGTTCTTTGTAAAATGCTGTTTCTACTCCTCCCCCACTTTTAAAAACCTGCTGTCTGGGACATAGCAGTGCCTTTCTTGACATCTTGGGTTCATTGGTCATCTACTTGTTGACCATATAGAGTTCCTTTTAGATATAAATGTGTGCTTAGCACTGTGCTAGGAGCTGGCTGTGAATTAGACACAGTGCCTGCCCTGGAAGAATTGATTGTTTAGGTCAGGAGAGAAAACATGGAAAATTGTATAATAAAGTGTTACAGATGCCATGAAAGAAGGAGCATACTGGATTCAGTGAGGACCAGGGGAGAAGGCGGGTTCCGGGGAGTCAGAGCAGCTTCTCGGGAGGAAGGCTTCTCCGGGAGGTAGGCAAGCCCCCAGGTCTCTCCCAGCTCTAGAGTCGGATATCCTGGCAGTGTACCACGTCCTTTGAGTTCTGTTGTGAACTGTCATATTGGCAAGACTTTCTACAGGCTATTGTCACTCCTACACTCCGTGGCTCAGGCTCCTGTTCGATTTCTTTCACCATCTTGTATAACCCCATCTCCTCTCCACACACCGCCATGGGGCTGGCTGCTTTCCTTTACAGATCGGTACAGGTACTACTCAACAGGTGGCTCCAACTGGCTCCTGTGGGGTTTGGTTTGGAGTCACACGGTCTGAGCATGGGATCAGTGGGGTGTTCTAGCCTGCTCGGAATAAGCCCCATGGTCCATTTGGGTGCACTCTCTGGAGGGCTTGTAAGAGACACACAAATGGCTGTGACCCTACTTGGCCCCCACACACGTGAAGACGTTCCGACATGTTAGAGGGTCTCGGCTGCAGGGGATCACTTTGACCTCTGGAGCCATATCCTGTCACAGCAAACTGGAGTTCCCACATAAGTTCCAGACACACCCTGCTTACACCCATGATGGAAAAGCTGGCTACACTTCTTGGCATTTGTCCTCACTCAGTCAAATGCTGCTTTTAAAAAAGTTTCTGAGGGGAAGCTATCTAAGCCTCCTTTTAAACATATTTCTATGTTTGTTGACCTACTTGACTTATATAATATTTTATTGTATATATAAATATACTTATATTTTTAAATTTTATTTTAGTTGCTTTCCGGCTAGAGAGATTTACAAACACGGAAAATATTTCCTGGCCTCATTAAACCGAAAGGTGACAGTTACTTAATCTTTCTAGCTTGGCAGAGTCTTGTTCTACTTGAGGAAAGACAAGGCAGCCAAACAGGAGCAGAAAAACAAAAAAAGTAAAGTGCTTGCTGCTACCTTTCAAAATGGTACAAAAGTAGGTGTTGTCTAGAAGAAAGGGCATAGGACCGGGGTCAAGATATCTCCTTTCCACAGGAGCTCAGCAACTAGCTGACCGTGTGGCCTTGAAGGGAAGTTTTCACACTCAGTAACACCGTGCCCTCCTTAGAGAGACAGCAAAAATAACACTACCTGTCCTCGAACCTGCAGGGCAGTTGCGATTCAGGAAGTTGGTATGAAAGCTCCGTAAAGCTGAGATGTTCGTGTAATAATATAGTGCCTCCCTTTTTGGTAGAAGAATTGTTGCAGTGTGGTTCAATCCATCCATTCACGCTCTTCTAAAGAGGCCATCCGACTGGCTGACATTTCCTGAGTGAGGCTCACCCCGTGCCTGCTCCTGGGCTGAGCAGTCTGTGGGCCATACTGCTGTGTGATTCTCAGAATAAAGCCCTGAGGGCAGGGACTATTATGATCGCCCCTTTACATGTAAAGAAACTGGGACTCAGAGAGGTTAAGGGATATGCTTACAGTTAATACAGCTTGTGAGTGGCAGGTGATGGGTTTGAGCCTCATAGCTCAAGCTTAACTACTATCCTTAGCTTAGTATTCCACTTCAGTAAAAATACCTTGTTTTCTCCACTTTCCTTCCAGAACATCACACAGAAAATGACAATGCAAATCTTTGGCTTACACAGTGGTAGGTTTTAGGGTGTGGGTAGTCAGAACCCGCATTCCCAAACCAGATTCCCCTAGCGCCCATCCTGCATTTGTGGGGCCCACCTCCTCCTGCTCAGGATCTATCCGTCATCTCAGCCAGGGGCGAGGGGTGCCCTAAAGCCCTTCCCAGAAGCAAATTGCCTGTAAGCCCAGTGTTATTACTTGTCCTGGTGACACCAGGCCTCTGAGCTTGAGCTCGTCATGAAGACACTGAATTTAAATATGCCGTGGATAACCCACCCGGAGAGAGTGCAGCTGTGTCTGGCAAACAATGCTCCCAGAAGACTGTTAATTTTAAAAAACTTTATTTCTCTTCCAAAATGACAAAATGGGCATGTGTTCATAGACTGAATATAAAGAATTCTTTTCATTCGGAAGGTTGTATAACAGGCAGAATACTAAGGCCAGAAAATAACTTATTTGCATGTATACCTCTGTTAACATTTCCAGTACATTTTTTTCTTTCTGACTAATGTGGAGTTGGCAGTGACTTCCAGCATTTGGGTTAAAAATGTCTGATTTCCTTCTCCCTTAGGCAGTAAGTGATCTACAAGTAAACACAGAAATCCATTAGAGAAGCTGTATTTACTAGGAAATAAAGGTTCCTAAATTCCTGGCTTTGTAGGCTGTTCACTTATTGATTCTCTTCAAGGGACGTACAGGGGTATTATTGTGTTACCGGGGGAAACCTTAAGAGTTATTCTGGTAAGTGACTATTTTGATGTCTGCAAAGTACAGAAGAAACCCAGGTTATAGGAGAAAAAAGGGAAAGATCATGACAAGTTGGAGTCAGGGAAGATGGGGAAGCGAAGATGGATTAGAAGTAGGAGTGTATCTCTGAGCTGGGGTAGGAGGTATGGAAAATGTCAACATGTATACAATTGGATAGAAAAAATATGATAAATCCCTACGTGAGCATCTCACAGCATTAACAATAACCTGATGGCCAATTTTGTGCCATCTAGTGCTCATTCTGCCCTACCTACTATTATTTGAAAGCAATCCCCGTGTCATTTTATCCATATTTTAGTAGGTATTTCTAGAAGGTAAAGGCTCTTTTAAATACATAATCACATCTAAAAATAATAACACTCTTTCCTTAATATTACCAAATATCCAGGCAGTATTAAATTTTCCAATTTTCTCGTAAATGTTATAATTTTATTTTTATGTGGGTTTGTTTGAAATAGGACTCAAATAAGGTCAATATTGCAATATTCTGTTAAGTGTCTTATAATCTGTAGCTTCCCTCACCCATCTTTTTTTTTTTTTTTACTTGCAATTTTTTTGTTGAGGGCACCAAGTCATTTGCCCGTGAGAGTTCCCCATAGATTTTACTGATTTCTTCACTGTAGCATATTTTAATGTGTTCTGTCTTCTATATTTCCTGTCAATTGGGATCAAAGGCTTGATTAGATTCAAATTTTTGGTTTTGGGTCCAGAATTCTTCATAAGGTGATGGTGTATTTTTCCATCGGGAGGTACATCTGATGGAAAAATGTCTGATGGAAAAAGTCTGCTTCTTTCCTTTAGTGATACTAGCAGCGGTTGATGGTCAGTGCCTACATCCATTTGTTTATTAGGGATTTGAAAATAGAAATATTTTAATTCTGTCACTATTTCTTAGGGTTGTGAGGGGAGAAAGAACTTTCTAGTAAGAAGCATCTCTCTCTTCTGCAATTCGGTTTTCCAGTGGTGCAGTTTGTATACAAGACAGGTTAAGTGTTTACATCTTTTATTTATTGATTTTCAACATATAAGCTGGTTCACAGGCATCTTTCAACAGTAATAAAGTAATATGCCAAGTGGTCCTCACATTGCCCCATGTGTGGCCAGTGAAAACTGCCTCAAGTTAGTTTCTGGGTCCCTTTGACACAATCCTAGTAGTTATTGATAGATTTCCGCTTCTAGGCCTTTTATAAGATAAATTAGAATCCAGCCATAGCTCCATCACTTGCCAACACTTGACCTTGTGAAATTACTTAAATTCTGAGCTTCTGTTTGCTCATCTGTAAAATGGGAATAATTATAGTATCTACCTTTATAGGATTGAAGCAGAATTAAAGTAGTCAAGTGTTTGGCATCAAACAGAATAAGGGCTAAAAGATGTTATCATCATCATCATCATCATCATCATAATCATTACTATTATTTGAATTAATGAAGAGAGTTATTAGGGCTTTGGAGCTTGTAGATTAATATGCTCCAAAAAATCATTAACCCCTCCGGCAAAATGGGCTTAATATTAATGTAAGAAAGAAGGCAGTCTTTTCTGTGGATTGACAAATAGTTTTGCTGTAGAACTGAATGCCACACTTAGAAGGCAGGGGAGAGAAGAGGAAGAAGCATAGGTGTGGGGAGGGCCTGAAACCACCCAGTGAGGCCAGGTGCCTGCAGAAGGCAGAAGGGGAAGTATCTTCTGAGCTCCCTGTGCCCTCATTGGATGTGGCCTTGGCTGTTGCCGTGGTGCATGACTGGGAGGTGTGTTGAGAACTCAGTGATGTGGTGACGTGTGAATCATCATTAGCTGTTCAGCCCCATCTGCCTACCCATCTGTAAGTCTAATGGGGACACTAGGTTGGGGGCAGCAAGCCGTTGGTTACACTTCAGCTGTTTCAGCCAGACTCAGTTCTCATGGGGGTGGTGGTCCTCTTCTGCCCTGTGCTCTGACACCACATTTCCTAGTGAGTGGGGCAAATCCTCTGACACTCTACGCCAGCCCTTAAGCATGCCTCACACTTCCCTGTGCTTGGGGGGTGGGGGAGGGAGGGGTGCTCTGCTGGCACCATGGGCCTTCTCTCTGTTTCCTTATTCAAATGTGCCAAAGGGTTAGCTTATTATTATTATTAATCTCATAAAACTCAGTTTTTAGAATTGTGTCCACTTTGTCTCCTGTTTGTCTGTTTTGGTTTGCTTCAGTTTTTGCTCCATTTATTTCTGCTTTTGTAATTATCAGTCCCTATATTCTCATATTTGGGGGTTGATTTGTATTCTTTCTTTAGATTTTGAGTGAAAAATTCAGTTCATTTAGTTCTACTTTCTTATTTTCTACTAAATGCATTTAAGATGTTTATTCATGCTGTCTTTCAGTTCTAAGTAGTTTATCATTTCTATTTCTCTTTAGCTATGAATAACCTTGAAGTCTGTTTTTATACACTTTCATAGGTATGGGGTTTGAGGAGGGGCTAATTGCACTATTGAGTTCTGATTTTATTGCACCGCAAGCAGTGACTCTGACTTCTAGGAGACCATATTTGGGGGGATTTGGCCTAAATCATGATTAGTTTTTACCAACATTTCATTTATGCTTGAAAAAAAATGAGTATTGAAAAAAACATTTGCTGAGTTGGGTAACTATGCTGTTCAGCTTCACTGCCTGGCAAAGTTCCCACAGAAGCCACTGTTCCCCGCCGGGGTCCCAGACACAAAAACGTCCATTCAGGGCTGATTCATTTGGTGTGGCTCACAACACACACCCCAGCCAAGAAGATGATGGCTCTTCCTATTTTGCAAAGGAGATTACTTTTGCTGGAGTCTGAATTTTTTCAGTCCCTGCTTAATTAGCTTGTAAAGCCTAGGCTCTGGTTTCAAGTGGATAATCTTGGCTGTTGCAATCATAGGAATTTGTGCCGTGCGATAATTTAGAGTGGAACTGATCAATATTCTCGTGAAGAACAAAAATCAGGGGCTGGCCGTGGCCTGTGTTGTAGCATCTGGCATTACTTGAGGTCCTTTGCCCTTGCTCATGCTGCTTGTGTGGGCGTCGCATACCTTCTGAGCCTTGTTTCTTCATCAGCTCTGTGGGTGTGATACCATCTACCATACTGATCACAGAGGGTTGTGGTGAGGCTCAGCTGAGATAACAGACGGAAAAAGTACTTTGTAACCTGTAAAGAGATCCTCACATATCAAGTGCAAGTGGAGGGTACCCCATGAAAAAGCGGCAAGTGCGGTCTCAATGCGCACTAACACCCTTTATTCTCTGAAAGGAGCCTGGACAGGGTGAGAGTGAGAGAAATGTTCGAATGAACTTCTTCATTGCCCTTCCCTTCCCGTCCCCTCAGCTCGCAGTCCAGAAACCGCAGCCATGACCACCCACGTCACCCTGGAGGACGCACTGTCCAACGTGGACCTGCTGGAGGAGCTGCCCCTCCCCGACCAGCAGCCATGCATCGAGCCCCCGCCCTCCTCCATCATGTATCAGGTGAATTCTCCCAGGGAACTCCGGGGATTCCCTAAGAGGGTTTGGCCTGAAGGCAGAGGAAAGGGGGAGACCTTCATCTGGAAGGTGAAAGGTCATGAACTGATGGAGTCTTTGGCGCACTAGTGGAGCAGAGTGTAAGGAATAGATTAGCTGGTAAGTGTACACCAGAGCTATTTCTCCTCCCCAGGGAAGGCTTGTTGATCTGCTCTGACCCCAAATACCTTCCCGGCTGCTCTTGCTGCAGCACCGACCAAGGCTTTGGCAGCTCTGACCTCATGAATTAAATATTGCAATTTCGAAACCCCTAGAGCCTGCCTGGGTAATTACTTTTCCTTCATGTATGTGAGAAGGGCTCTTCAACTCCCCATAGCAGCTAATGGCTCAAGGAAGCTGGTGACAGTTGTTTGCTTCTGCCTGAGAGAGTTGAACTTGTGATAAACCATGATCACATTGCTCAAAACCATGATCTCCCCAGGATGTGGTGGGAAGGGCCTCGACACAGCGGGGGTCTGCCTTACAAATAGCCCATAGTCTGGGCGTGCCCGCAACTGTGCCCGGCAACTATGCCCCGTTAAGAAAGAATCTTCTTAATTTGAAATTCTTAACTATATTTGACCTTTTGAAAGTTCTTGGACTGCTCAATGAGACTAAATATAAATGCATAATATATTTTTAATTTTATTCAGTGGTTAGCTTTATTAAGCACATGCCTGAAGGTTTAACTCATAAACTTGATTTATTTGCATTTTCTAACCCAGATTAAATTTTTAATTGTATAAATATCTTTTTCTTAATTGCAAGCAATACAAAAAAAATATAACAAATAAAAATTTTCCTCTAACTATATCTATATGTACACACACACCCCTTTTTACCATATATATGTATATATTTTTAATATATGATTTGGCTTTCTTAACTTAAAATTCATTATGGATATTTTTTCCTGACAATACTACAATGCTACCACATCATTCTTAACAACCACATAGTATGAATAAGTCCATTGTATGGATATACTGTCATTTATTTAGCAGTTAATGATTATTTGTCTGTTTTTCATTTTTTTTCTGTTACAAAAAATGCCACAGTTATTTTCCTTGTACATATGTATCTGCACCTTCAGGGGAGTGTTTTTATAACCGCTGGATGAAAGCAATGCACATCTTAACTTTTAACAGCTACTTAGGCTTATAGAGTGTAAGTAGTTACCTCCAGGGATCAACTGGGTGAATGTGATGAACAGCCTGTCTGTGGACAGCTCCTGCCCAGCATGGTTCAGTGTGAGCTTCTGGGGAAGAGATGAGAGGGTGAAGTGGACATAGGTTTCCACAGAAAGTCTGTGGCATGTGCAGGCAGCAGTTTGTTCCCTGGACCCCCAGCCACCTTGGACCTGTTTTCTAACAACCAGTGTTCCTGTCCTTTCATCCCCACAGGCTAACTTTGACACAAACTTCGAGGACAGGAATGCATTTGTCACAGGCATTGCAAGGTACATTGAGCAGGCTACGGTCCACTCAAGCATGGTAAGTCTCTGTGACCCTGCCAGGGTGGGAGGGGCTGTGGGCATGTGCTCAGGTGTTTCAAGAATCTCCTGCCTCAGTCAGCCCCACCTCCTGAAGCCCATTTTCATGCCTGCCCCTTCCCCTCTCAGTGCCTAGGGAAGTTACTGTCCCTGTATCGTCCAGCTCTGCAAATTCTACTCACCTTTAGGACCTGACTTTATCCCCACTATTCACTTTCTTGAGCTTCTATAGCCTTTTGGGTTAACATGTGATTAGATCCTGCCCTTGTCATATTTTATAGATTACTGGCTAGGTAGAATTTTGTCTCTTGAGCAAAGCAGAAGTTTCTCAAAAAAAAAAGGGACAGTGGCTTTGGAATAACATGTTGACCGGAGGAAGCCAGTGGCCTAAATCATTCACAAGCAGGGCCAGCTGTCTGATGCGCTGAGTGTCTGACCCATCTGTGAGGGATTACCCCTTCCCTCTTGGGTTTTCATTGATTTTATTCTCATGCAACACTGAAATTTGCAGAATTCCAGATTCCTTATTCACAGGCTCTGCCTGAGGCTCAATGGACCTTTCTCACTACATCAGTTATATTCTAAAACATTATCTTCTCATACTGTTCCCATTCATTCACTAAATGGCGTGTATCTGGTACCTGTGCTAAATGCTGGATATACAGGGACAAACAGGGGCCAGTCTTGATTCTCAGTTAGTCAAGTTAGAAATAGACAAGCTTACCATTTATTGAATACTTTCTGTGCAGATTTTTTAAATGCGTTCTCTCAGTTAGTCCTCACCTCAATCCCATGAAGTAGGTTCTATTTTTCCCATTTTATAGATGGGGAAAACTGAAGTCCAGAAAAATTAAGTTACTTGGGGTCCTGCTGCTGACAAGTGACAGAGCTAAACCCAGGTCTGTCAGAGTATAAAACCTGTGCTCCAGCCTATTCTTTGCAGACAAATAGAAATGCATAAAATTAAAGGTAAATGACATGGTAGAAGTTTAAAGCTCTGTGTTTTTGAAGGGGCCTTGAGAAGGTCAGAGAAAGCATAATGAAGGAAGTGGCTTTTGAGTAGGTCCTTGTACACATATACACACATGAATACACACATGCATTTTCACCATTTGTATGGTACTTTAAAATGCATAAGATACTTTAAAATGATATCATTTAAAAATGATATCATTGGAGCCTTATAACAGCCCTGTGACTTGCAAAAGGCATCATCATACCCATTTAGGGATGAGAAAATGAGACCTAGAGAAGTTAATGAGATGCCCATGATCTCAGAACTAGTGAATCACAGGGTCAAACCCGGAACCAGGACTTCTGCTTCCCAGGCCTGACCTTTTTCTACTGAACTCTGCTGTCCCACGAATTTAGAATTTTATCCCTCAAAGATGAGACGGGGAGTGCATGCCAGCTGGTGGAACCAGCAGGAACAAAGGCACAGAGGCAAAAATTTCCAGAGACTGCCTGGATTTACGCTGTAAGGTACATATAGAGAAATTCTCTGTGGCACATACGGAAAATTACATAAGGGTCAGTGCATGGAGGGCATTAGTCTGATAGAGCTGCCACAGACCAGGTGGCTTAGTAACAAACCGATTTTCTCACAGTTCTGGACACTAGAAGTGCAACATCAAGGTGCCAGCAGAGTCGGTTTCAGTCAGGGCTCTCTCGTTGGCTTGCAGATGGCCACCTTCTCACTGTGTCCTCATGTGGTCTTTCTTCTGTGTGCATGCACATATGTGGTGTCTCTCTGTGTGTCAGATTTCCTCTTCTTAAAAGGATACCAGTCAGATTGGATTAATCATCTTTTTAAAGTCATTGTCTCCAAATGTATTCCCATTCTGAGGCACTGGGGATTAGGC
This sequence comes from Macroglossus sobrinus, assembly GCA_004027375.1. Taxonomy (NCBI): domain Eukaryota; kingdom Metazoa; phylum Chordata; class Mammalia; order Chiroptera; family Pteropodidae; genus Macroglossus; species Macroglossus sobrinus. The sequence goes on along the minus strand of PVKZ01001051.1, from coordinate 355,954 downwards.
CTTCAACATACAAATTTTTTTTTTTTTTTTTTGCAGGGGGACATAATTCAGCTCATAACAGAGGGCTTTAATTCATTTAATAAAGAATCAAAAGCAGCAGAAAATGTTTTACCCATGGGAGAAATGTGAACAGAACTCTGCCTTGGGAATAGTTTCCTTTATTAGTTATGTGCAGAATGAGTTGTAAGGTCAAGATAAAGTTATCTGCATTGGAGCTATTAAAAGCCAAATAAAGGCGATGGCATGAGGGATGGATGGCCAAGGGAGTGGCTATGAGAGACCCCAGAGGTTGAGTCCACCCACTTGCCAATCACCTGGGTACTGGGTCAGAGAGGGATTGTATGAGTTTTCTACTGCTGCTGTCACAGATTTTCACAAACCTAGTGGCCTAAACAACACAAATTTATTTGCTTACAGGTCTTTTGGTCAGAAGTCTGACATGGGTCGTACGGGGTTAAAATCAAAGTGTTGGTAGGGCCACCTTCCTTTCTGGAGATTCTAGAGAATAATCTGTTTCCTGGCTTTTTCCAGCTCCTGGAGACTGCCCACATTCTGTGGCTGAGTCCCCTTCCAGCCCACGGTCTCAGCTCTGCCATCTCTGCTTCCTTCTTCACCTGCCTTCCCTGACTCTCTCCTGCCTCCCTCTTTCTCTTATTAAGGCCCTTGTCATTACCTTGGATCCACCAGATAAATCCAGGGTAACCTCCCCATCTGAAGGTTCTTAACTTAATGACATCTTTTGCCATGAAAGGATTATATTCACAGGTTCTGCGGATTAGGATGTGGACATCTTTGTAGGGCCAATATTCTGCCCAAACGGGGATAGTGTTGATATGCTTTAGATGGGTTAAGAGTTGGGTATACTGTTGACATTTGTGAATAACGCCAAAACTTCACCTCCCTCAACAGTTTTCACCTTGTACCTTTCTTTCTCGAGAGTCGCTTATCAGTGGCAGGGTGTCTTCATTAGATGCTCGCCTTCTTGATTACTTCTGCCCGCACTTGGGCAAGGTGAATCTTTCAAAGGGCAGGATAGCCAGAAAAAAAGAGGAGGAGGTGGAGGATGTGCATAAACCTTGTACTTGACCAGCTACTTGAAACAGTAGAGGGTTCTTTGTCGGGGGTGATATGGGGGCTGAGTGTCTAGAGTAGTGCTGAGAGGTGCCATCTGTCACCACCAGCCCTGAAACTCGAGCTGACCTCGCACTGACTTTAAGTCACGGACTTATAGAATCTTACAGATGTAAAGGATTTTAGAGATCCTTAGTCTTCCAGCTGTCCACCTGGGCTACACGTTGTATTAATTCACTTGGAGGACATTAAAAAATACTGATGCCTGGGTCTCCTCCCCGAGGATAATGATTTAGTGTCGGAGGAACCTGGCCTGGGCCTCCGGAGTTTTCAGAGTTTCCCAGGCGACTGACATGCAGTCAGGGTTGAGAACCAGTGATTTTGGCCAACTCTTTACCCTAAATGAGAAAAGCATGACATAGTCAAGGTAAAAGGTGGGCCCAAGCAGAGCCAGGATTAGAACTCAGGTCTCCCGAGGCCCCACCCAGAGCTCTCTCCACCACGCCATCCTGACCTCTATATTCCAGGCATAATTATACCGCAACTCTGGTTGAGGGTCAGCTGTCTATAGGGCAGAACCCATAGCATTCTGTTCCCAGCAAACAGCACCATGCCTGGGACTCCTGAGTGCTAAGTAAAGCACTCACTGAATGAGTGAGCTGGGACACTCAGACCTACCAGTGGGCAGTTTGGGTGCTGACAGCAGACACGTGTTCCCTAAGTTACTGTCACTTCCCTTTTTTGACATGTGTTCTTAAGCAACAGCAGCAGGAGACCCACAGGCTTGATCTCTGTCATCTCAAGGACACCTTGTTATTGATTTTAAAAAGTATTGATTGAAAGTGCCACTGGTCAGTGACATTTGCTGCTGAAAACTATAAAATATAATAAACTTCAAATTAAATCTGATCTTGTACTAGGAAGTTATTATGAAATAGATGTTATGTGGAATAAAAATAAATCAGTAAAGATTCATTTTTGAATCAGTACATTTACAAAAGAGATGGTCTAGTAAGACTCTTTTTTACTGTATTTTTGAAATATCCTTCATATAACATAAAACTCACCATTTAAAGCACAATTCAGTGTTTTGTTTTTAACATAGTCACAGTGTTGACAACCGTCACCACTATCTAATATTCATCACCACAAAAAGAGACCTCAAACCCGTAGCAGTCACTCCCAAGTCCTCTCTCTTCCCATTTCCTGGAGAACAGTAATCTACTTCCTGTTTCTATGGATTTGTTGATTCCAAACATGTCATTTAAGTTAATCCTATAGTATATGGCCTTTTGTATCTGGCTTCTTCACTTGGCATCATGTTTTCAAAGTTCACCCATGTTGTAGCATGTGTCAGCAAGTCATTCCTTTTACAGATGAATATGATTCCGTTGGATGGCTAGACCACAATGATTTATCTGTTCATCAGCTGGTGGACATTTGAGTTGTTTCTACTTTTTGGCTATTAGAATAATAACTTCTGTGAACGAGTGTGTACGTTTCTGTGTGGACCCACATTTTAATTTCTCTCGGGCTTATACCTATAGGAGTGGAATTGCCGGGTCATATGGTAATTCTGTGTTGACCTTTTTTGAGAGACTGCTAGCCTATTTTTTTTCTAGTAAGACTCTTAACTCCCTTGATAGGTGACCTGGCGTACATGTGTTTGTATTCCATTTAATTCTCACGAAATTATCTGAGGTCGTTGTCGTCATTGTCACTAAATGGAGAACCTTAGGTTCAGTGATTTCCCAAAGGCCAAAGGGCCAAGGAGAGACGAAGCTGAGATTTGAGCACCGATATTTGGACCCCGAGTTTAGGACTCTCCACAGTAGCACTGTGAGTAGCAGCGAGGTGAGGTGAGTCATCACGGGATTTTTCATATTCATTTTTCATGCTATTGTTGGTTTTGCCATCTGCTCTGTATTATTTTTAAAAATTGATCTTCATCACTTTCCTGCTTATGAAATAGTAACATAGGCTCTTATAAAAAGTGCAAACTGTCGTACTCCATGATAGGAAATGTGAAAGATCCTGTTCCTCCAGCTCTACAGATTGCTTCTAGTCATAGCATGGTACATATCCCACCAAAATATTTTTCAATAGACATAATATACTTTTATAATTATTACTCCTTGTTTGGTTTTGTAACCTATCCACTGAACATACTGTTTTCTATTTGCTTGTTTTCTTGCAGACAATATATCTGGGACAACTTTTGCTGTTGGAATAAACGGATCTGCCTTTCTAAGGTGGCCATCCATCTTTGTCCTGCTTATTCAGAGAGCCCTTGGGTGTCAATCAAACTTATTGTGCACCTGGGAATGTTACTGAAATGCAGATTCTGATTCCCTAGGCCAGGGAGGGGCCTGAGACTCTGCATTTCTAATGAGCCCCCACAGGTGATGGTGATGCTGCTGGTCCACAGACCACATGGAGTAGTGAGGATTCTGCAGCTGTTGAGAAGCCTTGTGGCACCAGAGCTGTCTCCCTGACGAGCGTGTTTTGCTTTTCAGAATGAAATGCTAGAGGAAGGGCACGAGTATGCGGTTATGCTGTACACCTGGCGCAGCTGTTCCCGGGCCATCCCCCAGGTGAGACTGTGCATGCCCGCCCGGTGGCTCTCCTGCCTCCTGGGACTGACACCCTCCACTTTGCCTTCATCCTCCCAGGGGGCAGGGCGTGAGTGAGGCCTCTTATCCAGGGGGACACGCTGAAGACATTCGGAGAGCTTCCCATAAAATTGACACCAACTTAACAAATATTTATCAGAGATGTTTTCTTTCAAAAGTAGTATATAACTGTACAACACCCAAACCACTGCAGAAAGGCATAAAGTACAAAGCGAAGCATCCACACCTCCTCACCCCCAGCACCCAAACCCACTTCCCAACAGAACGTAATCTCTGTAGACACTTTGCTGCCTATTCATTTGGATCTTTTTCCTTGACTATCATGAATATTCCTATGATTATTATTTTGTAAATTATTAAAGTGTACTGTTTCTTATTTATATTCTGCTACTTGTTTTTTTTTACACTTTAGTCTTTATTACTAACATTTTCCATGTTGACACATATAAATATTATATTACCATCACCATCATCATGCTGTAATTCATGAGTCCCATTTTAGAAAATGTATAAAGAGAAACAGATGTATAAAGAGAAACTGTTCCTCTCCCTTCCTCTAACTAATCATAGTCCCCAGAAGTAATGACTTAATAGTTTGGTTTGCATCCTTTCAGATTTTCTGTGCCTGTATTGTATACAGATACAGAAGCACACACAATTTTGTTTAACAAAAAAATGGGATTAAATTACACTTACTGTCCTCCAGCTGTTTTCATCTGTCTGTTTATAGTAGTAATCTCTCCATAGCAGTTCCCATATCTCATCTCCTCTAACAGATATGTAATGATGTTGAAGGAATGCATCATATTTTATCCATTTAATCATGGGCTGGTGGATATCGATCTTGTGACTGTTTTAAGAACTCCTGACCAGCAGTGTGAAGAATGTCACTGTGCTCACCCTTCTCTGGCTCATCAGTTTCAGTAGCCCTGTTAGCAGTCCTGAGTGCACATGCTGTGAAAATATCTGCCATGTGATTCTGATGGGCTGAAACCCTCTGGGAAAAGAAAATGGGTTTCTCAATGGGCCCAAGTATGGGCAGGGAATGGGTTTCTCAGTGGGCCCGAGTATGGGCAGGACCCGAGTGCATCCAGAGTGATGGACAGAATGTTTTTCTCTGCTTAGAATCTGACAGGGCCCCCCTGGAGTTGGAGTGGGGGAAAGGCTGAGGGAGCGAAATCTTGCAGGTCAACTCCTGGTCAGGGCCCAGAGCAGACTGAAGGAGAGAACAGTTCTGTTCTTGGGACCAACTGGTTTCTATCCTGCAGCCAATGTCTAGGGAGCAGTTCTGCCCCCAGTTGGACCCGTCGGACGGGGCTGCCCCCACCTCCTCTCACTAGGGTGATCATATCATTTATCATCCTAGATGTGAAAAGGGTCCTATTAATAAGATAACAGGTGTGAACCAGGACTTCCTGGGCAAGTCGGGATGTCCAAAACCCCCTCTCCCCACAGGTGAAATGCAACGAGCAGCCCAACCGAGTGGAGATCTATGAGAAGACGGTGGAGGTGCTGGAGCCAGAAGTCACCAAGCTCATGAAGTTCATGTACTTCCAGGTGAGGGGTCAGGGCCTTGAGAAGGCCCCCACTCTTCTAGGCACTGGGGTCTGGATTTTTGAGTCATGTTTATTCATTTAGAAAATACTTTTTGAGTGCTCATCACAGACCCCTGGGTGAGCAAGACGGACAAGGCCCCCTCCCTTCATGTAGTTTGCGCCCTAATCAGCTTATGAGTATGTTCTGGGCAGGAAGAGAGACTGACAATAAGCAACACGCAACAGTTTTCAGGGCATAACAGGTCCTGTGAGTAAAATAAAGTTTCAAACATCTCTGGGATGGAGGATGTCTGTGACATGGGAGCAGCTTTAGAGATGGCCTCTTAGGAGGTGGCTTTTGAGCTGAGATCTGTGTGATGAGAAAGAGGCTGGCATGTGATGAGTTGGAGGAAGAGCCTTTCGGCCAGAAGGTACTGCAGAGGCAAAGGCCCTGAGCCCCGAGGGAGCACAGTGTGTTTAAGAAACAGTGAAGATGAGGGGGCTGCAGAAAGGAGGGGAACGATGAAAGCTGAGGCTCAAGAGGGTCCCAGGGACCCAGTAAGGTAGGGTACTGTATCCCATGAGGTAGGTCATGGAAAGAAGATGTGGCTTTTATTCAAGCTCCATAGGAGCCACTGAAGGTTTCTAGCGACACGATCTGATTTGAGGTTTTACAACAACATCTGGCTGCTTTGTGGAAAACGGATGGGAGGTGGGGGCAGTAGAGACGTGGGGTGGGGGCAGGGAGGGAGAGAGGTGACAGCAGGGAGACCAGTTGGGATGCCAGGAAGAGTGATCGTTTCAAAGAGGAAAAGAGAAAAGACAGCCAAGGGCTTTCTTCAGTGAGTGGAAGATAAATGCGCAAGCAGGTTAAACAGAAATGACACACGAAAAAGACACAAACCGGTGGATCATCACGCTTATGTCGGAAGCTGTTCGGGAATACAGGCGGAACACTTTAAGACCAGCCTGCACCTCTGGGTGGGGGAGTCATGCCACATCCTCTGTCCCCCACGTGCTCCCCTGGATTGCGGAGCTTCATAAATAAGACTTCCAGGCGCTGGCCGAGAGTCGGCCCTGCGGCCCGCTGTGCGCTGGCCTCCAGGAGCAGGCGATGCATGCCGCCCAGGGCCAGAGCACCCGCGTCAGGGGCGGAGGAACTCACAGTCCTGCTGCGTTGTAACTGCACGCCGCCGCGTTGCATCGCATCTCGCACACCTTTAGTGGGGAGGGTAAATGAGGTCTGTCTGTGAAGAGCCAGATAGCGTCTTTGTCACAGAGTAGCTTCATAACATTAATCTGCTGTGATTAGCATCACGGACCTGCCTCCAGGGAGCCTAAAATCTCTTGGGAAGGCAGATCCGAGAGAGAAAACCTATCCAGAAGCCGATTGTGTGCTGGGCTGAGGGCCTCCTGGTGAGAATGGAGGATATGAAATTATCTAGAATTAAGCTATCCAGCACAGTAACCCCATGCGGCTGATTACGTTAAGTAAGATTCAATGAAATTTAAAATTCAGTCCCTCTGTTGCACTAGCCATTTTAGGTGCTCAGTAGCCACATGTGACAGGTGGCTCTTGTCCTAAATGGTGCACATGTAGAACATCTCTACCATTGCTGAAAGCTTTATTAGATTTAGACCCCAGAAGGAGGAAGCCTGGCTCGGTCTGGTCTTTGAAGGAAAGAAATGCCTGGCAGGTTGGGCTTCCCAGGCCACAGGATGGGTGGAGCTCATATAAGGAGTAATACTTCTCCCCTCCTATTCTCCTCTCCCTACTCCTCTCCTCCTCTCCCTGCTCCTCTCCCTGCTCCTCTCTCTGTCTCTGGGTCTTTACGCCTTGTGGTGAGGTACCTGGTATTATCCCAGGTGCCAGGACATGAGAGTGAATAACATGTTTCTCAGCAAAGGTGTGGTGAATGCATTCACTGGTCTGACTCCCATGGGGGAAGGTGCCAGGCTTCCCTCCAGAAGTCAGCTTGGGGTTTAGGGATACCGCTGAGCGGGACCTCCTGGCAGATCGGCCTTTCTCTGAACGTCCAGGCCCTGAGCAGGGCCCCAGGGGATGTCAACCTTGCTCCCCAGCTGAGCGCGCCGTGAGGGAGCTGCCCCACCGGGTTGCCACACCCTGACTCGCTGCCCCTCTGTCCGCAGCGCAAGGCCATCGAGCGGTTCTGCAGCGAGGTGAAGCGGCTGTGCCACGCCGAGCGCAGGAAGGACTTCGTCTCCGAGGCCTACCTCCTGACCTTGGGCAAGTTCATCAACATGTTCGCAGTCTTGGACGAGCTGAAGAACATGAAGTGCAGTGTCAAGAACGACCACTCTGCCTACAAGAGGTCAGCACCCTCCCCCACTCCCCTTTTTCTTGGTAGCCAGCCAAGGATGGAGACCTTCTAACAGGTTCCTTCCCCAGACCCAGAGTAGCCACTCCCGGAGCACACAGAAAATGGGCCTGGATCTAGCTGTCCTTGTGGTTTGAGGAATATGGTGTGATGCAAAGCTGGGTCTTGGAGAACTGGGTCTGTGCAGTGTTTTCTCTCTCAGTGTTTTCTCTTCAGTATGAGACCAGTAAGGTATCATAAAATGGTCACATGAGTCATTTCTGTAAGAAGCAAAGCCAACTCCAGCTGCTTCTGGGAAGGAAGGAACTGGACTGGCTCCCCGTGTACCTGAATCCAGGTACTCAGGTGATATGGGTTTGGTTCTGTCTACCTCTCAGTTCGACTTACCTCGATAGCAGGTCGTTCTCAGGTGGGCTCCAGCAGCTTTCAGCCTCCCTCGGGGCAGCGCAGCCACCCTCGCCCCAAAGGAGGGAAGGGATGTCCCTCCTTGCAGATGCTTTTGCACAAGTTCCCAGAAGGGCCGTCGTCACTCCAGCCTGGTCATGTGCTAACTCTTCCATCAGTCACTGTGGTGGGCGGGGACTCTGATTGGACAGGTGCTCACCCGTGGGAGTCAGTGTCGAAAAGGAGGACTGAGAGCGGGAAAGGGTTGTTCCTCTCCAGAAATTAGGGTGGAGCCACTCCTAGTGGGGTGCAAGGAGGTCAGTCAGAAGCAACAGATTTCCTGTGTGTTGTCTGGATGCACGTCTTGGGAAGGATTTTCTGTGTCGCTGATGAAAGAGCCCCTCCTCCTTGAACCACCTCGTCCTGGGGCTCCGAGGTAACCAGAGAAAGCAGACAAGAGACTGAGTGAAGTGTGAAACCTGGGGGTGCCCAGCAGCCAGAGCCCCATCTCACACCTGACTTAGAAATGGCACCTATCACAAAGATTTCACAGATGGCCCATAAAATATCTTCCCCAGTTCCTCCCCAATTTGGCCAACTCCTTCCATTGTGGTCACAACCAAGATGGACCAGCTAGGCTCATGAATAAGGCAGGTGTCTCATCTGTGTCCTCATAGCCAGACAAAGACTGCACCACCACCAGGTTAGGCTGGAAAATCTGGGCCCCTGGAGTTTTTTTTCCCTTCAAGTCCTGCTTGGGCTCCTCAAGCCCATTGTCCCTTCGCCTGTTAAGTAACAAGACTTTTCTTTTCTGTGCAATGCTTTGATTTAGAAACATTGAGGTTTTTCTGTAAAGAGCATAACAGCCTGCCTGTGGTTCTTCTCTCTGATGTCTCCGTGTGCGGTTTCACTGGAGGTCACTACGAGGCCCAGGGATGCTTGTTTCACTCTATCTTACCACCTCTGGCCGGTCGATACGATGCTAACTGCTCTTGAACTTGGAGACTGAGCTTCGGTGCATTCTTGCCTCTTAATTTCAGGTGCCCTTATCACAAGGGTCTGAACAGCTCCAGATGAAATGGCTCCAGAACATACTCTCCTTTGATGTTGGAGTCACCTGTGACAGGAGACAGTGTGACTCTGGGCGAGAGGGCAGCGGGGGCCCATGAGGCCTGGTGTGGGTTACTGTGCTTGAGTGTTTTTCTCTGCAACACCTGTATTTCAGAGCTGCACAGTTCTTAAGGAAGATGGCAGACCCCCAGTCTATCCAGGAGTCACAGAACCTGTCCATGTTCCTGGCCAACCACAACAGGATCACCCAGGTGACGGAAAACTCCTTGTTGGTCTCTGCCCAGCGTCCCGGGTCTAGAGGGCCCCAGGCAGGTGGACTTGAGCAGAGGAGCTGAGTCCAGATCTAACACCCCCACTGCCCTACTCAAGAATCAAGCTGCAGACTTAAGCCCCGTCCCCCAAGCACAGCCGACCCTGTCACTCTCCCCAGATTTTGTTCCCCGAGAGCCTCCTCGGCCAGTATTCTGTCCCAGCATTGGCAGAGACTCAGGGCATGGGTTCCGGAGTCAGATGCCTTTGTTTTCTAATCCAGGACCCTGCACTGACCCATTGTGAGACGTTGGGCAAGGTCTAACCTCAGTTTCCTTGTCTGTAAAATAAGGCTGTTATTTTGAGAATATTATGAGAATCTGTCTCATAGGACTGTTGTGAGAGATAAATAAGACACTGTATAAAAAGCCCTCGGTATGCAGAGCCCGACAACTGGCAAGGGCGTAAGGGGCTGTCGCTGTTCCTGCTGCCACCACTTGGCCAGGGCGCACCCATTCGGCTGTGGCTCTCTTGCTCTGCCTGACTTTAAGATAACCCGTCTTGCTCATTTGTCAGCTCGACCTAAACAGGCACCAGTAAGAAAGTCAGCAGGACCCAGGCTGAGAGGGGCCCTTGACCTTTGAAGGGTTTTTAGGTACACATCCCTCAGGGATGCTGAGGGTTTCATGGGGACCTCCCTGCTCTCTGTTCTACGCAAAAGGCTGTCAGCCTTGAGGTTCCAGGTTTCTTTCCCAGAGATGCAGCCCATGCTGTCAGTGGAAAGCTCCAATGATGCCTTCCACTGGATGCTCATTAGAGGGCACTTTGTCCCTTTGGAGAGAAAGGACCTGAGGTGAAGACCTCAGACCCTCTCTTACAGGAGTGTTTCTGTGCTGCTCTTTACTGCTGGGAGAGAGATGCCTGCCATGGGGAGGGAGTTCCCTGCCATGGGAGATGTCCAGGAGCTCTGACCAACCACCATGGGGACACTGAGGCGAGGACCCAGGCTCTGTGTCCCCCAGGGGTCCCCGGGGAGGTGGGAGGTGCCCACAGCTTGCTGCCCAGCTGTGGGCCTTTCTCAGAATATGGGTGAGGAGGGTGCGGGAGAAGGGCTGACCAGAGGGTGGGGCCGTTTAGTGTCTCCATCAGCAACTGGAAGTGATCCCGGGCTACGAGGAGCTGCTGGCCGACATTGTCAACATCTGCGTGGATTACTACGAGAACAAGATGTACCTGACCCCCAGCGAGAAGCACATGCTCCTCAAGGTACAGCTCCCACGGTCACTTCCTTCTCACTTAAAACTGTTTTTAAAGAGCAATATTTATTTTCCTCGCTTAAAAATTGATACAGATCTTCCTGCGTGCAATGTTTGCAAAGTTTGTCATATATATCTTTCCAGACATCATGAAGGATATTTCTGCATTTTTAATGGCTGCCCTGTAGGCCATCGTATGGGGACAGTTTATTTAACAGATCCCCTGTTGTTGGATATTTGCTAACCTGCACTGAATAGTCTTGCAGCACAGCCTTTGTGTACCTACTCTTAGCAAATCAAACTTCCTGGAGGAGAAATTGCTGACTCAAAGGGAAGGCAAAATCTTCAAACTTTTGCACTATGTTGCCAAAACGGTCACATTTGATTCTTCAGTTTACAAGTTTCACTTTTAAATTGTCAAGTAATATTTATTATTTAGAAAATCTGAAATATACAGAAAGGCACAAAAAAATTTAATCTCTAAGACTCCATTCAGAATAACACGTTTAGCATTTTGATGTATTTCTGTCTCATTTTTTTCAATGCTTATATAGTCAACATACAATATATATATAAATTACATATGTGTGACTTTTATCCCATTTCATTAAATGTATTAGAATATTATGCAGCTGTTAAATAATGTCATATGGATGAGCTTTCATTTTTTGAGCCATTACTCTCCTGTTTAGCTGCTTAGGATGTTTTTAACTTCTCTCTAACAGCTGTAGCACTGAGATGAACAACCTTCTCCACGTTCTTTATACACACTGTGTAGCCCCTTTTGATTCTTTCTTCCCCAGAATCTTACTTTTTTTTTTTTTTACGTTCTCCCGGTGGTGCTACTTTTTCTTCATTCATCACTCCTCCAAGTCACTTGTTGTTCTGAGCCTCCCAGCCCTGTTTGTGTCCCAGTCTCTGCACTTCCATAGCACCTCAGTGGCGTTTGCAGGGCAGTGTGGCCTTGTGACTTGTTCACTCTGGCTTCCTCTGCACAGTCAGGAATCCAGAGACGTCGCCCTAAGTCCAGCAGCCTCTCTCTCACCCCCAGTGCTGTGCCCGGGTAATTATCGTGACTCTCACCAGAATCGCTGCTTCAACAACTAGGTTGCCAGTTTCCAGCCCACCAGGCATCCTCAGTGCTGCCATCGGATTCTCAGGCCTGCCTTTTCTTTCGCCTGCCTTTCACCCTTAGACATCCCAGCTTCAGTCTGGCCCCAGCACTGTTCTGCTCTTTCACGTCTGTGCAGTTTGTGTTAGTGCATGCAGATGCCACCAGGGGGTGTTGTTCCCTCTTAACAGAAGAGTCTGGCACACACGCTGCAGAACCACAAAATGCAACTGAAGGAGAAGTGACCTTAACAGTCCTCAAGTCCACTTCCTTATGTGTCAGATGTGATTTACTCACGGTCACATAGCCGCTGTGAGCCGAGGAAAGCTGCTTTCAGCCTCATTGTTCAGGCTTCCCGTACGTTTGACTAGAGGAGCAAAACAAGCCAGCATTCAGGAAACTATTAAATGGACTGGAATATCAAGAATTGGTAGCCTGTCGACCTGTTTATTGGGCATTGATTGTCAGGCAAAAAAAAAAAAAATTTTTTTTTTAAAGAGTCTCCGATGGCTCCTCCCAAATCTTTACTTGGGAAAGAGGTGAATAGTTTTACATTCATTCGGCATTTAGCAGGTACTCATCAAGTGCCTGTCATGCCCTAGACCCCAGGCACGCAGCAATAGCACAGCTCAGCCCCTTCTCCCTAGAGGCATCTAAATGCATAAACGACGTCATTATCAGACCCGGGGGCAGATTCTGTCTGCAGCTCACTAGCTGTGTGATACTGGCAAGCTGTCTAACCTCTCCGTGTCTCCAATTCCTCATCTATAGAGTAAAGATATTGTATAGAACTTGACTTATAAGATTGTTGTGAGAATTATGGGTAATTTTTTTAAAGCCCTAAACACAGATGGGCCCACAGTAACAAGTGGTCGCTACAATTTGCTAAAGGGCCATCTGTATTTCTTCATAGAAATCCAATTTCTGGTTGAAATTAGACCTATATGTTTTTTCTTTATTTGAAGATATATGAGTTTTTGTAATAGATTGTGTAGCTACAGGGTGTGTGTGTGTGTGTGTGTGTGTGTGTGTGTGTGTGCGTGCGCGTGTGCGTGTGCGTGTGCGTGTACATGCACACCTACTGACCTACTTTTCTTTTTGGTTTTTTGAAAATTTTCCGATGGATGTCACCGACTTCTGTGCTCTGCCCCTTCTCACTCCAGGTAATGGGTTTTGGTCTCTACCTGATGGATGGAAATGTCAGTAACATTTATAAACTGGATGCCAAGAAGAGAATCAACCTCAGCAAAATCGATAAATTCTTTAAGGTCAGCACCTGGGGCTGGGGCTGGGGCTGGACAGGGGCCAAGGGCTGGGATGGTCTCTCAGGAGACAAATGAAGTCAGCCAGCACATGTGGGCCTTGTTGATTGGGGTGTAGCTCTAGAGGGAGGGAGGAGCAAGGGACTAGAATGGCAGGGCCTCCAGGCACCTTGGCACCCCGTGAAAGTCAAATGTGCTCCCTCATCTCCAGATTCAGCTGGGAGGCCTTACGATTCCTTTTGCATACTGCCTTTTCCCTTTCCTGAAATCCCTTGCCATCTAAAGGAAGAGGTGCATCCCAGAAGACAGTGCCTGCTTTAACTTTTAGTGTCAATGAGAGCTCACAGAAGCAGAAGGATTAAAGACTGGGTTTTAAAATAACTGACTTTTGCAAAATCACTGCCTCTAGGGATCGCTCTAGCCTGGCCCACCAGAGGCCACCTCAGCTGGTGTCTGCATCTGGGCAGAATGATTCATGGCATCCATTATATATGCTCAATTCATTCCGGTGCCCCAGACATTTTATCTTCTGGCCCCAAATCTTTCAAAATAAAACCTTGCAGTTAAGTTAAGCCTTTGAGGTTTTTGCCAAGGGACTTCCTACTTTGGAGTTAAATTCCTTGTCATGTGATTCTAGAGTTGGGCACTGCAGGCCTGGAGTGAGCCCGGGAAGTCAAGTGTGGAAAAGCCAAGTTTAACATTAAAAGTGGACTCCCTCGAAAGGATGGTGTGGGGGACACGAGACTGGGCCTGGGTCCCACCGACTCTTCGAGGTTAAAGGGAAATGAGCCACCAAAAGGCACCCCAGGGCTTGGCTGCTTTTCAAGGCTGAAACTTACACTTTTCTCCAGAGCTGCCCCCAGTGAAGACAAGGTCCTTTCAGGAGAACCGTGTACAATCGGCTTCTGCCTTCATCAGCATGATGAGATGGGGCGCGGGGGGATGGGGCGGAAGAACACTGCCTCGCTTCAGACGGGCCTGGGTTTTAGGTTGGCCCTGCCCCTTAGCAGCTGGGTAACTGGGGCAGTCACCGACACCTGTAAGACTGGGTTCCCCAGCCTCACAGGAATGCTCAGTGTGTCCACTCTCTGGGGTCGCCCTGAGAGGTCAGTGAGGCCACACAGGTGAGTCAGGCGTATACGCCCGGCTCCTGGACTTCTAGCCAGTGTTACTTCATGAAAAAAAAATCAGTTATGCTGTCTAAGCTTCCTTCTCTTCCCCTGTGAAATGGGAGTGATCATAGTACTGACCTGACCTCCCAGGGTTATTGGATGGATTGAGATACTAAGTTTTGTTTTCTGTAAAAGACTTCCTTTTTTTTTTTTTTAAAGGAAGTTTTAGATTCGCAGCAAACGTGAACAGAAAGCAGAGATTTCCTACATGCCCCCTGCTCCCCCCACAACTCCGGGCACAGACTCTCCCATTATCAGCACCCCCAGCAGCGGGGTGCATTTGTTACAGTGGGTGAACCTGCACTGACACATCATTGTCATGCAAAGTCCATAGTTTACAATAGGGATCGCTCGTGACCTGGTACATTCTGCGGGTTTCGACAAATGTAGGATGATGCGTATCTTCCTTACGGTATTATACAGAGTAGTTTCTTTCACTGCCCTAAAAACCCTCTGGTTGTGAAGTGCTTCACTCAGTGCCCAGCGCATCAGAAGCGGGCAGGAAATGCCAGCTTCCCCTCAGGCATTTGTCCTGGTCTCCAGCTGGGACTTGTCTGCCCTCTGGTGTTAGGTATAAGGATTTCAATGACGTCACATTGAGTTTCTCAGGAATGCCACACCCGGCTAGCAGCGTCTAGGCACCCACTCCCTGTCCAGAGATCCAAGCAGCGAGGATCCTCTTATCGGAGGAAAATTAGAGCAAAAAGGACCTTACCCTGGGAGGCAAGCCCTCAGGTCCTCATCCTTAATCCATCTTCCTGCTGGGTGACCTTGGACAAGTCACTTTGCCTCTCTGGGCTCCGTTGCTGGAAGACAGGGACCTGTATGCTGGCTGGGGCTCTTCTTGGTTCCAAGGTCACACGGAAGCATCGTTGGAAGCAGGAACTAGGGGTCAGCCCAGCGGCACGTGGAGGCCGCCGCCCAGGTCCCCTCGGCTTCTTACGCGCTGTGTTTGCTTCCTTTGCAGCAGCTGCAGGTGGTGCCCCTTTTCGGCGACATGCAGATAGAGCTGGCCAGATACATTAAGACCAGTGCTCACTATGAAGAGAACAAGTCCAAGTGAGTGCCTGCCGTAATGTCTCTCGGCTCCCACGAGGACGCCCAGCCCGGGCAGGGTGCTGAGGGGCCACTTCAGCCCCTCCTCCCTCCCCAGAGCCCTGGGCAGGTGGATTCCAGAGGGGAGCAGTGGCAGGTGCTCTGAGCCCTTTTGCATCTGCCCTTTGCTGCCAGGGTTCAAAAGTGCTCAGAGCACAGCCACACCCCTTCTCCGTCCCAGCCGTGCGCCACGCTGCCCACAGCAGGACAGCAGGAGTCCCCCTTCCTTGAGAAGCGGGAGGAAGGGCTGGCCCTCCACAGTCAGGTGGAGTGAGATGGTGTCCTGCCTCATCACCCCGGTTCTCTCCCCAGGTTTCGTGTCCGTGCAGTAAGCACGTCATGGAGTGTGTGGCTTGGGCAGGTCCACCCGTGAAGTGGGTTGACAGCCTCACCTAGAAACCACCATCCTAGGGAATCTGTGCTATGATCTGGGGTGTTAGTGCCTCATGGGAGTTGGGGGACATTCAGGAACAGCCTTTCTCTCTGGAGTTGTTAGGAGGTTTCTTCTGCCTGCGTTTCTCCCAACGCTGAGTGACTCGGACCTTTCCATAAAGCGTTGTGGGGCGGGCTGGACCATCCTTTAGTCATGAGTGAGGTCTTAAAAATGCATAACAATGTCCTTGAACTTCACCAGCCTTGAGCCCCTCTGACTGAGTCTCGCTTAGGAAAGCTGGGTTAGTCCCTTCATCACCCAGTGGCCGCTGGTGAGTAAGAGAGATTTTCTCAGGAATCCATAGAGTTGAACACTGAACTCATTCCCTCACATTTTCTGCATGAATTCTCGACCCCCTGAAGCTGGTTGGGAGTGGCAACCAGGGTGGGGTGTCAGTTAGTTTCAAGTGGTCTTGTCCCCACATCTACACAGTTAACTCAAAACCAATGCCAAAGTACAAGCGTGAGGAAGTCTACCCTTTCTGAGTGATCTCATGCGGGTCACGTCAGGGCTCTTTTTGAAATACTCAGTTCTTGCCAGAGCAGTCATCTGCCTTATTTGGTGGCCATGTTTCTGGTCTGTCTACCAGGTCACCTAGCATTGGGGAGCAGAAGAGGGTGAAAGAAAGAAGCTGTCTTTTGTCCCTTAGGGAAGGAGGATGAAGATTTTCATTCATTTCTTCTCCAGTGTAGGACGATTTTCCATCTTCTTTGATATCTTTTAAAAAAAAAGAAAGAGTTGAAAAGAAATAAGAAAGGAAGAGGAAAAAATTAGAGGGGTGGAGAGAGAGTGATCGTCCCTCTCCACGCGTGCTCCCATGTTGCCAGGTCACTGCTGGAGGAGAGGCGCTGTCCCTTCAGGCTTCCCCAGCCCCTCCCCAAGGCCCCCTGAAAGCCAGCGCCAACCACAGAGTGTCAGTGCAGTCGGGCAGGAGACAGGTTTTGGGAGGTTGCCCGTTGTGCTTTTTCTTTACTCGGATTCCAGCCCTTTGTAGCCCTCGAGAGGCCATCAGCTCCTCCTCACTCGTTCCAACTGGTAAGTACTGTGGACCCCAAACGTCTGCAAAGGCCTGCGAGTGGGTCTTAGAGGAGGAGGAAGGGCTCTTCCACGGAGCCTGCGGTCCCCACAGTGTGGGGTGAGCAGGCTGGGTTACCGCTTGGTTCCACCCAGGGGATTGGCCGCCTTGTCTAGGCACCAGGAGCAACTAGTGAGCAGAAGGAGCCTGTCCCACCAGGTGCCCAAGGCCGGGACCCTCTCCGACCCTGTGATCTTCTGCCCAGGTGGACGTGCACCCAGAGCAGTATCAGCCCTCAGTACAACATCTGCGAGCAGATGGTTCAGATCCGGGATGACCACATCCGCTTCATCTCCGAGCTCGCGCGCTACAGCAACAGTGAGGTGAGCGCGCTCGGGCTGCTGGGACGGAGGCCCGCGGGGGCCCAGGGCGAGAAGGGGCAGGGAACCGCCAGGAAAGAAACTGTCACAGGGATGATGGAGAGCAAGAGTGAGGGAAGAATACACATCGGAGGCAGGAGGACAGGATGGCCAAGAGCAGAACTGGGCTTGATTCTGGTTCCACTTGGACCATCGAACCTTATTCAACATCTCTGTGCCTCAGTTTCCTCCTCTGATAAATGAGATGAATAGTCCCAGGAAAGGTTCATTGAGAGGATTAAATAGTCTCTGACCCACATGGCGCCTAGCAGATGGTAATAGACTAGGAATTGTTTGCACATGATCCAAACTGTCTCCACCCTCGACAGCAAGAGAAGCAGAGTTCTGAACACTCATACTCATAAATGCCATCAAAATATTTCTGAATTGCACCATAATGAATGATCATTGAACAAGCCAGAAAATATAGCTAGGGACAGAATTAATTTTCAAACCTCAGAAAAAATGTATATATGCAAAAAAGAGGAGAAATCAATCACATAAAATTCTACCACCCGGGACCAACTGCGATTAATATCTGGGTGTGTCTGTCCTTCTGGATCTCTTCTCATATGAACCCTTCCAATACATGTGTGTGTTGGGTTCCTAACACAGGCCCTCTGATTTGAATTCCGTTATTACCTGGCGCTCCTGGATGACTGCACGCCACCGTGTTTGCTCAGTGCTTCCGCTATGTGGCTGGTGGAGGTAGTACTCTTGCTTTCCAGAAATGCCTTTGAATCAAAGGGCGACATGTTTGAGATGAGGACAATCAGACAAAGGCAGGCGGTGTGGTCTTTAGGCCAGTGGACATAGACAGAGGTCGAGCATCAAGCCTGTGGCTTTCTAAATCATAGATGCAATCAATGGAACGAAAGCTCTGGGAGTAATTTAAATGCAGAGGCTCCTTTTATTCCTTGTCAAGTTTTGGTCTGAGAATGAATCTGGTTCAAAGTTATTTTTATAGAGCATAACAGTAGTTATGCTCTGTAAAGTGGCCACAAACACTGAGTTAGCACATACTGAACCATTCCTCCTGAGTTAGGTCCCCGTGAGCCTCTGTCACGACATTTTTTCTCATCTGATCAGTACGTAACCTTGCTTTACGTGCTTTTCTGTTTAAAGACATCTTATGTGGTGTATATCGTCGATTCATTAGCACTGAACTCACAGCCAACGACACTGTAACTCACAAAGCTCATCTAAAACGTGTTCTCCACGAGGCCCTTCATCGCCTTCCTGCAGTTAGGAACACGAGACCGAACAGCACTAGGCTTGGGGCCATTTTAAATAGGGAAATCGGCAGTAAAAAGTGCAAAAGTGTGAAAAATGAGGGACTCAATAAACCCCAGAGAGGTCACTTGCTTACAGGATGAAAGCTGAAACAAGAAGGCAGGGCATCATGGTGTCACCCTCAGCTAGAACGTGACCCAAAGTTTTCACCATTCTGCATATGTCTATGAATGGCTGTGAAGGTGTTGGGGGTACTGATTTTGAGGATACAAATAAATTTTAGCGAGTAGGTGAATTCAAATAATGAAGACTTGCTCTCTCTGTTTTTGTGTGTGTGTGCATACACGTGTACACACATATATGTATTACATCTATGCATGTACACATGAAAACATGCACATGTCACATTTCATTGTGGAGCAGCACACAGTCAAATAGACGTTTGTCCAGGGCTTCTCAATCAGCGAGTCGTGTCTAATTAATGAGTTGTGAAATCAGCGTATTCAGGGTAAAGTTGCCTTGTGACAAATGTTTTCTGGGTATATTTAATATCTCTAGGTAAGAACATGTTGCTGAATCTGTCGTATGCATTTCCTCCTGTAAACTGCACTTGCAAAGTCTGAGAACGCTGCTCTGTGACATACCGTGAGTGGGCCACTGGCATCACAGCATCTGAGTGTGAGCCCTCAGCCATGCACAAGCCATCCGGCCTCGGCAAGGCGCTTGCTTATCTATGCCTCAGTTTCTTCGTCAAGGGGGTTTAATAACAGCAACTCTGTTTTTTGAGAGAAATAAGGTATAAAAGTGTCAGTGAAGGTGACGGCCGGTGTTCTCCAGGTGGTGACAGGCTCCGGGCTGGACAGCCAGAAGTCGGATGAGGAGTACCGTGAGCTCTTCGACCTGGCCCTGCGGGGCCTGCAGCTTTTATCCAAGTGGAGCGCGCATGTCATGGAGGTGGTAGGTGTCCCAGGCCGGAGGCCTGCCCCTCCCCGCCCCCTTCACTGGGATTCTGTCTGCCTCTGCCTCTCCCAGCACTCTTTTTTTTTAATAGCTGCATTGAGATGTAATTCCCACAGCGTACCATTCACCCATTTAAAACATAGATTTGTTGGTTTTCAGTATATTTACAGAGTTGCACAACCACAGTCACATTTAGAACATTTTTATCACCTCAAAAAGAAACCCCACATGACCACTTCCTCAGTCCCTGTCACCTCAGCCCCAAACAGTCTACTTCCTGCCTCTTTTCCAATTCTGGATGTTTTCTATAAATAGAATCCTCCCACATGTGGTCTTCTGTGGCCGGCCCGTTGCACTTTGTATGATTTTAAGGTCCCACTGTGCCGTGTTGTGGCCCGAATCAGCAGTTCATTCCCGTTTGTGGCTGAGCCATCTTCCATCGCATGGGCACCCCCGGTTCTGCCTGCACGTTCCTCCCTGAGGGACGTGCGGGTTGTTCACACTCTCCCCAGTACTCCTGGAAGCTGGTTCACCCCACAGACAAGTTCTGTAACAAGGACTGCCCTGGCACGGCGGAGGAGTACGAGAGGGCCACGCGCTACAACTACACCAGCGAGGAGAAGTTCGCCTTCGTGGAGGTGAGGGCTGACCCCGCCGCGTCCGCCCCGCCCCAAGGCTGCTGCTCAGGGGCCAGCGAGGTGGTGAGGGGGTCCGGGGTGGTTCTGAGCGAGACGGCAGCCTCGGTCCCCCTCACGTGCATGCAGTTCCCTGTCTCTCTAACCACAACCCAAATTCGTCTCTGTCAGGTTATTCAGAGACGATTAGAAATGTCTTCTGTTCTTAAAAGTCCAAAGGAAAGTGTTCGCTCCAATAGAAAAATGGACAAAAGGAAACCGATAGAGGAAACAAAGGAAAACAAGTGACTAAGAGAGATAAGAGTGCTCATTTATGACAGAGAGGGCTGCAGACTGAAACAAGGATGGGGTAGAGTGCTGACCAGTCGGGATGGCGAGGACGTGGAAGACTGATGATGCCTGCTGCTGGTTAAAGTGTGGGAAACAGACCTTCTCAGATATGGTGGCCCGTCTGCATTTTATGGGCTTTTTATGAAGGCGATGTGATCATAGGTATTCCGATTTTTAAGGTGTGTATTCTTTGCCCAGGCATTCTTCTTCTGGGACTCTGTCCCAGAGAAAGAAGCCAGCTGTGCAGAGACAAATGCACATAGGTATCACAGTAGCTTTTTTAATACCGACTATGCAACGACTGAGATCACGACCCTCAGTATGAGACTGGGCCCAAAAAAATGAAGGCACAGCTAATGTCACGACTATTACGCAGCCACCACAATGG
Organism: Macroglossus sobrinus; assembly: GCA_004027375.1. Lineage (NCBI taxonomy): Eukaryota > Metazoa > Chordata > Mammalia > Chiroptera > Pteropodidae > Macroglossus > Macroglossus sobrinus. Next base: position 335,363 of record PVKZ01001051.1, on the reverse strand, counting down.
GTGTCCTGACATGGAAAGCTAAGCACAGTATGTTGTTAAAAAAATTATAAAACAACATGTAACATTATCCCATTTATATTAAAATTAATATGCTTTTGAGAATTTGCTCAAAACTAAAGAACATAAGTATTTACATTTATATTTATGTTTATTTTTATATTTATTTATATTTATATATTCAGAACCATTAATGGTAGTAATTTCTGGAGAGGAGACTCTTAGTTCCTGCTTTATAACTCTCTGTTGCTGCTGTTGTCAGTTTGTTTCATTACAAAAAGATATTTCTCTTTTGCGGGAGAGGAAACTCCTTCACACTAACTCGTGAGTGACAGCTACCTCTTCCATGCCATTCTGACACCTGCAAGTCAGAGGCCTGGATACTGATCCTGGGCCCAAGGCCCCTTCTCTCTGAGCCTCAGCTTCCTTCTCGGAGGAAGTGACGCGGAGCTGGTAATCTCTACCTACTTCAATCCCAGGGTTATTGTTGAGAATCAAACAGTAATTGTTGAAGGAGATCATGGCATCAATGAGCTGTGAAGGCTGCAAAGGGTCAGACACGTACGGGGGTTCAAGTTGTTCTTTAGTGGATCTCCAGGCTGCACTTTAAAAGACCCAGGCTCAGGGCTGTAATTTCAGGCCGGAGCCAGACCAATTGTCATCACTCCTGGCATTGTGCTGAGTGCTCCCCTGACCTCGGGCACTTCCGCTGCTAATAGTCAGCCTGGAAGACAGTCTCCCAGTCATCCTCCCTGGATGAGAAAGTCCTCTGCAAGCCTGTGTGAAATGAGACACATTCGGAGGGGACATGCAACTTTGTAAAACTGCTCACACCTTTCTTTCCTGAATAAAAGGGACACATACGCACTGTGGGTCATTCACCTCCCCACAGCCTCATTGGATCATCCAAAGGCAACCACCATTTTTCATATTTCCTTCTGGTCCGCCCTTTGCTTTGCTTGGAGAGGATCATTTTTATTTTATTAGTAGGATGCAAAAAAAATTTTTTAGAAGAAGAGTTCTATGTGGCATTTAACAAGTGACTTGTACCACCACGCTCCTCCCTGAATCCCAAAATAAGAGAACACCTTTCATCCTGATGAGCTGTTTCTTCGATATAGTTTTCAGTTTGGGATATTTTCTATTATTTCCTACTTTGGGAGATAACAATTTAGCTCTCTCATCTCTACTCTCCCCTACCCCCCCCCAAAAAAAAAAAGAAAGAAAAAAACCAGTTTCCTTCCTCCATCTTCCCCAAGTGGTAATTTTATACTTTTTGGTTAAATTAATAATCGTTCTATGCTATTGTAACCAAATACTTATTGTTTATTGTTGAATCACCTAGTCCAATGTGAACACATTTTTGTACAACTTCTGTTTTTCGTAGAGCTAACAATTGTGAGAATTCTTTATATATTCTAGATACAAGTCCTTAGTCATGTATATGTTGCAGATGTTTTTCCTAATTGGTGACTTGACCATTTTCTTAGGGAGTACCTTTTGAAGAGCAGCTGTGTTTATTTTTGATAGAATCCTACTTACCAGTTATTTTGTGGCTTCAGATTTTTGTGTTCTAGCTAAGAAATCTCTGCCTGGCCTAAAGTTGCAGATTTTCTCCTAGATCTAACATCTGTCCTATGTTTAGAGTTATTCTGAAACATCTTCATTATCTATTCCTTCCTCTGGTTTGTTATTTCCTGGTTATATCTCTAGCCTGGAGCCCAGATTCTTTTATGATGTAATGTTCCTTTAAGGCTTCTGTCCTGTTATGTGTTTCTCTACACTAAAGCTTCTCTCCAACAAAACCATTATACTTTTCGGTTCCAGTGAAAATCCTCACCTCCTAAACTCTGTTCTCACCATTTTCCCTACCTCCCATGTTCTTTTTCTTCCTTTAAGGTTTAGAGAAAGGATAAGGCTTACTACCTCAGCTCATTCATTTATTTATTCATTCCCTTTCAACAAAAATTTCTTTTTTTGAATAACATTTTTTATTTCTCAGTTATAGTTGTGGCATACAATATTATGTTAGTTTCAGGTGCACAGCATAGTAATGAGACATCTATATAACTCACACAGTGATCACCTCCAATGAATCTAGTGCTCCTTTGACACCATGCATATTTATTACAGTATTATTGGCCATAGTCCTTATGCTATGCTTTCCATCTCCATTCCTATTTTGTAACTGCCAATTTCAACAAAAATTTCTTGATGGTCCACCACAGGCCCAGGCCCTGGGCGTGAGGCGCGCTCAGCGTGGCTGAGCCGTGCCCGTGAGGTGCCTACAGTCTGGTGCAGTGGGAAAGAAGTCGAACATGTCAGATGGGCATGGCAGTTGTTAGGAGGCTGATTTGGCCCCTGCTTTTCCCCCTGAATCCTGAACCAATCTAGGAATTAGCACTGGAGGCTGATAGGGGTCAAAGGATCAGGTTTGTTGCTGGTACAGCTGGGCCAGAGAATGTGGCTCCCACCCAAGGCCACACAAGACTTCCTGCTTCTCCCCCATCCCATTAAACCTGCCTGCTGGGAACCAGGCAAAGCAGCTGCAGAAATACATGCCTCCCTTGTTGGGGATGGGGAGGGGATGATTAAGAGAGGATGGGAACCCAGGGGAGAAGGCACATGTCCGACAGGCAGACAGATCCCAAGAAAGAATGCTGAGGTCAGGCTGTCCTCATCACAGACACTTGTCTCCTCACCTCTGCAGAGAGACAAGTGCGTTGAAGGGTGAGGGAGGAGGCAGCTAGAGGGGTAGATGCCACTCATGACCTCTATAGGAATTCTATTTTATGGACTCAAGTAGTAGCTAGCCAAATTATTTCAAAAGCAAAGATTGTAAAAATTCTTTTGAACTTTTTATAGTAAAAAGTTCTGTTTGTTGGGGTCTTTAGATGCGTGCTATGTGGAGAGGCCTGCAGAGGTCAGACCAGTACTCCAAACGTGGTCCACGGACCAGTTGCCGTTTGTCATCAGTCAGTGACAAGACAGAGAGCTGGTGCGGGAATGAAAACTCCACTGCACCACGAAGCGTGCTGTTCAGTTTGGCTGACACCTGGGCTTTGTGGCGGGACTTTCTTGCTGAAGGAGGCAGGGTGCTGACTTCTGTTCTGGCACACATTGCTTACCTAGCTTACCAGTTCTAGTACCTAGAACTGGCACTTTGAGTGGCACTGGCTGGCCTTGTGCTTCTGGACGCCTCACACGGCACCCTCCCTGTGATGTGGTGAAGGGTGCTGGACAGGTGAGCCGAGAGGGCATGATGAACCTGACCTTGATCTGTGCTTGGCCAGGTGATCGCCATGATCAAAGGCCTGCAGGTGCTCATGGGCAGGATGGAGAGCGTCTTCAACCAGGCCATAAGGAACACCATCTACGCGGCCCTGCAGGACTTCGCTCAGGTGACACTGCGTGAGCCTCTGAGGCAGGCGGTGCGGAAGAAGAAGAACGTCCTTATCAGGTGGGTTTTCGGTGGCCCTTTTCAGGGGCACATCAAAAATCAGGGGCACGAGGTACAGGCCACAGAGGAAGTTCCCTGTCCAGGCAGCTTCCAGGGCAGCGTCTGAACACACGGACCCCCCTTCCCCTGCCGCAGCAAGGTGCAGCAAGCTTTAGGAGGCAGCAGGAATTTGGACGTTTGAGATGAATTCGTCCTCAGTCTCCACCACTGTCTAGCCATGTGAACTTAGTCAAATTACTTACCCTCTTTGAACCTCCATTTTATTTGTAAAATGTGGATGACAATGGAGCCTACTCTGTAGGCTGTTGGGATGATAAAATGAGATAATCCATGTGTACACCTAAGCACACAGCAGTGTGGAATTAAGTAAAGAATAAATATAAATGATTATTAGAATTGTAAGGATACAGAGTTTAAATAGGTCTGAGACTCTTTGATAACCAAAAGGAGAACTCTGTGTCCTGCCTCACTCAACTTCCGCCCCACTGTGCAGGCTCAGAGCTGAGTTCTCAGAGAGCCAGTGGGTGTCAGCATCGCCTGGGGTGTCAAATGCAAGTTGTGAAATGTAGACTTCTAGAGGACACCTCCTGTCTCTTAAACGTGCATCTCTGGGGGTGGGGCCAGGGATGAGCACCTTTTGGAAGTGATGCTGGGACACCACAGACTCTAGAAACAAGCTTGTATTGTTTACCCACTTCCCATGGTGAAAGCTGGTCTGAACCTCGGGCCTTCCTTCCCCAGTGTCCTGCAGGCGATTCGAAAAACGATCTGTGACTGGGAGGGGGGTCGAGAGCCCCCCAATGACCCATGCTTGAGAGGGGAGAAGGATCCCAAAGGTGGATTTGACATCAAGGTGCCTCGGCGTGCCGTGGGGCCCTCCAGCACACAGGTAAGCAGCGCTAGGCACAGGCTAGCTCTGCTGAGTGGAGGCCAGCCAGGCTGTGGTTGGTCATCCTGCATGGGCCACGGTGCGGTGCAGGGGTCCTCAGGCTGGAGGGGCAGGGTCAAGCAGCTGTCCTAGTCTTATCCTGCCATCTTGTTTTGATATAAGAGGAAGGACCACTGGCTTAAGATTCAGGAGACCTGGATTCTAGTCCTAGATACCTGTGTGACCTGGGGTACATTTACACAATCTCTTTGTGCCTCGGTTGTCTAATCTGGCAAATGGGGGTAATACCAGGACTGGTTCCAAAGTGTAGGAGGCGTTTAAAGTGGAATCTATATACACCCGTTCTGTCCCTCTTTAATGAATCCTGGCCCCTTCCCCTACAGTGACATCCTAGCTTGGAAATTCACAAGTTCTGTCTCTGACTTGCTGTGTGATCTTGGGAAAGTACCTGGACCTGTCTGAGCTCTGAACGTCTCCATTAAATGATAACTTTTGGCTGAGATTATGTTACTGAAAAAATAATCTCCACAGCCCCCTGAAGCACAAGAATTGAAAGCCCCTTACCCCTTAGAGAAAGTCTAGTAATCAGAGAGATTCAGAGTCGCCAACTAGAGCTTCTGAACAACAGGATGACTGTGGCTTATCATCTGTAAACTTACAGGGAAAACAAGTAAAGAATCTGGGCATTTTAGTTCAATCTTTGTCATCTGCTTAAAGATGAGTAGTTCCTGATAGTCTTTCTGAGGTATTGGGGAAAAGCATATGGATTCACTGCGGCTTTTAAAGGTCTTACAGGCCCCAGAAGCCCCAGGCTAGGAACTGCCATCTCACATGACCTTTAAGCCTCTCTCCTACCTGACATCCTGAGTCCCTGAATCATCCGAGATGAGCCATCCGAGGCCCACCCTGACCCTTCTCGTTGTGTGTGTGTCTGTATCTGGGCAGGGGCGTCGGGAGGAGGGACAGGGGTGAGAAGTGTGCTATGCACTGTCATTGTCACTTCCCCTGGCTTTACAGCCCACGGGCCAGTTTGCACCAATCTTGCCTGCTGGTTGTGGGACATCCCACGGAAGCGTCTACAAACAGTTCCATGTAGTGTTATGGGCCAGAGACCTTTCCAGCCCAGAATGCCTTGGAGGGGCCGAGCAGAGCTGTCAGGCATTTCCGTAAGTCCTCAGACATGAGTGAGGGAAAGACAGACAAGGCAAAAGAGAACCTGGAAAGCAGGAGAGAGAGAGAGAGGGCAGCCAACAGGGAGAGAGAGGTTGGGTGGGGGAGGGTGGAGAGAAGAGAAACAAGTGAAAGGTGAATGTCACCAGCAGTTAGTCCCCCCAGCAGCACCGAGTCATGTTACGTGGCACAGGTGCATTTACGAGGCTCCATCCCAGACACGGCTGGCTGAGCCCTTAGAGACAAACTAGTCCCAGTCCCCTCCCCCTATTTTACAGATGGGGTAACTGAGGTCCAGAGAGGGGAAGTCCCTTGTCCCAGCCACCAGGTGAGTCACAGGTTGAGGTGGGACAAGAACCAGGTCTCCTGACTCCCACCCCAGGGCACCGTTAGGGCCCTCGGAGCATAGCGGACACGGGCATCTAGCGTAGCTGGGATGTTGACTGTTCCGGTGAATCGAATGCTCTGTTCAGTAGCAGTAGGTGGGAAAAGAATTCCCCTCTAATGGACAAAGTAGATTTTCAAATAGTTCGAATTGAATACAAATAAGTCAACACCCACATGGATTGGACTCAAAGAATCCTTTCTTTGAGGACCCCAAAGGCCATCATTAGAACATGCTTCTTGGTTCTCAGGGGCGACAGACACGCCCAGCGACAGGGTTGCAGGGGGCGAACTATCCGTTCAACTGGCAACCACGGTGGTGCCTTTGCCATACGGTAGGGACAGCGTGCCACTCCTTCCTGTGGCCTACTGCCCCACCCAGTGCCAGGCATGTGGTGGGTAAGGTCCTAGAGAAGGTGCAGAGGCAGCGAGGACAGACGTGGTGGCAGAGGGAGGTTGGTGCATCTCAGAGGTGGTCGGCGAGTGGCCCCTAGCAGTCGTGTCGGCTTTCCCACCGTATACAATACCTCTTGCTTTTCTCTCTCTCTTTCTTTTCTCTCTCTCCCTCTTCCCTGTCTCTCCTGCCCTCCCGTTCCCTCCTCCTCTCTCCTATCTATGTCTTAGGCCTGCCAGTGGTCCCCGCGGGCTTTGTTTCACCCCACTGGTGGCACACAGGGCCGAAGAGGCTGCCGATCCCTGGTATAACACCGCCTGGCTGGGTTGGTTTGGGTACACTTCTCCAGGAGGCAGCAGGAATGGACTAGCCTGGCTGCTCAAGACCCCTTCCAGCCCTAAGATTCAAAGACAAATGATGTGGAGAGATCTAGATTAGCGCTTGTACCCTTTGCACTTAAGGTCCTCTCTGAGCGGGAGTTAATTGTGTAGTAGGCCTCCTGTGTAAGTACCACGCTCCGCCCGCTTTCCACGCAGGATTTCGGCAGGCTGTGCAATGCAGCTGGTGCCAGCAGAGGGCGAAATTCCTCAGCAGTGGAATCACATGCTGAGAATCAGAAACGCGAGGTGGTGGGGGGTTTGTTCTGGTCATGTCTCGTTTCACGGTTCCTTGGAATGTTAGAGCTGAAAGGCACTGGTTTGGGAAAGCATCTGGTAGGACTCCCTTATGTTAGCAGATACGAAAACTGAGATCCAGAGTGGGACTTTGTCACCCAAGGTCACACAGCAAGTCAGCAGCAGTCCCTGGCCTTGAAACCCCAGTCTTTTGACTCTCAGTCCAGTGCTCCACCCATGGTGCCACTGTGGCCATCCAGGGAAACAGGGACTGACTCCAGGGTGACATGGAATGAGGTTCTCCTTTGAAGCCCACGCCCTTAGTGGAGCAGAGCAGAGCAGGCGGGAACCCGGGCCTTGAACTTCCTGGTATTACCAGGCCCACCCACCCAGGGATGCCGCCGGCCCGGGCAGAGCTGCCTTCCCGGGCTGGCTAGTCTCCCTCTCAAAAGCCTACACATTTCCAGATTCACTTCTCCAACCTTAAACTGGTGCTTCTTTAAGACAAAGCTTTTTAAAGGGCAGACATCTGCAGAATTTATGTATACATAAATGCAGTGCAAAGCAGCCTCTCCCGCGGGTGGAGTGCCGGCCCCTGACCCTCCCGTCATATTTTCTCTCTCAAGCTGTACATGGTGCGGACCATGCTCGAGTCGCTCATCGCAGACAAGAGCGGCTCCAAGAAGACCCTGAGGAGCAGCCTGGACGGCCCCATCGTCCTTGCAATCGAGGACTTTCACAAGCAGTCCTTCTTCTTCACGCACCTGCTCAACATCAGCGGTGAGCCACCGCCCCGTGGTTGGGGAGGGGGCTCCCGGGTCCCAGAGCCGCCAAGGCTGTTGGGCCAGAAGTGGCAAAGAGACATGATCGTGGGCCCAAAGCGGCCTATTTTTGCCAGCAAGAAAGGAACACGCCCTTCCTGGTGGATTCTGGGAGGCCAGGCCTCGGTGCAGCTCTTCTGGTTCAGCTGGGGATATCTCTCTGGTAGACGTGTGTGGCTAGTTTGTCACGAAGCCCTTAGTAGAGAGGGGTCAACAATGGTAACACAGACGCGACAAGGCAGGGTAGAGGGAGACCAGCACCCCGGGGCCGTGAGAGTGGTAAGACAGTGCTTGGTACTGGAGAGCGGTCTTAACCAGCAGGCCAGCGTCTCCACAGACAGCAGCCCGGGAAGGGCCTTCGAGGCCTCCGGGCGGCAGTGAGTCCTGCACGACCTCGCACACGGGGACATAGGGCTACAGTCTACTTAAAAGCAGGCACCTGGAAACCTGTCCTGACACTGTTTGTAGAGCAAACACACTGTTACTCTTAGACTGTGTTTTCAGGATGGCTTTGTAGCGGGGTGATGGAAATGGTGGAGACATCTAAGCTCTACAACATCTCTGCCGTCCTCCCCCACGCACAGCCACTGTCTCTGAAACTTAACAAGCCCTGTCTTCCAATTAGACATAGCCTGGCCTTCAGGTACAAGAGAGCTGCATCTGCTGATCAAGTGATGCTTACGAGGACCTTGTGTGTACCTAGCCCAGTCATAGGAAAAACAGTGAAAATTACTAGAAACAGTAATACCTGAGATCTCCTCGTGCTGTTTCTGTGTAACCCTGGGCTCCTTCTCTCATGCTTTGTAGAAGCCCTGCAGCAGTGTTGTGACCTCTCCCAGCTCTGGTTCCGAGAATTCTTCCTGGAGTTAACCATGGGCCGGCGAATCCAGTTCCCTATCGAGATGTCCATGCCCTGGATTCTCACAGACCATATTCTGGAGACCAAAGAACCTTCCATGATGGAGTAAGAGGCAGGCCTGAGCTAGCAAGGAGGTTCCCAGGGTGCGGGTGAAGGGTGGTTTGCCGGTGAGCTCTATTCTTTCCAGAACTTCCCAGATGAGGCATCAGGTCACACCAACTTTGACCCAGCCTTTCAGATAGATTCGGAAGTCTACCAGCCCATCTGCCCCGCCTGTGCTTTGTCGCTCTCCTAATAGCCAGGCTGGGAAAAATGGTCACCTCTGGGGATCAGGAAGCTAATATGTTTAACTGCCACCAATACCATTTAGTCCTAGAGTAACTTTTTTTAGGCCTTGGATTTATCAGCCTCGTGGACTTTTGATTTCTGTGCATAAACTATAAAGTAAGTCCTTCCCAGGTGGAGGCTGGAAACATCACAGAGTGCTTGGGAGGTTCTCTTTTGCTCATCTTTTCACCCAACAACACTTCACATTTCCCAAGCAGGTATAAATCTATCCACTTGCACAGAGATGATTAGTGAACTGCTGGCCATTGTTTTTCCCTCTTCAGGTACGTCCTCTACCCGTTGGATCTGTACAATGACAGCGCCTACTATGCTCTGACCAAGTTTAAAAAGCAGTTCCTCTATGATGAGATCGAAGCTGAGGCAAGTGTCGTCGCGTTTCTCCTTTTGTTCCCGAAATCTCGTTTTGAGAGTCTGGACTTTTCGGATTTTTAGCTATTGGCACAAAGTGGGGTGTCTTAGTCTATTCAAGCTGCTGTAACAAAATACCACAGGCTGGGCGGCTTATAAACAACAGACATTTACTTCTCACAGTTCTGGAGGCCGGAAGTCCAAGATCAGGGTGCTAGCCTTGTCAGGTGAAGGTGCTCTTCTGGGGCACAGACTTTTCATTGTGTCCTCACATAGCAGAAGGAGGTGAAGGAGCCCTCTGGGGCCTCTTTTATAGTAGCACTAATTCTGTTCATGAGACTCCACCCTCGTGACCTAATCACTTCCCAAAGGCCCCGCCTCCTGATACCATCATTTTTGGGAGTTAGGATCTCAATCTATTAATTTTGGGAGGCATATCATAGGGGGGTCAATGACTTGTTCAGGGCAGTGATCTTTGTGAGCATCAAAAAGGACCGAGAGGGGGTGGCTCCATAGTGTAGTGGTTAACACGTCTGCTTTACGTGCAGAAGGTCCTGGGTTGGCACCTTAGGTGGAGCCAAGGACCATACCTCAGGTGCACTGGGCCCCCTGGGTGCACCAGGCCCCAGGTATCCCAGCCCCCCTGCCCTGAGCTTGCCAGGCCCCAGGGATGCACCATGAGCACATGGGAGGAGAAGCCCTGCCTTCAGAGATCCAGTTCTTAAAAAAGGGGAGATGGCAATGTCCAACATCAGGGGTGGAAGTGGTAGGGGGGATCAAAGAGTGGGAAAAACAAACAAAAACAAACAAACAAACAAATAAATAAAAAAGGACCGAGAGTGGGATGACAGTCTTTTTTCGAATGTTGAAGGGATGGCAGATGATTGAACTGCATAGATGAAATTATTTTTCTAACATATCTTTTATGGTTTGATTACCTGGTTATAATAACAACAGTAATACCACCTATCAATTATTATATATTTCCATTTGCCAGGCACAGTGCTAAATACTCTATAAGCATTTATATTAACCTTTACAACAATTTAAAGAATTGCTCCTATTTTACTTTAAAATCTGAGACTTAAAGTGGTAAAGTGTCATTACCCCAAGGTCACACAGCTTACAGAATCTCTGTCTGGTACTGGTAGGACTGAAATAGCCATCCTCTCAATTATTAAGCTATTTAATAAACAGTCACTCAATGGCTTTATTTCTGTAATGGTCAGGATATCCTAGGTTATGCTGCAGCAACAAACAACCCCAAATTTTTAGTAGCTTAAAACCAAAGGTTTATTTTTCCATTATGGGTTAGCTTGGGGCTCTGTTCCATGTAATCTTTAATCTGGGACCCATCTGGAACATTTACTAGTTGCATGTCAGGGGGAAAGGTTAGGGTGAATTACACTCCGATACTTAAAGCTTCCATCTGAAAGCAACACATGCCATTGATCAAAGCAAGTCACATGGCTGGACCTCCTTTCAAAGAGAAGCCAGAAAGAGCAGACCTACCATGGGCCAACAAGGACCAGAAATGCGAGGTCAATGGCACTAGTGACAACCAAAATATCTCATTTCCGCCTTTTGGAAATTGGAATGATCGTCTCTGCTCTAAAGTACGTGGGGTAATATAAATGTAGAATGAGGCCAATTAGGTAAAATTTTCATATAAATTTAAGGCGTTCTCATTTATAAAGAGAAGACGTGAATGTTTTACGATAAGCATCACCACCAATTTTTTTTTTAAAGTTTACTTATTTCAAAGAAAAACTAGTAGAGATGCTGCTTTCTTTCTAAATGCTCTGATTTCTACGGGAGTTGAAAATCTTGATGGACCCCAGTGCAAATCTTTTCCCTGTGTCTCCTGCCCCCTTCTCCTTCCAACCCCGAATTCTGTTCTCCATCATGAAGGGCCTCATGAGTATGTATGTGGATACCCAAGCTTTGTCTACCCACCTGCTCGCAAACAGTGGCCCCTTGGCCAGCCCCGGCCCTAGGGTTACCCCTTCCTGCAGTGTAGTTCACTCTTTGGGATGAACCCCAGGGAAAGAGCACCCAGGGCTTGAAAGCGGCTTGGGCCATTTGGGCAAGGATACGCAAAGCTGGTTCTAGAAGAGGAACATGGGGTATGAGTGGCCACCGCAACCTGGACCCTGCAGGCTCTTACCTAGAGGAGGCCCCGTGCCCTTGAAGTTCAAAGTCCAGGGCAGAGGCTTTGGTTACCTGCAGATGAGGACAGCACTGTACATACCACTCTGTTTTTGTGTTAAGGTTAATGCCTGGGATGTAAAAGGAGAGACCTGAAAGCCCTTTGAATAAAGCAATAATTTTATGGAGCTGTGAATTTGGTGAGAAAGGAATCGAAGCTATACTTTGAAGCTATACTTACAACCTGCTTCTGCCACAGCCCCATCTCTGAGTTCCCACCCTCTGCCATTTCCTGTTCCTGCCATGTTGGAGGGTTTGATGTTGACCCTCTGGGTCTGATAAGAACTCGCTTCTCACTCAAGCATTACAATCTGTCATCAATGTGATGAAACACTGAAGTGGCAAGATAGTCCCTTGTTCATTAAAAGTCAAAGATTTTTAAGGAATATATTTCTTCAAGCAAGATAAGGGAAGATGAAAGGAAAAGATAAGAAAGTCAATAGGGAGAGGTGGACTGGGGAGGCTGATATGGGTAATTATAGGATATGAAGACCTATCTGTGGCATTCCCCTTGGGCAGGCCCCTTTTACCAAGAGGAGGGGACCAGCGGGGATGGTGATTCCTCAACAGCTTTTTGAACTTTGCTTTCTCTGTGCCTAACAGAAGACCTTGAGAGCAAGGGACCAGACTTCTCAGATTTCTTGACCACAGAATCTTTTTTTTTTTTTTCCTTCAAAGCATCTTCCCCCACAGCACACTTTGGGCAAGCCTGCTCGACTGCCCACTTTGAGTTGCCTGCGTTTCTGTAATAAAGCTGGACAGACACCACTGACAGTTTCTGCTTCTTCTTCGCCAGGTGAACCTGTGTTTTGATCAGTTTGTCTACAAGCTGGCAGACCAGATCTTTGCTTACTACAAAGCCATGGCCGGCAGGTATGAGAGCCCAGGGATTTTTGTTACAAAGCCTCCCTTCTTTAGCACTGACAGGAAATATGAGGGAGCCCACGGGCCTGGACTTAATAGGAGAAAGGAAAATAGGCAGATATGGTGTGGGGGCCTCCTGGAGCTTACTGTCCCGTGGGGAAGACAGGAATTAATAAAAACTAATGAATGTACAGTGACGAGAGAGGTTATGTACTCCCTGTAAAGGAAAAGTTCATGGGAATATGGGAATATATAATAGTTAAACCTGAAGTAGTTTTTGGGCTGGGGAACTGGAAGGGCTCCCCGGGATCCCCTGAGAAAGTAACATTTGATTTTGTTTTTCAAATTGATAGAAGTAAAAGTAAGTGAAAGGTGGGACAGAAAATTGTAGGCTACAGGAACTACTTGTGCAAAGTCCCTGTGGTAGAAGTATAATAATAATAGCATACCAAATACCCTGTGGTGTCACTTATATGTGGAATCTGAAGAACAAAACACACAGACAAATGAAACAAAGGGAAGCAGATTTCATAGACACGGAGAAAAAGCTGGTCACTGCCAGAGGGGATAGGCAAAAAGGGTGAAGTTTTAACAAGAGGCACAGACTCCCAGTCATAAAATACATAAGCCACAGAGATGTAGTGTACAGCATAGGGAATATAGTCAGTGATGTTATAACAACATTGTATAGTGACCGGTGATAAATGATCATCATTTATATTCCTTGAATGTCAAATCACTGTGTTGTTTACCTGAAACTAATATTTTGTATGTATTACTTGAAAAGTTCAATAATAATAATAATAATAATAATAATAATAATAATAGCATGCCTACCTGTTAGGGCTATTCAGAGGACGAGTATGATTAGTACTTGTAAATGTCTCTCTTCACCGACCACAAGAGGGGGCAAGCTTCATGACAAAGCTGGAGAGAGGGTGGAAGAGTTGGAGAAAGCACAGGAGGGACAGAATGATCTAGATCAGTACTGTCCATTAGAAATATAATGCAATTGTAAATGTGAGCCACAAATGTAATTTTAAAAAATTTAGTAGCCATATTTTAAAAAGGAAAAAGAAACAGGTAAAATTAATTTTAAGGATATACTTTATTGTAGTCCAGTATATCTAAAGTACTATAATTTCAACATATGTAACAATTAAAAATTGTCAAAGAGGTAATTTTCACTTGTTTTCTAAGCCTTCAAAAATCTAATGTGTATTTTATACTCATAATACAACTCAGCTTGGACCCACCACACTTCATGTGACTGGTGGCTGCTACCTATCCTGGAGAGTGTAGATTTAGATTATGTCACTTTCTTGCTTAAAACCTCTTAATGACTTCCAATTCCATCTAAAAAACATCTAAGCTCTTTACTGTGGCTTATGTAATATGACACGATCTGGCCCTTGGAATTACTTTATCCATTTATTTTTGTGCCCTGCCCTTAATTCACACTGGTCCTCTTTCCTTTTCTCAAACATTCCAAGCTAATTGTGCCAGAGAGATTCTTCCCCCAGATCTTTCTATTTTTAGCATTTAAGATCTCTGTCCAACAAAACTTCTCTAGAGAGGCTTTCCCTGACCTCCTAACACCAAATGGCCTTAATATTTTCAGAGCACTTACTACTCTGCAGTTTATGCCTCAATGTGAAGGATAATAATGGTACATCTAACTCATAGGATTGTTGTGAGATTAAAAATGAGTGCATGCATGTGCACCTGATAAGTAGTAAGTACTATGCAGACTTTTAGTACTGGATATTATTTTATTCCTCTGCTCGTTTATGTAGTATCAGTCTCTCTTCACCAGAACACAGGCTACATGAGGACAGGAACTTTGTATCTGTGGTACTTCTAATGTTTTAGCCTAAGAAAGAATATGGGATATGCCAAACATGCACTCAATTTCTTTTCTTCCTTTCTTTTCTCTTTTGTGTGTGTGAGTATGTGTGTGTGTGTGTGTGTGTGTGTGTGTGTGTGTGTGTGTGTGTGTTTGATATGAATAAAAGAGGAAAGTAGCTCAACTTCTGAGTTGCCTGTCTCTAACTTTGGAATTCTGTTTCGCATGTTGACCTCTTATGGTTTAAAAGAAATGTGACGAACTTCACTCTTGTACAGTAAAAATATATATATTTAAAATACATTTGATAGTGTTTCATGGGTAGATCTTGTGGTCTAAAGTAGACGTGGCTGGGCGTTTGAAAACCATTCACAGCCCTGTTTTCTGGTCTCATTTACCTTTTGTCCTTTCCAGTGTTCTTCTGGATAAACGTTTTAGAGCTGAATGTAAGAACTATGGAGTCATCATTCCGTACCCACCGTCCAACCGCTATGAAACGCTGCTGAAACAGAGGCATGTCCAGGTAATGCTGAAAGAAAGCCACCGTGGAGGCGGAACGGGCAGGAGAGAATAACTGGGGCGTTAGCAGAGAGATCAGAAATCAGGGCTGTGTATTGCCCTGCGAAACAGGTGTAACACGGCCTCAGAATCTTAACAAACAAAGAAAAGGCCTTGGGCTGCCTCTGGTTCAAGTTCTAGGCTGCTCAACCTATCTGCATCTCACCTCTGGGGAGCAGTGGCCACCAACGCCTTTGTCTCCCCACCATTGGCTGCAGCCCACTTTCTTCCTCAGGACTGCCATTCAGAAATGGGTAAATCTATCCCTGAACAGCCTCAAATGCTGGCCTGAGTGAAGGAGAGCTGCAGGGCCTTTGAAACGAAGCATGTTGGGCTAAACCCAGCATAGAAATTGTGATTTGTTTTTGTGGAGTTGGTTTCTGTTAACATTTGACCCCAAGTGTAGCGGAAATGCTGCCAGAAATATACCCCTGCTTAAAAATGGTAGCGTGAGCCAGGCAGACAAAGCAGGAGATGCTTCAGCAGACTTTAGACCCCACTCCTAAGCCCTGCTGTCAGCCAGGTGGTGGTGAAATGGCCTCTACACTGTGACCTCTGCATGCTTATTATGTGGTGCATGGTGTTGGGGGAAAGGCAGGGGTGAAAGAGGGCAGGGCCTCTGCTGAGAAGATGGAAGAGGAAAGGGAACCTGGACATTCCCATTGCTATGTAAAATCCAAGGCAAATGAAGAATCGTAAGAGGAAAAAGAAGATTCTTCACCTCTACCAGTAGTAGGAGCTCAATGCTTTGCCTTGAGCCTCTCAGATACTTCTGGCTATCAGTTACTGATGCAGACAGAATTAGCCACAGTATATTAAATACCGAGGACTTTATGTGAGCACAAGATGGTTATAAGGGGCCCTAGTCAGTGGTAGAAAATACACCCCAAAAAGCAATTAGAAAAAATAAAACAGTTAAGAATAACCTACCTAGCAAAGTGCAGTGCATACGGCAGGTACTCAATAAATGTTTATTGCTATCTACATAGCATCTGCGGTAATGCCATGTGTACCCCAGTAGAAACTATTGCAAGCTGTATTTTTCATCCTGTAACCAGCCCTTCAGCCTCTTGCTTTTAAATTCATCCCCATATAGGCACACGGTAGGCCCTTGCTGAGAGGGCTGCTGTTTCCTGGTGACTCCGAATTGGGGCACAGGACAGGTGCAGGAAGAACATCAGGGCTAAATTTAGGATGTCAGCATTGCACGGGATGCGAGAGCCTGTCCTGAGCCTCTTATTACAGTCTGAATGACTTAAATCTTCCTTCAAAACTACAGAAAAGTTGAAAGAATAATACAGTGAACACACAGGTCGCGATTATTGTTTTGCCACATTTGCTCACTTTCTCGTGTATATGTTTTTTTCTATCTTATAAATACAGTAAACATACTGTAAATATACATATTTTTAGAATATATAACTTATGAAAAATATATTTTTCAAATATATACTTTTTTTCTTAGCCATTTGAGAGTGACACTTCACCCCTGAATACCTCAGCATGTATCTCCCGAGAACAAGGACATTCTCTCTTAAAATAAAATTGTCACACTCAGGAAATTTAACGATATTGGTTTCTACAGAGAGTCCCTATTTATCCTAGTAATGCCTTTTATGCTTTCAACCCAAATTTTATCAGCACATTGCATTTAGTTGTCACATGTCTGTGCAAACCTTAAGTAACTCTTCTCTCTCTCTTCCATCCAGCTCTTGGGTAGATCCATTGACTTGAACAGACTCATTACCCAGCGCATCTCTGCGGCCATGTATAAATCTTTGGACCAGGCCATCAGCCGCTTCGAGAGTGAGGACCTGACCTCCATTGTGGTAAGAGACTAGGGCCCCGGGGTGTTTCTCCCTGGGATTCCTCTGATAGAAGCCTAGCTGGAGGTTGTTGTGAGCCTAGTACTGGGCCAGTTAAAGAGAAGTGCAGTGTCTTTCCTGTCTGAATAGAGTAGGCAAAAAAAGATCTTGAAATCTCTAGAGATGGCCCACCTTGGGATGTAGGTCCTTGTTCTTTAGGATTCTACAGATCCTAGTGAGTAGGTGGGTGGTCCAGTGAAGCTAGGGAAGGTTGCACAAAAAGGTCACCCTATGGGTTGCAGTAGTACAGGGCCAGGAAGGGCTCTGTGCTCAGTTAATGCTCTGTAGTCACCATCTTGAAATTCTTCATAATTTTTTAACAAGGGGCCCCCACATTTTCATTTTGTACTGAGACGTGCAAATTATAGAATTGGCCCGAATGCACAAGCATGGAACAGGCCTGCTTTCTGTTGAACAGAAATTTGAACTTCTCTCTGATAATTCTAGCTCTCCAAGAATTAGAATAAACTTGACTGATCAGACTTTAAGTAAATCAAAGGATATTTGCATAGTCTCAAACAATCTTCTTCAAGATATTTATTAACTACAAAGAAGAGAATAGTAACTTTACCCAGAGGAAACCTGGCAGACGCCATCTTAACCAAGAATCAAAGGTTAATATCAGCAGTAATAATATAGACTAATGTATCCGCTGACATGTATTCTTCTGTGGTATTCTTGCCAAAACACATAATCTTAAATGACATTTTTTTCAAGTGAAGAATACTTTCCAAAAGCATCCAGATCATATAAACAAAGAAAGACTAAAAACTGTTAGCAATTGGAAAAGACTAGAAAGCACTAAATGCAATGTGGGATCCTGGATTGAAAGCTAGAACAGAAAAAAAGGGCCTTTGTGGAAAAACGGGTAACATTCAAATTAGATCTGCCATTCGGTTAATAGTATTGAACCAGTGTTAACTTCCTACTCTTGATAATTACACTGTGGTTATGGGGGATGTTAACACTGGTTAACCTGGGTCAAGAATGTTCAGGAACTCTGTTGCTTTCCCTTACATGTAAGTCTAAAATTCTTTCTCATGAAAAGGTTTTAATTTCTTTTTTTAGTAGACAAAATAATAATTTTAAAAAAGTGCTTAAGCACTAGGGCTCTAGTGTCAGAAGGACCTGCAGCCTCGTCCTGGCCCTGCCGCTTACTAGCTGGGTGACCTTGGCCAAGTTATTCATCTTCTCTAAGCCCGTTTCTCCATCCACACAATGGAGGAAATGGTGGAATTCATCTCATAACATCATCATTAGGATAAAATGAGATACCACCCAGAAAGAGCTTCGCCTCATTTCTTGCACTTAATAAATAATAACTTATAGGGAAAAAAATGAGAGGAACATAGAAATCTGGGGCTGCAGTGAAACGTGCTCAGGGTGAATTTGCAGCAATACTTAGTGAGAGGGCATGACCCAGCTGCCTACCTAGGACCTGGGTCACGTGCTCTGAGAGACTGGAATATAGTCCACGTTCTTCTGGGAGAGCTATTTTAAGAAATAGATTTTTCTTTGTTTATGCCAAAATGTTAGCAGCGATGATCTCCAAGGGGTGGGATTTTTGTTTTCATTTTTTTTGTTTAGCTGTGTTTTCTAGTTTTCCAGTAATAGGAATGAGCATATCTTAGGGAAAAACTGGGTTTGGGGTGCGTGTGAGTGTCCGTGACCTTTCCTCGCCCCTTAAAGGCACTCAGTGTTCTTTCAGTGGAGAACAAAATCAAAATAGCAGTGAAAGCCCTTGTGTGTCAGGTGAGGACAATGGCCCCCAGGAGAGTGGCCACTTCCTGTGAAGCCCTTGCAGGGGAGACCCCAGGGGCACTCTCTGCTGTGGGGTCAGGAGGCCCCGCCTCACCTCTGCTGAGAAGCTTCCGCCTCTTCTGAAAAACAAACCAAAGAATGTGCTCCCCTCGGCCCTTCCCTCCACCATCGAAACTCCATTCTGAGATGGGGAGGCAGCTTGATGCCAAGTTGGGACGGGTTGCAGAGATTTCTTGTCAGTGAGGTTCTCCAGGATCTGGTGCTGAAGTGAGAGCAGGCAGCCTGCAGACTGTGTTTTGTTTAGGCTGCAGAGCGTATTTGACATTTCCAGCTAACATTTAACATTTGGAAGAATTCGAGTAAAACTGCAGAAGCTCTGGCAGCACCAGACCAACCTTCCCAGATGGCAGCAGTTGCCCAGCAATGACTAGACGTCCCGCAGTCAGCCGGGCTGTGCTCTCTTTGGTTTGCCGCAAGAAGCCCCGCTGGCACACTTCAGTCACATGAGAGCCCAGATCATCTCACCCACCTGGGGCCACAGAGCTGGTTCACAGTCACGTGTGGCTGACACTCAGGTTTTCTGGTTGCCATTGAAGAGTTCTTCCCACTGCTTCGCAGAAGCTGTCCACGTGGGCATCTTATTTCCTCAGTGAGTTGACTTTACTGTAGAATGCTGAGAAGGCACCTGGACCACTCCCATGGCCTTTTAAACCCTTTGTGCCTCGATGCTCTGAGTCCTGCATCCCACAGGCTAGGGCCCTCCCGATGGGCGAGGCGGGAAGAACACATCTGATGCAGAAGCACAGTTCGGACACATAACAGAGAAATAGGTCTGTGCTGTCATGTGGCAGGAGAAGTGGAGCTGCCCTGCCAGCAGCCCCCGCGTCGGCAGAGTTAAGAACGCTCTCCTTCCGTCTTCTCTGTCAACACTGACACACAGAACATTAGAACAGAAATTGTTCCCTGATTTCTCATCTGTGGTTATCTTCTAGGTAACACAGTCCCTCAGCGACCTTAGAAATAAACTCATCAGCGTTTATTTCTTTTTATTATTATTATTATTATTATTATTATTATTATTATTATTATTATTTTATTTTATTTTATTTTATTTTATTTTTTTACCCATCCTAAGTGAATGGAAGCAAAGATAACGGTCCAGCTAGCTAGGCCTCAAGAGACAAGCAGAGAGCTGATTCCATATATCTGCCCTTCTTTTACTGCATGGTATACAATGATCAGAATGTTATTCCTCCAGCCGTTCCAGAATTAGAATCCAGACTTTGGCCTTCTTTTTAAAAATGGCAGGATCTGCCATCACTAAGCCCCATCCTGAAGTGGCAACAATCGGAGGGAGTGCCTAGCAGCCCTGCCTTTCTCTGCACAGGGCCTCTCCAGTGTGCCACCAACACCCCGGCCCTGTGACTGCCTCCCACCCCAGCATGTCTCACTCACCTAGCCTGTCTGGCCTCTACAGCCAGTTTAAATTTACAAGCTTCGATCTAGTTCTAAAATCGCAATTTAGAGCCTTAGAATCTGAGTTTCAGAGCAATAAAGCAGCAAAGACTAGAAGTGTGGCCTGGGGCCTGTACCAGACCACACTTGGGACCCCAACCAGGGTTATAATGCCTTGTGACTGATGAGAATAAAACTGAATTCCTGGTATGAGGCTGCTTTCTGTGACTGTAGACAACTGAGCTCTGGGTTCCAGCCGTTAAAGCGGTCCTTCTAGCTGTCTCACCTCCTGGCCATGCTCTGCTCAGCTGCCCTTTCAATATTTTTTTTTGCTTTTATGTTGTAAAATCAGGTTTATTTTTCAAAGGGCTTTCTCAGCAATTGCTTCCTTATTCCAGACAGTGTGTCACAGGGGCCAAACACACATGATATTGATCAGAAGACCTGGATTCACTACCTAAGCCCTGTTATGTGTCCCCTGTGTGACTTTGGGCAAGTTACCTAACCCTCCAAGCCTCAGTTTTTCCTTCTATGAAACGGTCAGTTGTACCCATCTCTAAAGACAGCTTAACCACCACAGCATAGCAGTGTCCTAAAGCATCTCAGAGCAGGCTGCCTTTTCTCCCTGCACGAGACTGTGCTCTTTCTTTTTGACAGCGGTGTGATAAGGGACTGATGTGAGCCCAGAGGGTTTGACTCCCCTTTTAATCCCCAGCAAATGGCAGTGTCCTGTGTGCCTAGATGGTCTCCACTCTGCTCCTATTCTCTGCCTGAAGGTGGGATTCCAACACTCAGGGTCCAACAGCTCACCCGGGTCCCTGGTCGTTGTGGGTGGGTGACAGACTGCTTGCCGGTGGCTTACAGCCACACCTCTACCAGTGTGACCAACCCTCGTGTGACTGAGGGGCCTACAGTCCAGAGGAGGGATGTTCTGCCTCCAGCTTTTTAAAAAATTGCTATAGGTATTATACAGCAGATAAGAATGTGGATTTTGGAGCCCAACTTCCTGGATTTGAGGCCAAGTTACTTCTCAAAGCCTCAGTTTCTGTGTGTATAAAGTAGGGACAGCAATAATACTAACTTTATAGGGGTTTTTTGAGCTAAATGGGTTAGCACAAAGTAGTTGGCACATATGAGGTTGAACCATGTGAAGTTACTAATATTCAATTGTTTTTAACCTAAAAAAATTAGTAGTTTCTTGAGTTCTGACATACTAGTAAGCACCTGGTGGGTGGTAGCTCTTATGATTACTTTCTGCAGAGCAGATATAGAGCCTCTGTGACAGCCAGTCCCCACTTCCTTTTACTTGGCTTGTGACGCTGAAGGACAAGCTTTTTCCCACAGTATGGAAATTGGAAGACAACTAGGCATGCGTTCTACCCAGAGAGGTACCGGTGTGGTCGGTGGTCCCCGTCCTGGGGCAGGCCTGCAGCCTGTCTCAGCCATTCCTCTCCTCAGAGGAAGGGAACATTGTCCCATGCCCCTGGGGGGTTCCAGGCCCGTCGGCAGTTGGAGGTTGTCCACAGGGCTCACACATGCTCTGAGGTGAGTGCCCATCCTCATGAGCCACGGGTTCTCTCTGGCCAGGAGCTGGAGTGGCTGCTGGAGATCAACCGGCTCACGCACCGGCTGCTGTGTAAGCACATGACCCTGGACAGCTTCGACGCCATGTTCCGGGAGGCCAACCACAATGTGTCTGCCCCCTATGGCCGCATCACCCTGCACGTCTTCTGGGAGCTGAACTTCGACTTCCTCCCCAACTACTGCTACAATGGGTCCACCAACCGGTAAGGGAGACCCTGCGCAGAGGGGCTGGGGCGGGGTGGGCCCAGGAAGCAGCCATCTGCCTCCTCCAAATGAGGACGGGCATAGGTGTCAATTCAAGCCTGCAACAGGCATCTCACAGAGCCGCTCCCGGGTGCAGCTCTGTGCTGGAGCCGGGGATGCCACGGCGAGCAAGCAGGCACCTTCCTGCCTCTTGGAGCCTTCAGGCCAAAGGAGGGCGCAGGTGATAAAATAATCACAAGAAAATGTACTGTTAAAAGCCGTGAACTTAGAAATAGAAGAAAGCCTGCAGAGCCCCAAGAGAGAACGGCACAAGGGAAGCAATACAAACCCCGAGAGAGGCTTCCTCCCCTGAGGAAACATGGTTGAGTTGAGATGGGAAGGATGAGTAGGAATAGATAAAAGAGTATTCTAGGCAAAGTTGTAAGGAGCTGAGTCTTGTGAGGGTGGAGCAGATGGGGTGGCGAATGGCACCATGAACGATCTGGCAGGAGGCAGGAGGAAGCAGAACTAGACCACGTGTGACTTCACAGCCCACGTTCGGATCGAGCATTTATGAACCTTGCAAGAGTTTAAGGGAGGGGAGTGACACTATAAGATGGTACTTTTAAGAGGACATTCACCTATGGGAGTGCACGCATGCAAACACACATGGATGTGCAGAGCACGCACATGCATGACAAAGTAGAACATGTCTCCTGCAGAGTGCATGCAGCCTTGGGCCAGGCACCAAGGTAGAATCAAGACCTAATCCCTTATCTCCACAGTGATTCAAAAGCTGATGGAAGAGGTGAGACATACATGCAAAACTAGTACCTAGGGGTGAGCAAAATGTACGTTTTTACAGATCCTCTCAGTATCCCCATGGCTGGTATTAAATAACTTTGCATTGAATGAGAGGAAGGGTCTGAGAAGAATCCTCAAATGCGCCTGAATCCACACACTTACCAGGAAGCACTTTTTGTTCTCGAAAGATTTGGGACTTGCAACCCTCTTGAGCAGAAGTCTGTAAACCCTGGCCCACAAGCCATGTCTCATTCCCCACTGTTTTTGTACAGCCCATGAACTAAGAATAGTTTTGACATTTGTTAATGGTTGAGGAAAAAAATCCAAAGAAAAATTATACTTTGTTGACACGTGGAAATTATTAATCCATAAAGTTTTAATGGAACGCAGCCATGCTCGTGTGATTACTGTTGTTTATGGGTGCTTTCATGCTACCAGCAGAGCTGAACGCTTGTGACAGAGACCATCTGGTTGACAAAACTGAGACTATTTGCTATCTGGGCCTTTACAGAAAGAGTTTGCAGAAATCTGCTCTTGAGAAGCAAACCTTGGGGTGGAGAGGTGGAGCCCTGGCAAAGGCCATTTGCAGGCCCAGCTCCTTTCACTTTCTGGCCTACTGTCCTCAGTAGCTAGAAGCCCTGAGCCAAGCCTGTGAATCCGGAAGAGAGACAGTAGCTGAATGGCAGTATGTCAGAGGAGTTTGGCGCCTTTATAGGCAACCACCTAAGAAACAGTGTGGTTGCCCCTGGTCAGGAAGGGCCCCCGCTATATCGTGTCTCCTGAAGAATAACATTAGGACCCAGTTAACTCCTGCCCCATCTCCTTTCTTCTGCTAGTTTTGTCCGAACTGCCATTCCTTTCACTCAAGAACCTCAAAGAGATAAACCTGCCAACGTCCAGCCTTATTACCTCTATGGGTCCAAGGTGAGTAGTCTTAACCTGTGTCCTACTTCTGAGACAGCCAGTGAGCAAAAGCAAATAGAAAAGTGCTCCCTGAATCAGAAAAGCAAGCAGGTGTGGAGATGACGAGGTGGCAGTGAGATGCAGGTGGAAGCGACAGTGAGTGTATTCATCTTTATTTGTTCACGACTGGCAAGGATGGGGGCAAAGTCAGACCAGGGCTGGATCCCACATGGGAGGTGTTTGGGGAGGGGTGTGGGGACATAGGTGTGCGGGGCTTCTCGTCGTGGTGTTCCATCTCCTCCTATGTCTCTGTTGATTCATTGAGGTATCGTCCTGTCCTCCTGAGATTTCTGCTTTATCAATATAAGCGTTCTGCAGACAAGAAGCCATTGGGAAGGTGACACTTGGAAGGAAATCCAGTTGACTGGAGCTAGAGCTGGAGACAGGTCTTCTCCTGTCTCTGTGCTGCTCTGTTAACACATGCACATCCTGACATTAACTAAACATCTCAAATGGTACCCTGTTCTACATCTTCAGTCCTCTGCCAGTCACTAAACAGACATTTATTAAGTACTTGCTATAGGCCAGACACAGGACTAGATTTTTCATGCAGGGAATGTATTAGAGATTAAAACAGACATCATCTCTGCCCCCTCCTCAAGTTCCATCTCCACACCGGTGATGGCAACGGGGGAACAACATTCGCAAAGTCTCATCAATGCCATGACATTCATTTTGTACCTTGGAGGGTTTTATGAGAGGACAAAAAGATGCTACTGAGAGGGTGACATGCCAGTATTGTTCTTTGTGATAGAATAAAAATGTCTACCTTTAACCCTATTTTCAAAGGTCATCACAGATAGACTTAGAAGAGGAACTGACCGGGTAGATATAATACTGTTAGGAAATGTACTCTTGTAAGTCAGGGAGCCCTGGGATGGGAAGTGTGATGAGCCAAGATGCATCTGCACCCACTGAGCCTACAGGAGGGGCTCACAAGGTCTTAGATGGTGCCGGGAGAGTGCAGGTATCTTTTTCAGGACAACCAGTCTCGTCAAGGCAACTTTCTCAAATCAGAGGATGCTCACAGAGAGCATCTTAGGTGGTTTACAGACAGGGCATTAAGTACTAGTGACTCACAAAATAAAACACCTCCCTTTTCAATTCTCTTTCAAACCTCATTGATTTTTATCAAGGAGAAAGATGTATATTGGTGCTACTGTGTCTTTAATACCTCTCCAACTCCTGCTGATCTCCGTTTTTATCAAAGATGAAAGAACAGGCCTTAAGCTCAGAGCCTTTAGTAGGCAATAGTAGCTACATCAAATTTAATATTATTTTGTTTTCACTCTATTTCTTCTTATGTCTCTTCCTTTCTATTTATGGCAGGAGGGTGCTAGTTTTTCATTTTGGAGTAATATAGGCTATCTTCTAAAATAAATTTAAGTTTAAAAATGAGTCAATTTAAAGAAAATATATTGTTAATAATAGTAAAGGTAATCTATGATTTAAAAACAATGGGGATGGGGTAGGAGGTGGTGTGTCATTGCCTGAAAGTTGGAAAACACTCTAGAGCAAGCCTCTCACACCTTTCCAAAATAACCTGCCCAATAGCTGAGGAGATTTGACATCTACCTGCCTCCGCTGACCGAAAGCAAAACCCAAAGAGCCCGTCTTCAACTCAAAAAGTTCCTTGAAGTATTGTGTTTTAAGTCATGCAGGTTTCGCTTTCTACATTATAATATATTCATGTTTGTTTTACTATTAAGATAACGTTTTAATTTCTAACTGCCCCCGCACCTTGATGGACACTCCTAAGAGATGCCATGATCCTTCCTTGGCACATTACAAAAGTACATGTCTTCCAGCTTGAGAAGCTTTGTCACAGGGCATTCATCGAGCCCGGGTGATCTGCGAGGACACTGAATTTGAAGAGGGACAAGAGGATAGTCTACAGACGCATTTTTACAAAAGACCTACTGTGTGGAGGGCTTTAAGCTATATGACTCAGGCTGCCTCCTCCCCACCTCTCACTCCCCAAAATGAGGCAGAATGGCGGGTTGATCGCCACCCTCCCTCTGGAGGGCACCCACGGGTGCATCGTGGTTGCCTTCTGCTTCGGCTTCCTCTTCTGCTCCAGCTATAGAATCCTTGCGTGGCATTTCCACCAGGGGGAGCCCCTGCAGGTCTTCCTCCCTCTGACCAAGAGCCGGGGCCTCCTCTGGCCACCTCACCAGCCCATTGGCTTCCTCCATGTGGCCGGCTCTGTAAGACCAACGAGGCTCGTGGCAGCGGATGCACCAGAACTGGAGGCAGATGAAAGCTAAGACAGCTGTGAAGCAGGCCAGCAGAATAGCCATCAGTACCCACAGGGAGATCTGGGGGTCTACCAGGGAGCTTCCAGCAGCCAGCGGACTCTTATCCAGAGTGTGGAACATGGTGCAGTAGTGCCTGTAGGGAAAGGCAACCTTCTTGCAGCTGATGCACAGGAAGTAGAGAGTGGAAGGGGCGAGGTGCTCCAACACCACCGAGCTGATCGTTCGAGGCACCTTCTCCTCGTGATGGAAGCTGTAGCGAAGATAGCCAGAGAAGATGCTGTTCCAGTTGGGCCTGTACATAATATGGTAATAGTCCTCCAGGCAGGGCTCTGAGGATGACCAGGAAATGATAGCTCCCGTGTAGGAAACGTTCCCAACCTCGATGTTCATTCTGATTCTGGAACCGGAATCAAAGTGAAGAGTGACTTCTCCTTGTTTAAGTATTCATTAGGATCATCATAGCTACCACTTACTGAGCATTCGAGATGAAGACTACTATCACCCCCATTTTACAGACTAAGAAATGGAGGCCAAGAGGTGATGTCGTTCAGCTAGACATGTGTAGCTAAACAATGGCAGAACGAAAGTCCAAATCAGGGCTGCCTCGTGCCAAAGCTGGTGGCCTTCAGGCCTAAAAAAGATGCACCCACATTCCTCAGCCTTATCCCCCCCTGGCTCGGATCCTTTAAATGTAATGTTGTTCCCAACCCTTAAAGAAGAAGAGAAAAGGGCAATAAAAGAAATCAGGACAACCTCAGAGTCCCTAAGTTAGTCACCACAGGTCTGTGAGCACAGAGTGGAGCAAATGTTTTACCTAAATTTCCCTTCTGGACCTTCTGCGTCTGCTGCAAGTGCTGTGAGCTCAGCCATCTAGAACATTCTGCCCACTGCTTTTTTAGCCTCTCGGTTCTTTTGTCCAAGGCGAGAGGGACTTGCTTCATCACTCACTGGCAGCTGATTTCCCCCCAAAGCCTCAGCTCTTGTTTTGTTTATTTGTGTTTTCAAAGCCAAGACACCCAGGAAATTAGTTTCCTAGGTCAAGAAATCAGCTCTTAATACCAGCGTAACTGCTACCTTTAATACCACTGTTGCCGTGGATGTTAATAACGGTAATAACCGCCAACGGTTAGCGAGCAGTTGCTGTGTCGCAGTTTTTCAACATGCAATAATAAATTTCCTTTATTCTTCATCACACCCTCTGAGCTAGGTAGGTCCCTGTTTTACAGATGAACAATCTGAGGTGACTCAGCTAATATGTATGAGACTCAGAGCCACTTAACTGCTGGATTTCCAAAGGCAAGGCTGCTGGGGTTAGTAATAGAATGTTACTGCGAAGTGAGGTGCTGGTACTAAGACCCGTAGCTGTTTTTCCAGACAAATCAAATGAGCCCTCTTCAGATTTCCAGCCCTCTTGCTTTGGTCAGAGAAAACATCTTCAAGTCTTTTTGTTTCTTTTTAATTCTCTCTCCCTATCACTGAATTTCCCTCTTTTAAAATTCAGTGACAGCCATATTCAACCTGTGTCTGTTCACATATAGGTGTCACCCAGCTCTGTTCTCTGCCCCTCCTCTCATGCAAAGTACAGAAGGTTTTGTTTTAGATTGCAATGACACAGTGAAAAGTAGTCGATCATATTTTAACCAGAATTGGATATTAAGCCAAACTGATGGCTCTTTCAAGCTGCTCTCTCTCCTCCCTGTTTCCCTCCAACCTCTGTTTTCATTCTCGTATGCCCAGACCTAGAGGTGAGCTGCAGAGGGACGTATGACACTGAGTGATTCTTCAGTCCTTGACTTTCTTCTCTAAAGAACTAAAAAGAAGGAGGACAGTTCTTTTCTCCTAAGCTGGAAATTTCCTCTCAGAAAAATGGGGAATGCAAGGGGACAAGACAGGTGTGCTCAGATTCCTCCAGGGGAGGTCATTGCAAAGGATACTAAAATGTTTGTCTCCTCATACGTACCCATTTACTCCACCCCACAACCCCACACACCCGTATAAATACACTTCCCACCACAGTGAAGAGAGCTTAATTCATTACTAATTATATACAGGCAACGGCTTTCGGCTTTCGTATAACCCTTCCATCGAGAGTGATCGCGAATACCGTAACTTGTCACGAATCTTTACTCCTATTTGCCTCACAGCTGCTACTGGCTGCCTGTATGGAATGAGTTCCCAGCAGCAGATATTTTTAAGAGCTTTCTGTCAAGACATAAGCAGCATCCTCAGCTTTTAGGACCAAATCAGTTTCCCGTATTTATATTTCTTCCTCTGCTTCTATTTTGAAAGTCCCCCTATTTGTAGCTATGCATATTGCCGTTGCCTGGCCCTCCTCCAAGCGGAGTGTGAAAGGAAAAGCCATTTCCATGTCCAAGAAGAGCCATTTATGTCCCTTACCTGATGCTTGTGGAGGATTTGGTTGGAGAGCGTAGCCTTCTGAGGCAGAGTGGATGCAAGCTGAGAGAATGGTGTCTTCCCTCCTCTGCTCTGGGCTCTCCTTGATCTCTCTTGCCACCGTCTGAGTAATCCCACTGTTGCCCCCAACGCTCACATTATTCATTTCTCCAGATCAGCATCATTCACCATGGCAACCAGCAGGCATCTGTATGCACTATGCTTTCAGGGACCAGCCTGGAAAGGTTTTTGCCCAGTGAGAGGAGCTCTCGTTTATTTGGGGGAAAAATTGCTGACAGTCTGCTGCAGACTGATCCTCAGAGTGGTACTGATTCTTCTAGGGATCCTAAATTTTCTCTCTAATTGGCTAGTTGTTGTTGTTATTATTTTTTTGGCCCCATCTAGACCCTCTTTGGACAGTGGTTTCAAATGTAAAGATGCCTTTCTCAGTTATTCCACAATGAGAACAGTAATATCATCGCTGTCCCCTCCCACCTCACCCCACCCCCACCTCCTACCCCACCTCTATATTCTCTTCTTTCTTTATTCCTGTCTCCTGTGGCATTACCAGGTATTTGATATTGGTCAAGACTCTTTTATTCTCTGGGCCTCAGTTCCATCATCATCTATAAACCTGTGGGCTTGGGCTAGATCAGGTGGCAGACAGAAGAGACAGGTACTACCCCTGTCCATTCCTGAACCCACGTTAGGCTTTCTAAACCATCGTGGTACTTGTACTAGGGTGTTTTGACTATCCCCCCAAAATTCAGGTTTACCCAGAACCTCAGAATGTGACCTCATTTGGAAATAGGGTCCTTGTAGAATTAACTAGTTAAGGATCTCAAACTGATCTTATGCTGGATTTAGAGGGAGCCCTCAGTCCAATGGCTGGTCCTTTTATAAGAGAAAAGAGAGGGAGCTATACCCACAGAGAGACACAAAGGGGGCAGCCACGTGAAGACAGGCAGAGATGGGAGTGATGCCACCATAAACCAAGGAATGCTAAGGGTACCAGGAGCTGGAGGATGCAAGGAACGGTTCTCCCCTAGAGCCTTCAGAGGGTGTGTGGCCCTGCCAGTACCTTGATTTCAAGCTTCTGGCCTCCATAACTGTGAGAGATTAAATTTCTGTTGTGTTAAGCCACCACATTTGTGGTAATTTGTTATAGCAGCCACAGGAAACTAATACAGCACTCCTTGTTGGGCTCAGAAACACAGCCTCGGAGTCCTTTTCAATACGAGCATCCCAAAAAACTGCTTATCAATCCATCAGTTAGAGTTGACACCAGAAATAGAAACTGTTTACTGTTCTCAGGCTGGATGACCCCCAAAATTTCTTTTCTTTCAAGAATCCTGACTTTGCTTCCATGCCCATTTCTGTCTTCCACAAAGGTGTCTTGGCCTCTGAGCTTTCACCCTTCCTGTTTCCTTTGACCTTAAAAGAATACGTTGCCACCATTCTGTTGGGGATATCACAGGGCATGTTTGAAATAGAGGAAGAAGTCCTGTCATCTTGAACCACCAAGTTTGAGGTAATTTATTACAACAGCCCTAGCTCAGATAGATTCAGACCTGAGTTATTTTACACAAAACGTGTTTTTTTTTTTTTTTTAAGTCAGCTTTTTTTTCTTCCTGGTTCTTGGCCAAAGTATCCAAGTGAGCCCCTGAAGGCCTCCTTGTGATTCATATTAGCAATAATTGAAGAGTCAAGAAGAGGTGCCTGGGGAGTCACAGACCCTGTCTGGCCAAGGGTCTCTGTGAGTCGGGATATCCGGTCCCTTGATTAGATGTGGCTTTCCCATGGCATTTCATCTTCCCAGGGCCCATCTAAAGTCTGTGGTGATGTGAGCTCATGGTGACTTCCTGCAGAGCATGAACGCATCCTCTCCACAGGAAGGCCAGTGCGGTCGTTCGCAGGTGCCTTTTGAAAATGTCATTTCGAGGGAAATAAAAATACCAGAGTTAGGGAGCCTGTGGGGTGATGAGATAAGAAGGCAAGGCTTTGCCACAGAAAATGGGAATCTATTTTTCATGCTTCTGGATGCCATTTTTGATACTGAGCTTTTTATGCGAGAACTTGAGTTACTCAGAGAATGTGAGGCCTAGACGTGCTCTGGCTTCACAGATCGTTAGAGAAGTGATGGCATTCCTCAGGCCGGGCCCCTGACCAGCAGCAGAGCCAGGAGTGGACAGCAAGTCACTGCCAGGGCTCGTTCCTCTACTCTGGACCATCGCCATCACCCGCAGCACCCGGAAGAGCCAGCATAGTGCTTGGCGAATGCAGTCAATCATCCAGGGACACTCGCCTCAGGAGATCGCACCCCATCCAAGCTCGCTCTCTCTGTACCTTCCAGGAGGCCCCTCTGCTGTGTGTCCAAGTTGTAGCTGTCAGACCTGGTGGTGCCTGGCTGGTTTGCACCAGGAGTAAATGACTGCCAGAGGACATCAACAAAGGGACAGAGTGAGGGCTCCCCTCAGTCCCAAAGCCGACTGGTACCAGGGTTTAGAGTGCAGGCCCCGAAACCCCAGGCTGGGTTCACATCCTGCCTGTGTGGCCTTGGACAAATTTCCTCACTCTTCTATATTAGTTAACTCTTCTAAACAAGGCAAATATCAGCAATGCCTGCACTGTAGCACTGTGGCAGTGAGATGAGGCCACCTCTGCAGGAATAGCAGCTGTGACTATTAAGAAGAAAAGGTCATTGGGTCAGAACCATTTCCTGAGTTGGTTGTAGCCTCATCCAGAGGCTGTAATGGACAAGGTTTGCACCCATGTTATAGCAATGTATAGGCTTGTTGTACACAAATTAATACAGAAAAGCTTAAAGACAGTAGTCAAACCATGCCCCTCAGAAATAACCATTTGGTGCATTTTACATGTGTTTCCTCATTTTACCCTTGCAACAGCTCTTGAGGTAGGGCCTCTTATCACCATTGCACAAAGGTGGGAAGCTGAGGCTCACAGGGGTTAATTAACACAGGGAGGCTGTGGCAGAGCAGCGCCCTAAGCCTAGGTGTGCGGGTCCCCAGAGCCAGAGCTCCAAGCAGGTGTCTTCGATGCACTGCCACTCAGCTTGTCCCGTTCTGCAGCCAGTAGTACTGAACACTAAATGCCATCACAGAGAAAAAGACCGGACTTCAGCAGAGACCTTTGAAGATGGGAGTGAGGCAACCACAACTCCAGGAATGCTGGCTGCCATCAGAAGCTGAAAGATACAAGGGACAAATTCTCCCCTTGAGCCTCTAGAAGGAGTATGGCCCTGCCGACCTGATCTTGGCCCAGTGATATGGATTTCTTGAAATCTCATAAAATTATCTATGGCTTCAGAACTATGAGAGAATAAGTTTCCGTCGTCGTAAGCCACCAGGTTTGTGGCCAATTTTTACATCAGTTACAGGAAGGGATTGTACCTTTCTGGACAGTTAGGAAGGAATTTTACGTGAAAAAGTTCATAAACAGAGAAGCATTATACACGTGTGTATCATCCTTATTATTAGGTTATTTTAAAAGTGATGACATTGGTTTCCTTCAAAAATTCATCATCCCTAAGTACTACAGTGTGGATTGAGTATCTCTGAACAGGAAGTTTTGGTTCCTGTTCTTTCTCATGCCTTTTCCCAAGGACTTAATTCATAAGAAAAGAAAGGAAGAACATCATTTCTTGAAGGCTCCACAACAGCTGCCTTGAATCTTTCAGCCTCTGAGCCAAGAAGACTAAGAAGAAACCCAGATGATCGAGACTCAGCCTTACAGCTGGCCAGATGTCACGAAGGGATGGACAGACACATCAGCCGTTTTTTACACGTCCTAGCAATGGATTTGAACCTGTAACTCAGAAATTATCAGTCCTTTATCCCATCTTACCCTGTGTCTTTCCTGATACTGCTGTTTTATTTGTTCGCCTGTGGTTTCAAAGCGTTAAGCTGCAGCTCCCTCTCGGACCTGAATTGGAGAGCCTTATTTGTGTTGGTGGGGCTAATGGCATTCACATTGCTCTGGAAAATTAGAGAAAGTGTAACTAAAACAGGAAATTAGAAACAGTTTTAATTCCTCTTGGGATCTCTGAAAACAGCAGTTGTGATTCTGGAAAGCAGAGATGCAAATTTGCTTGCAAATAAATACGTCTCAGTGTTTGAAATGGCTGGCCTGTGTTGACCATCTGGTAAAAGATAGAGGCCTTATGACTAATAGCCCATACACAACTCTTAAAAAATGGTTTAAATAGTAGCTTTTATGTTATGTGTATTTTATCACAATTTTTTTAAAAGTCTATATACAAATAATATTGCAGTGCCCAGGATCTGCCAGATCAAAGTCATCATATTTTTTTCCTCCCAAAATACTGTTTTGCCTTTTTCAAAAAATGTACATCTAAGTCACACATTAATAATAAGGCTCTTATTCCTGAATCAAGAATGTTTATTTCTTGAGATCTCATAAAATCGTCTATTTTGTGCCTTATGGATTGTGCAGGCTTGTTTAGCTCCATTTTGAGTGAGCCATTTTAATCGTACTTGGTTTTTAAGGCAGGCCCCTGGGCTGTAGTTAAGTCAGTTAGCAGGACTGTTTCAGTGTAAGAAATTTATAGCATGTTTGTAATGTCTCAAGTCATATTGCATTCCTGTTTTTCTTTGCCTGACCTCAGAAAATGCCCAGGCTCCCATATTCCCACATTTTCTCAATAGGGCCCAGCCTCCTACTGAGCCAGCAGGTAGATGGGTACCCTCGGGGGTGTGTACTTTCAGCATGCGTGTGTGTTTTCTCTTGCATGGGTGTGGTGTATTGGGGAACGGGGTGGAGAGGGAGGGTTGCTTGTTCACCTAGAAGGATTTGAATTCTGCTCAATTCATGCTGGTTCTGCCTGTGCTTGGGCCATCAACTGAGGCCTAAAATTCTGGTCTAGACCAGAATCCAAAACTGATAGAGAAACGGCAACAAGCGGCCACCTACGTGCATTGAGTAGATCTGTGAGGCAGACTTTTTAAACCCTAGTGTGTGGAAAAACAATTCCAGAATTGTTCTCTTCTGCCTAGAAGGGGAGCTGGGGAGGGCTGCTGAACCCTCTGTGTATCTCTATTTGTGCTTGCCGGGAAACTTGGTACCAGAAGCTTCTTGGGTGGGAGTGAGGGTTAAGAAGACTGCTAATCAGAATGAGCATCCAGGAAGATCACAGTGGCTCGTGCAGGTTTCCTTCTAGCAGTCCCGTGCTGTGTTTCTCAACCTCCTCTCAGATGCTTGCAGCGGTGGAGGCCTGTACCCCCAGCACAGTCTGTTGTCGGACAGCTCCCATTTTATAATGCTGTAAATACTGAGCAAAATCTGCATTTTGGGTGCATTTCATCAGCTGGTCCAGCTGTATTCTCTGGCACATCCCTACATGGGATGTCTGCTGTTTTGTGTAGAACTGTACTCCATGTGTGTACTTTCACGTGTGTCTCTCCACATGCAGAGAATCATGTCTACTGGGGAAATCTTGACCAAGAAGCTGCATTTCCTTAACTTATCAAACAAAGTAATATTAATAGCTGTTATTGCAGTGATAGCATCCAGCGTGCCAGGCACCATGCTCAGCACTTTCTGTATGTTCTCATTTAATCCTCCAAAAACTCTATGGAGTTGGTATTATTATCTTTCCTTAGGGAAAACCGAAGCTAAGAGATGTTAAGTAATTTGCTCAGAATCATTTAGCTAGTAAATTTATGGACCTGGAATTTGAACTCAGGTGTGCCCACCCCAGTTTATAACTCAAGGCTCAGACAAAACAAAATAAAACAAAGTCATAGAATCAGACAGAAGAAATAAAGTAGCTGATTGCTTTTTGTCTCCTCCAGGGATCTCCATCTGAAAGTACCCTGCTGCTCAGAAATGCCTTTCATGGGATACTTGAGAGGGGGTGAAGGAGAGGTGCCCAGAGCTTTACTGGGTTTGGAGTGGAGGCCTGGAGTGCCAGGTGTGGGCACGGGGTGGAAGGGGGTTCCAGCAGCCCGCGTACTCTGTCAGATGCCGCTAGGTGCCCTGAGCACAACCAGAATATCATCCTTCCCACTGCCTGTGCAGGCTTGAGCATCAGCCATCTTCAGAAGAAAAGTAAAGCTTTGGGTTTTTTTAATCTTGGAAAACAACTGTTGAGAAGTAAATTGGGCTATGATATAGACTAGTGAGTTTATAAATTTACTTTTATATTGACATATAATCATATCTAGTAAAAAAAAAAAAAAAAGCACCCAGTTCAGGCTGCTGTAACAGGAATACCATCGATGAGTGGCTCAAACAGGATGGATTTATTACCTGGAGACAGGAAGTGCAAGATCCAGGTAGCAGCAGACCCAGTGTCCGGCGGGCGCCCACTTCCTGGTGCGCAGAAAGCCTTGTTAAGTGCACACATACTTAGTTTTATGTATTTTTGACCAGTGTATACATCTGTGTAGTCAACAGCGCAAGCCACACGTAGGGCATTTCCATCACCTAGAAAGTTCTCTCACTCCTTTCTGGTCAATCACTTCTGCCACCAGAGGTAAGCCATGGTTTGCCCAGTGTTGGCTGTATTCTGCATCCCCAGACGGGAGACTGGGCTACGGAGCGGGGCTTTGGTCACCGGGCCGGAACCGAGATGCGCCCACCAAGGAGAGTCAGCCCCTCCTAATGTTCCATGCTCTCAGCACCTCACTCACTTCACCTTGTTTGATAGGTGCACCTGTTACAAAGACACTGGAGTGGTTTACGCACACACAGGAAGTGACATGGCCTGGCCCCTGGTTGGCTAAATCCAACTCACGTACTTGGGGATTTGCAGAACATTGACTTTAGTGAACATCAGGCTCCTAAATCCGTTATAGTTCCCTCCCTACACAAGCCATTCCTGCCCTGTAACATTCAGAAACCTTTAGTAACCACTATACGGGAACCCACTGCCAGGTTCAGGCAGAGTTTACTGTGACATGTGACAGCACATCGGTGCCGACTGCCGAGCCTGCTCTTCCTCATGTTGCGAGCCTCCCCACATGTGGACATGAGCTTACCAAACAAACCATTATTCAGCCCACTGAGTGAATGGGTGTTACAATTCCTCACAAACCCTTGCTTTGAGCAGGTCCTCCAGTTGTGTTCTTTGTGTATTCTTGTTATTAGGAGCTGCTGTCATTGTGATGCTTGCTTTGTAAGGTTTAGAGTAACTCATCTATACGAAAACGTACTTAACGT
The DNA here is from genome assembly GCA_004027375.1 of Macroglossus sobrinus. Classification (NCBI taxonomy): domain Eukaryota; kingdom Metazoa; phylum Chordata; class Mammalia; order Chiroptera; family Pteropodidae; genus Macroglossus; species Macroglossus sobrinus. The sequence goes on along the minus strand of PVKZ01001051.1, from coordinate 300,136 downwards.
AAAACCTAGACTGAACATAATTCAATTTTCCCTTGGTGGCTCCAGAGGGAGTTGAGACTTTTGCAGCCCTCCAAAAGTATTATTACAGTTCCTATTTAATTCAGGTAAGCCTTCTAACTAGCCAGCTAATAGAAAATTTCAGCTCATAGAATATTGGATGTGGTCTTCGTATATTTGCATGGTTTGTGTTCAAGAATTTTACAGTTCTGGGTAGGAAAACTACACTCAGAACTAAGCTTTGAAGTGAAGCCTTATTTAAAACCAGTTATGGATTATAATAGAATTCAGCTCCCAGGATCCACCATTGTAAGTAGAGGGTAAGGACATGGGCTTTGGAACCTGACCTACCTGGGTGCAGATCGGGGCTCAGTTAGCTATGAACTGTGTGGCTTTGAGCAAGCTACTTACCGCCCTGAGCCTCAATTCCCTCATCTGTGAAATGGGGCTGAGAATTGCCCATACTCATATGTTCGTTGTGTGGATTAAATGAGAATGCACGTGGAGAGCTTCGCAAAGCCTGGCATTCTATAAGTGGCAGCATTTCAGAACATTGTCAGTGATAACTTTGCAGTCACACCAACCAAAGGAGACCAAGTTAGGGACCTATATTTTGGTCATATATTCTCAGACACACTTAAAAAGATCCTTTTTCCATTGAAGGTGTCTCATAGGGGTTCTAAGGATAGCGGAGGAGGCCAGTCAGTGACCAGGGCTCTGAGCCCCCAAATGGCACCCACACAGGGCAGTTCTGTGTCACATACTAGTTCCTGTGACGGCTTTTTTTTTTTTTTTGGACTCTACTCAAAAAGTTAGGAAACAACTGATTTATTTAACCCAACCCCCTCCTTTTATAGATGAAGAAACTGGTTTCCCCACACACTCAGCAGAGGTCTCCCGACCCCCAGGCCCAGCCCCCACCCTGTTATAGATGGAGGCAACTGACAGTAGAAGAAGATGACATTGAATCAGCTATTGAGTTTTCACATGATTCTTTCTGCCAGTTTCTAGTACCAAAGATGTCTTTACAGAGAGAAAATCATCCATTTTACCCCTCCCCCATGGCTCCACTGGTAAAAGTCCTGGTTTGTGTGCAGACACTCATAGGTAGCAAGAGGCTCTATAAAAAAAAATTAACCCAGACGCGCTTTTTCCTCTTCGGCTGGGGAGCCACTGCTGTATCTAGTGACCTTTGCTTCATCCTGTGGCTGCTGGCCGCACCTCTCTCTGTGGCCAGCATCTTCAGATGCAGTCATGGGATCCCCAGAGAGAGCATGCGGATGACATTGGGTTTCCGTCCTTTCTATCGGCGAAACGTCTCCCACCAGGACTCCGGCCGGCGTCCAGTCGGCGCCCAGCCACTCACTTTGCATTCCTATGTTGCAGCCTCTCAACATCGCCTACAGCCACATCTACAGCTCGTACAGGAACTTCGTGGGGCCCCCGCACTTCAAGACCGTCTGCAGGCTCCTGGGTTACCAGGGCATAGCCGTGGTCATGGAAGAGCTGCTGAAGATAGTCAAGAGCTTGGTGAGGGGGGGGCCTCGCAGAGGCCTGGGACCACCCCAGTGGGCTGGAGGGGAACCAGATCTGCTGTCGCTTTTTACCTGGCCTGGGAAATCAAGTCATAGGCCTTTCAGCTCTCTCTGTAGGACTTGCCAGAGAGTCCTTTGCCTTTATCCCTTGGTTCCTGTTACCTATCACTCCGTTACATTTCTGTGCTGCTTCTGACTACTTGTGGCTGTGCCTCTGGTCTTCTGACCCTGAGGTCACTCCTTGTACTCGGTGACGGGACTCAGCAATCCTGAGCCATCCCCTTTAAGGCCTACTAATGACTGCTGGTGCTCCCCTCCCATGCAGTGTTATTTCAATGACAAACCCATGACCCCAGCGCTCCCATGTTCCCCTCCCAAGCCCATTGCAGACATCTCTGATTAATCACCACGCCTCTTCTCCTTGGGATTTCTCACTAAACGCTCCTACTAATACTGCACTGGCCTCAGGGGAATTCTGTAACCCTTTACCACTGTATCCCTTTACCATCATTCTGTTTCTGCCTCAATTATGGTCATATGAACCTTCATTTAATTCCCTACCATACTGCTGAAGCAAGGCTGAAACACTTAAAACAAGATTTTCCTGAAAATTCTAAATAACAAAAGAAAAATAATGTATAACTATATCAAGCCATGGCAGACGGGACTCACCTGCTGACTTCAGTCCCCTGGTAACAGCTTCTTCATAGAGCCATGGATGGTTATGGATTATGAATCTAAATCCAGAGTTAAACAGGAAAAATGTAGTAATTGGTTAAAGATGTCTGCCTTGGACAGGGATAAATGTGCTATGTATTTTCCATGCGTAAATTAGATAATGTGTCTTGGTTTCCACAACTCCACGGCCCCATTCTATTTGAGTTCTTAGTCTGGGTCTCATTGAAGTTCTCCAACCCCAGGAAGAACACCGTGCCTAGAAGCTGCCCTCCTTAACGTCTGTAAGCCCCAGGGAGTGACGCGAGAGCTCCCTTTGCCGTCCCAAAAAGGCCCATGTCCCTTTCAAAGGGCAGCGAGGCCATCCCGCACCTCGAGGGGAGAGCCGCTCTCAGGGAGAGTGCCTTACTGTCTTAGCCCAGGCTGGTATAGCAAATACCCTACAGACTGGGTGGCCTGAACAACAAGTGATCACTGCTCACAGTTCTGGAGGCTGGAGATTCGAGAGAGGGTGCCAGCGTGGTCAGGTTCTGGTGAGGGCCCCCTCCCAGTTCACGGACGGCTGCCTTCTTGCTGCGTCCTCACACGGCAGAGAAAGTGCCTGTTGTGTCTTTTATAAGGGCCCTAATCCCATTCATAAGGGCTCCACCCTCATGACTGATCACCTCCCAAAGACCCCACCTCCTAATACCATCACCTTAGAGAGTGGGGGTTCCACACGTAAGGTTGTGGGGGACACTTTCAGTTCATAGCACTTACCCACAGGTCTCAGTAGAACCCCCCGTACACTCCAGTCGCCCAGCGTTCAGCCCAGAGACACACACGTGCGGCAATGGTGGATTATTTCGTCTGTGCTCTTCTCTTGTCAGCTCCAAGGAACCATTCTCCAGTACGTGAAAACACTGATCGAAGTGATGCCCAAGATATGCCGCCTGCCCCGGCATGAGTATGGCTCGCCAGGTTGGTGATGGGGAACCAGAGACAGGGGGCGGTGCTAGGAAAAAAAACCCAAGCCCCTCCCTTAGTGGAAGGGCTCCAGCCATCTGCCTGGGGTTGTCTGCTCCTCTGATGTGCCAGGGAGCTGGCAGAGCCCTGGGTTTGCGTCTTCCCTCTGCGGCTGACTAGGTCGCTCTGAACCATTTTTATCCCTCTGAGCCATTGTGTCCTCTCTGTCAGCAAGAGTATAGGATGCCTGCAGAGCCTGCCTCCCAGGGCTGCTGGGAAGCTGGGAGAGGACCTCAGGTGTGAGAGCGAAATTATGAATAGCAAGCTTTGCTTGTAAAGGTCTTCATTATCGCAGCCTTCTAGGGTTCCTTCTTGCATTTGCCCAGCCGGGAGGCTGGTGCCCCAGGTGGCATTTCTAAGGTGACTCAGAAAACAGCCTCTGGGTAGAAAATGAGTCTTTCCTTCCCTCAGAGTGAATGGAGCTAGGACTGAATTTGGGGCCCTAGGGAATACAGAAAGATAGAGACCAAGAGTTTGGCACCTGGTATTTTTTCTAAAAATAAAGATGCCAGGTACTGACTGGGGTCAGTGTGATTCAGAATAAGAAAGGGTCAGGCTCCAAAGCTCTGATTTTCAGTGTCATCTGCCCCTCTTACGAACTGTGTGACTCTGGGCATGACACCCACCCTCTCTGAGCCTCACCCAAAAACAAGAGTAATAGGGCCTAGTTCCTGGTGGTGTTACGAGTTTTAAATGAGATACTGCAGGTAATAACTAACATCTATAAATAAATACTAATTCCTGCCATTACCAAGAACTCAAGCATTTCTGGAGAGGGACTGGGAAAGACCCAGGGCTGCTCAATTCATGTGTGTTTTGTTTTGTTACCAAAAAGATCTGAGCCAACCTCCTGAGCTTCCTCTCCTTTGGAGGAGCCGGGAAGGAAATCCACCCCGGGGCCCCCAGGTTTGGCTTTTTGCTGTCCCAGAGTCGTGTCTGGGGCTGCTGCTGCTGCTCCTCCCCGAGCACTTCCCACACACCCTGCTGACCGCGCCCCTTCGCCCCCAGGCATCCTGGAGTTCTTCCACCACCAGCTGAAGGACATCATCGAGTATGCGGAGCTCAAGACAGACGTGTTCCAGAGCCTGAGGGAAGTGGGCAACGCCGTGCTGTTCTGCCTGCTCATAGAGCAGGCCCTGGTGAGTCCTGAACCCAGAGGGGCTGGAGCATCCTAGGCCAGAAGAGACCCCACCACAACCAGACACCTGAGGGCCCTCTCCCACGGCTGCCCAGGGGAGCCGGCAGCACAGATTCAGGCCCGTCCAGTGCGGGCCTCGGTCTCCTCTCCTCCACTCCACTTCGGGCAGCTCCGAGCACAGGCCCCAGCTCCGCCACCGTCACTCGCCGCAAGACCTTGGCCACCCGTCAGGGTCTTAGTTTTCCATCCACTCGTTAAACAATTAACAATTTCTTGGCCGCCACAGGGCAGGTGCTGCGCTCAAAGATGCAGCAGTAGCCAGGCCCCTGCCTGGCACCACGCCCCGGAGCGTGGAGGCCTGTTTCGAAGGAGTGTTTACACAGAAATGATCCGTTTGCAATTACAGCAGATGCCACGAGGGATGCGTGCAGGGTCCAATGGGAACATAAAACCGAGACCCTGGTGTGGCCTTGGGGGCGAGGGAGGACATCCCCGATGAGGAGGGGACCTGCGGAATGACCGGGAACTCGCCTGGTGGGGAGCCGGGACAGGTGTCCCAGGCTGCGGGTGGAGCATGCAGTGTGGTCTTCAGTGTGTCGCGATGGGAGATGGTGATTCTATCCTGCAGGGAGTCTAAAGGCTGGAAGGAAAGCATGCATATAACATGCATGCAGTAAGAACTTAATAATTGGTTGTAGTTACCATAATGAACAAAAGCATGCCTCCTTATATGTCCACCTCCCGGGACCACCTGACCCCTAGCCCTGGAGAGTTATCACAGAGGCTGCATTCTCCACATTCTTTCCAGAGCAAGTCAGTTCATCTCTGCTCTTCTCCATGGGTGGTATCCACAGGTGGGTCCAGCCCTACCTGCATGGGGTAATGGGCACCCTTGGAGCAGTGGAAGATGATGGGGAGCGATGTTGCTCTGGGGGGGTGCATAATCCTTAGGAGGCAGTGGGGGTATCGGTGTCCATTCCCACGCTCATCTGCCTATACACTCTTTCAGTGAAAGTGAAAGGTTGTTGATAGCTTTGCTCGGTGCCAGGTACAGCTCTAGGTGGTGGGTAAATGGCCGTGAACAAGAGACGCAGATTCATTACTATTTTTATTCCGGAAAGGGAGGTGATTGAAGAAGTACACAGCCGAAGGTGAATGCAGATGGTGGTATGTGCTGTGAAGGCATAAATAGGGGGAAAGGATAGACAGAGTGAAGGATGTTGGGAGGGGCGTGCTGATGTCAGAGAGGATGGAGCTTGATGTCTTTAAGAAACAGAAAGAACCCCGGAGTGAGCTGGAGTGAAGAGGAAGAGGGAACAACATGGAAGCTGAGATGGAGAGACAGATGGCCACAGTCCCAGGGTCTGGGGGCCACCGTTGGAAGCCACAGGGGCACTGTGAGATGGAGCGCGAGGGGCTCTGACTGACGTTTTTTAAAGGCTCTTTGGTTATTGGGAGAAGAACCAGCTGGAAGGAGAGTGAAGGATGAGGGTCTTTGCTGTTGTCCAGTCCAGGGGTCATCCTGAAGCCAGGAGGCACGTGGTTCGGGGAGGGGAAAGGAGGAAATTCAGAAGGAGGTGGGACAAAAGTGAGGAGGTGAGAAGAAAGCCGTAATAGCAGAGCTCAGAATAAAGAGCGGAGAGGATTCTCGCCTCCTGTTGTCTCGTGACCTGGCATGAGTTGGCTCACTCCATGCCTCAGGGGTACAGGCAGGACATGGGCCAGCTGCTGTCTCGGACCCTTTGCTGCAGCGTCTCTGAAATGAACAGTTTTTCTCTTCCTCCACAAGGAGTTATGGCCTCTCTGCTCCTCGTTAACTGGACTCTCGAGACAGCTAAGTGTTCCTCGTTATGGTGACAGGTTTTTAACACCGTTCAGTAGGCCCGGGTTGCTATGGAAACCTTAGCCTGTAGAAGTCACAGGGATGAGATATGTAGGAAATAAGGCCCTGTCAGGGCCTCAGGAAGATGTGCTGCAGGGGCACGAGGAGGAGCCTTGGTGGGGGGCCCGGGTCCCCCAAAGCCTTGTTTCTGCCTTCCCCTGTTAGCACCTCTTTTCCTGAGGAGGTATGATTTGAGAAAATCAATTAAGCTTCCCCTGAGGGGCAGACTGTCTGTAGGACTACAAAGAAGGGGTGGTCCCTCACATATGTCACTGAGGACGACAGGACACTCAGGATCAAAGACCATCAGAGCTGAGAGAGACCCCAACAGTATGTGTGTTTTAACCCTCTCTATTCGTAAGTAAGGAAAGAGCGAACCAGAGGAGGGGAGCAACTCCCCTGAGGTCACACAGCACATCAGCAGCGGAGGTGGGGGAACGAAAGCCTAGGTTTCCAAGACTGGTCCCAGTTCTGGGGGACTGGAGACGGGCACATAGCACAGATCAGGGCTCCCCAAAGCTGTGCCTCTGCTTTCTACTTATGCAGCTGTGAAAGTCCCCAAGCTAAGATGGGGCATGCGCTTTTTGGAGCTTTTTACTTTATGAAGCTGAAATTCCATAAATATTGAAAGGACATATCAATTGTTCTCATTGAAGAGGGGGACTAACAACAACAACAACAAAAATGGGAGGGAGGAAGGGTGGAAGGAAGGAGACTCAATGGTCATCCATAAGGGAAGGGCCATTGAGTCATTCATTCTGTGGAGGACTCTGAAGCATTTAAAAAGAATCAAGATACTAAAATAGCTTTGTGCATACCAACACTGAGAATAGTGAGAGGCATAATATTGAGTGGAAAAAACGCAAGTCCCAGGACAAGACACAGTATGATGCCACACAGGTAAAATAAATAACCAAATAATAAAGCTCACAGAAGAACACCACACTGAAAAGTAAAACTGGATAAAAGCGTACCAAACAGTTCAGTCATTTTCTTCTAGGTGCCAGGTTGGGAACCAGGCTTAGAGGTCAAAGGGGACTTTAGCTTTATCTGGAACATCTGGTATTTTACAAAGAAAGTATATTTACGTAGTATTATTGAACTAAAAGTGAAATTTAAAAATCGAAGTAGTATATAATAGTTTTAGAAAACCTGGAAGGACACGGAAAAGTGAGGAGCCTTTTGCCCATTTTTCTTTTGTTCCCACTGTCCTTTTCTAATAGATTTTCAGAGTTCTTTCTGGTTCCATATTGGTGTATAGTCTGCAAGTGCCTTTTCTCATTCTATGGCTCCCTATTTTGCTTTATAGCAGAGATTATTGATGCATCATTAATTTGTAGATGGAGGAAATATAAATTGAAAAGATGATTACTTAGACAAAGATATATTTGCTTCTTTAAGTTAGGTGCTTGTAAATGTTTCTTAAAATTCAGGGTGTAATATTACTACAGAGACCCATATATACCTATGGAATGGAGTATTTGCTTGGTGCTTTTAATTAAGGTCTAACATATAGACAGCAGTATATGGAACAGGCAGTATTCTCACTGCCTAGACTAATAGTCCATTTTACTGTGAATGGACATTGGGATGATGTACGGTTTGATACTGTCATGAATGAAGATGTGATGGGCACCCTGGTACGTGTCTCTTGGTGGGTGTGTGCTGTCATTTCTAGTAGTGCAGCAGCTGAATAGTGCGGATACTGCCCAACAGCTTTACAAAGTGGTTGCACCAGTCTCTTCTCCCATTCAGCAGAATGTGAGAGTTTTAATTTCTTTACATTCTCATGAACTCTGGGATTTGTCTGTCTTTTCGATCATAGCCATTCCGGTGGATGTGTTGTGACATCTCGTTATGGTTTTTATTTCCCTGATGACTAACGATGCTGAGCATCTTTCCATGTGGATGGCCTCTTCTGCGAAGTGCTGCTCAGTATTTTTTGCCTGTTTTTAAATTGAATTATCTTTTTCTTAACTAATTTTTGAGCCTTATTTATATATCGTGGATACCCGTGTTGCACATATATTCCTGCAGCTTGTCTTTTTGATGAACAGACATTTATAAGGTTTAGGATGTTTATCAATTTGTTTCTTATATGGTTGGTGCTCTTGTGACTTATTTAAAAAGTCTTCCCTAAAGTCATGAAGATATGTTTTCTTCTAAAATTTTTGGAGTTTAGCCTTCTAAGGTGTAACAGACCTTTAAGTCTGTTATTTATCTGGAACTGATATTGGTGTTTAGTGGCAAGTAGAAATCCAATTTCACTTTTTGCCGAGCTGTCCCAGTACCACTGATTAGAAAGACGACCTTCTCCCCACCCTGCGGTGGTGGTGCCATGTCTTTCTGTATCGAGTGTCCACAGAGAGTCTGGTCACGGTGGACTCTTGTTAAGTCTAATCTGAAATGAATCAGTATTTCTTAAATATCTATTTATAAGCCTGTTATGTTTTCAAAGGACATTCTATTATTAATGATGAGTGTTTCCTCTAGTTTCCCCTACCCTGAGAAATCATAAGGTGATCATTAGGGAAATACTCCAGTCACCAGTCCTCTATTTTGTTCCAATTTTGTGTGGTTACTGAGCCATCGACCCAGTGCTATGCCAACACACACCAGGAGGGGGCCCTGTTCATTCACGTGAGCAAGGAAGGGCCTGTGTCTCTGGGAAGGAGCCAGCCCTTCTGTCTGCCTTTACTGCAGGGCCTCCCACTCACGATTTGAGACTGTTCGCTGCCTTGGACGCTGTGGTTTACTTCTTCGCTCCTCCTTATAACTTGAGTGAGCCACAGTCACACTCTGGTCAGGAGGCGAGGAGAGTCTGGGCCCATCACAGGATCTGGGAAGGCCATCAGACGCCACCAGGGCAGGTGTCTCAACCTCCGCACCGTGGATATTTTGTTATAAGGGGCCTGTCCTGTGCTTTGTAGGATCGTGGGCAACATGGTTCCATCCACTGACTGCTCGTAGAATCCTCCCTGGCGTGACAACCGAAAGTGTCTCCAGACCCTGCATAGTATTCCTTTGGAGAACAAAATCTCCCTCTGCCAAGAGCCACTGATCCAGTGCAGTCCTCTGTTTTGCAGATAGGAAACTACGGCCCGAGAGGGAGGCAGCCTCTCCAGGGTGACATCTAGTGCAGGAGCCCAGGATCCTTACCGTGAGCACAGTCGGGGCCAGATTGCCGCTTTGCAGATCGCTCTGTTGGTTTTTTGGTTTTTATTTTTGTTTTGGTTCCAGCTCCACATCTTGCCCCTTATCTACTGCTTCCACTTCATAGTCCCTTCTCTTTAATTTTGTTGTTTTTTGTTGTTACATAACTGAAAAAAGTATATTGCTAGAAAAGTATATTGCAGAGAAGCGGAAAGAAAACAACAAAACCACATTGCTACACTAAGATAACCTTTGTTCACATTCCAAAGGATGTCCTTATGGATATTTACGATCTAACATATTAATATTACATTTTTTCTTTATATGTTTTTACTTTGTTTAGTTATAAAACTAGTCACCAAGCTAAGAGGAATGGTTACCTCTATGGGCTGTGGTGGGTTTGAGGGCAGGAAACAGGGGTCTTTTAGTTTTTAGTTTACACTCTAAATTATTGTTTGAATTTATTGCCTTTTTTCCCTTAAGAGGAAATACTCACACACTTAATAAATATTCACAGTCCCGATGCGTGGGAAGGAAAAAGTAAAAAGCCCAGCCTCCACCTCCATCTCAAACCCTCACACCAAATTTCCACCCATACTAGATCCGAGATGATTTTGTCCATCACCCCAAGGAAAGACTCCTCCAGCTGCCCAGGGGACACGTCCTATCCCTTTGCCCAGGCACGGCCAGGCAGCGCCCCTGGGCCTTTATCTAAGTGTTTCCTCAGCCCAGAGCCAGAGCCCAACGGTGTTCTTGATGAAAAACAAGAGAGGCTTTGTGGAAAGGAAGCAAATGGACTCCCAATAATATTGTTCCTTCCCATGACTTTACAGTTTTTATATATATTTATATCCTTTCAGACATGTCCTACTCTGGGGGTGAGGGAAGCAAAACTGCTAGGCTCATCAGCATATCACATAATTGGCAAAAATGGTCTGACAGGTAAGAGTCTTTGATTTTGCAGACGTGACCAAGGGCCCCTAGGGGCCAGGTCATATAAGACTCCAGGGCACAGAGATCACTGGACGCAATCCCTTCTCCAGCAGGAGAGGTCACCATCTACATCCTCAGTCTTCAGCATGGAGGGCTGGCCCTTGGAGATGGGCAGGACGGTCTCAGAGCCCTTAACTTCTTACTGATAAAATAGTACGTGGCAGTTGAGGTGCTTGCTTAAAATTTTAGGGTGAACGTGTGTGGTCAAAAAAGTTTGGAGACCACCAGTCGAGAACCACAAATCAGAGTGAAAAGTGGCATCAAAAGGGAAACAGAGAGGATGAGGTGGTAGAAAGATTTTCCGGGTGAGGGTCATTTTATATCCTCAGCACCTAATACAGGGCTCATTAACTGCAGCTTAAATGATGAGGAGAGAGATGTTTCAGTTCAGTCGTAGATGATAAAGAGAAGCAATCCTTTTTATCCTCTAAAACAGGGATCCCCAATCCCGGAGGTAGACCGGTACTGGTCCATGGCCTGTCAGGAACTGGGCCGCACAGCAGGAGGTGAGTGGCAGACTAGCCAGCGAAACTTCACCTATATTTGCAGCTGCTCCCCAGCACTAGCATCACTGACTCAGCTCTTCCTCAGATCATCAGGTATTAGATTCTCATAGGAGCATCAGTCCCTGGTGCCAAAAAGCTTGGGGACCACTGCTTTAAAATTATCAAGATACCACCATTCAGCTTGAGACAGAGATGGTCAGTCACCTTCATCCAAAGCCACCTCTGTCCTTGAAACACGCCATACTTATTTCATTAGTAATTGCCAAGACATCAGAGCCTTGGTTATTCAATTCTGTATTGCCGACTTCTGTGTGAGGAGACCCCAGTGGATAGAATGCCTAGAAGCTGAGGGGTTAGGGGTCAAAGTGCAATTTGTTCTACTTGGTGTTATTTTACAGTGGGCATCTTCAAACACCCAAGGTAGTACAATTCCAGCTGATGGCTGCCCAGGCCTCTGTACCTGTGGCTTTGCTCCCTCCCTCTATGTTAAAAACAAAGATTAGCAAATGTTAGGTGTTAAGATGTACTGGTTCCAAGTGGAGCCTTTCTCATTAAAGTGTCAGAAAAAAAATTTGGTAGGAAACAGAAAAGGAAGTAACTTTCTCACTGTGTGACTCGCTATTACAAAATACCATTTCCCTGTACCCCCAGTTCGCAGCTGTGTGGGAACTGGCAACCTTGGGCGGCACTGACTTACACCTGTGGTGGGGAGGGGAAGCCGCTTGCTTTCTTAGCTGTAGATCTGTTAAAATTGACCAGACATGATTCCGATCGATAATTATAATTCTTTTTTCCTTTGATAATTTGCCAGAGAAGGGGAAGGGCAAGGGTAAAGGCGAGACGTAGCAACACACAAAGTCAGATAAGATTAAATTACTGATTTATTCAGCCAGGGCTACAGGGAGCTCCTGGAAGGGGGCGGTTGGGGCCACAGAGCAGGAGAGCAGATGGAGCATATCTCACATGAGCTTCCCTCTACACCTGGAGCCCCAAATGAGGGGCTGGAAGCTGCAGCTCGTACTTTCTGTACAAAGGAGGGTCCTGGAGGATGTGGGAAGCCTAATTTCTTGCCTGCTCCACAGGCCCTGTGTTCTTGGGGCTAAATATCAGTATGCAGGAATCACAGTACACTGACTGTCTATGTGCGTCCATATAAGGGAATGTTTAGAACAGACCGCTGGGCTCTCTGGGTAGGCCCCCATCCCCCATGCCCTTCCTGCCAGAAAACCAGAGTAAGGGGTTCCAGTGGGGTGCTTGACCTCCAGCTTTCTAGCTCACTTCCCCACACTCACTTGACAAAGACAAACACGTATGACCTTAATATCAGTGTTATTCGTCTTTTTGTTGCCTCAAAACTCAGAGCAAAATGTTACTTAAGAAAATGTCATTCTGAAATTGATGATTCCCTTATGAAATCAGCTAAAAATGGTACATTTTTCACCCAGAAACAGAGCCTGAAGGTAGAGTCTGTGGGTCTACATGGATCTGACATGTGTGGGATCACACTGACTCTGTTTCTAAAATATGTATCTTGAGTCTTTATCCTTGAGCCAAGTGAAGTCAGTCCCCAGTTAGCCTCATAGACAGAGTAAGTTGGGAATACTGGAGGTTTCGTAGTGGTTCATGGAAATCCCTCATGGTCCATCAGTTTTAAATTAAGTATGAAACAAAAGGAGAATTTTAAGACTGAAAGCAATGCCAAAATAAAATACTCATCCCTTGAAGAATTTTGCATCCAAATATTTTTGCATCCTAACTCTAAAAACCTCTTTACTTTTACTTGCTCTGTTGACAGAGCAATTTTACATTGGGTCTTAGCTCGTATTAATCATCTAGTGATTACTTCTCATAACCATAATACATTAGTGGTTGTCCTAAGCACTAGAAACAATAAACATTAGCATGGCACTTAGTAAGTGTCAACGTTCCTGAATAGCAATTGTCACTTGTTAGCTCACCCCAGAGAGGACCCTTTGCAGGAGAGGGAGCACACAGCAGTTCCCAGACAAGGAAATTGGGAATTATTCAAGTACTTTTTTGTAAAACAATTGCTGCTGCTGCTTCTTCACGCTTTAGAAAACTCATCACGGTTGGATCCCGGTTCAGAAAAAGCTGTAAAAGAACGTTTCTAATGCGGGCGATGACGTACTGAGGTTATGTAGGTCAGTGTCCTTGTTTTCAGGAGTTGCGTGCTGATGAAGTATTTAAGGCCGAGTGGTACAAGAGCTTTAATTTACTTTCAAGTGATTTAGTAAAATACAGAGTCAAAACAGATATGGCAGAATGTTCATCGTGACTCTGTATCAAAGATATAAGAGTATTTATTGTTCTTGCAAATGTTTTATATATTAACATTTTTCATAAACTTAGGGGGGAGGAGAAACCACATCATGGAATATTAAAAGTTTAAGAAGAAAAAGGGCCATTATGCAGACAAGGTCACAATGTATGAGAAGAAAGGAAAGTTATGAGGGGGTTTTTTTCCTGGCTATTTCCACTAGTTGGAAAGATTTATTCTTGGCAACATATGCCCTTAGGTACTTCTGATCTCATTTTTTTTAATTTATAGAGGCATCTGCTAGTGCTGAATGCAGCCAGGACTCTGGTGCTGCCCAACTATTTGATTTACTAGCAGGAAATATCAGTTCAGGAAAATGGAAAGGCCAAGGAAGCCAGGGAAGCTGGCCAGTCCAAATTAGAGAGGGGCCACACAGGATTTGTGAGTGGCCCGCAGAGAACACCCAGAATGCCATCATCGGCATGGACCATGGTGGGACACCTTACTGCTGCTTCCGCAACTCAGGAAAAATCTGCCTTCTCCCTGTGCTCTAGTTGAGTGGACTGTTTCAAACCCAGCTTCTTTGAGGGCCCTCGCTTTTCCATTCTTGCTAAGGGGGGGATTTACTAGGAGGTAAAGCATTAGGGGATAAAATGGCAGAGCCACTTTTCCATGTAGTAGCAAAAGGATTGCCATACAGTTACAAATCAGAGCATGTTACTCTCCTGCTTAAAACTGACTAATAGTTTGTTCACCATACTCAAAATTGGGACATCCAACTTTGACACTCAAGGCCAGGAGAATTCAGCCACAGCTACTCCTCCAACCCTGGTGATACCATTTTGTCATTTCCACTACAGATCAGTCTTCCCCCAAAATAAATACAGACTCTGAAAAGATGGCATCCTTATCACCAGTGAAAGCAGAGTAGGCTGAGACCCCTGGAAACTGCCCAGTTACCTTGACATTCTAGCTCTGGAGTCTAACCTGCTTTGGCATCTGGGAAGCAACAGAAATGCTCATTCCCCTTGGTCGGATGCACAGTCCAACACAGCAAGGCAGCCGAGCAAGGCGTAGGACACTAACTGGGTGTCATTACCTAGTCAGCTATTTCAGTTTCAGGGCAGCGTGATGGAAGGAAGATCGAGGTCGTTGTTACAGTTAAAACTCAGGCTTAATTTTATGGTCCATGAATTTGCTGATTTCACATTCCAGTGATTTGCAATGAACATCGTTCCCTGGGGCCTTTGCTGTTGCACTGGCCACTTTGGAGTCCCAGCCGCTTCCTCCTAACACTCAGCGTTTGGGGGTGCAGGCCAGTGGTTCCGAAGGAGGCGTGCTCTGGGTGCAGGGTCACCTGGGCCTCGTGACTAGTCAGAGAGACTCCATTAAGGGGCATTTACCACCCAGCATGTTCTCAGCATTCCCAGCTCGAGACTTGCTACAGGCACAGGAGAATCCTCATGCCTTTGTCCTGCTCGAGAAAATCTGTGTCTCATCGAGGCAAAACTTGACAGTGCTGCAGAGTGAAAGATAGATAAGGTTGATTTTTATGAAAGTTGATTGTCCTGTCGGCCCCATCAGGCCAGGTCCAGGTAGCAAGAGAAACCCGTGAGGTCTCAGCTCTAGCTTATCAACCGTTTCTTCATTTAATAAGAAGTATTACTCTATTTACCTATACTGTGCCTATATCCAAAAGAATACACTGTGCATTACACTTATAGATATGATGTCACAAAGCCTAGAGACCATTTTACAGAACAATATCAAAAAGGCATCACTAGGAGAAGATGAGGCAAGGGCTGAGTTACGTCTGGGCTGCCTCAGCTGGAATTCAAGTCGATTGCCAGGGGCTCCACTGGAAGGGGCATATCTTTGGATTCAGAAATTCTGGATTCTAGTCTCGCTTCCATACTTGGTAGTTAGGAGACTCTGGGGGAGTGATGCAATCCTCTGAGCCTTAGTTTTCACAGCCCAGAAGTGCTGGCGCTAAGTACGTACTTCACAGAGTGTCTTTGTATGAAATGGAGTGATGAATATAAAGTCACCAGAGATTAATAAACAGGCCCTCAGTCACCAGGAGTCCCCTTTTAGCTTTTCCCCACCACAAGTCTCCTGAGACTCCAGGGCCTGGCTCCTGACTGCCTGCAGCCCCGCCCGGCCTCCCCGCCCTCACAAGGTTTCCTGCTCTCTTTACTTCAGCGATCTTAGCTTTGATCTTATGTCTCCTCTGCCTGCATTGCGTCTTTCCCGCCAGTTTAAAACCCTGCCCACCCTCTCAGGGTCCTCTCAAAGCCATCATTACCTCATTCCCCCAGTTCTGCATCCAGCACCAAATGCCTATTCTCCCCTGCGAGGAGCTTGGTGTCGTGTCTCCCGGCTCCGGCTCTCCACAGCCCTTGGAGAGTTGCTGGCAACTTCTGTTGCACCTAAAACCCATTCTGTTTTATTTCCCAGCCACGGGTGTCCTTGGCTCTCTTTCCGCAATAGATTGTAAACATCATTAAAATCTAGCCTTTCCAGTCATATTCGTCCTCCTGTTCCCTGCACTGTGCAGGCCCCTCGCAGGCCCATGGAGCACACCTACCCTCGCACTTGCGTATTCTCTTCCCCTGCTCAGTTTTCTTCCTCAGGCTAATGATTCTCAAATTCAGATCCATTCTCCAGACTCTGGGGAGTCCCAGACCTTATGTCTAGTTGCTGTTTAGACACCTTCTCTTGGATGTCCAGACATCAGAAAACCACACTGCCCAGATCTGATCTCAGCTTCCTCCTGCCTACAACCCTGCTGGTCGACGTGGCCTGGGTGTTGTTTTTCCCTGCCTGCTCTCACATCCAGTCTGTCACTGGGTCTCACACAACTGCTCCATCTTCTCCGACTCCTCTGCCACTACTCCAGGCCCTCCATCTCTTGTTCAGACTATTCCAACACCCCGTTTGCCCAATCCCAATCCTTTCTCTCTCACTTGGGCCAGAAGGTGAAATTGCAGATCTGACCATGCCATTTCCCCGATGAAAACCATCAGGATAGTGTCTGAACACTGAGGCGAGGCTTACAAGACCCTTCCTACCTGCCTCCTGCTTACCCCTCCTCCCTCACATCACATCAGGTCGGTCTCACTATTGTATCTGCGGCCCCTTGCAGATGGACTTGTGTGTAAGAGACGCCTACTGTTTGTGGAATGGTTGAGTGAACAAGTGAATGAATGAACGCCTTAATTTCTGCTCAGGCTATATGCTAGTCAGAATTGGTGCCTCCTTGTTTGACCTCTAGATAATATTAGACCCACGTTCTCTACATTGCTCTCGTTGGCCTCTCATATCGGATAAAATGCAGGTCCTAAGTAGGGCTGGTCCCTCCCAGCAGACTCTCTTTAAATCGTCATTTGCATGAGATATGGAACACTGCTGATTCTCCATCAGAAGCACAGACTTCAGGACCCTGGGCGAGGGCTAGGTTACAGTTCAGCCTGCAGACAGTTTGATGGTTTGATGGGGGGACCTGAATGAATAAGGGCTCTGATCAGTTTTTTAAAAGAAACCACTGTAGATTGGAGGGGGCTTGGGAGACTCCTAGTAGGTGAAATGTGAATGAATCTTGGAGGCATGGATAAGAATGAGTGGAAATTTTTGGTTTTAGAGGCATTTATAGGTATGAATAGACCACATGAGTGGATCACTTATTTACTTTGGAATCACACCGGCAAATCTTCAAAAATTTGTTGGCTGCAATGAAATTATTTACACAAATTCAAGAAAGAGGTTACCTCTGGGGTTGGGGAACAGAGGTATCAGTAGCTTCCTGTTTCTTTGGCCGGAAGATAGCTCAAGGCTTCATTCTTCTTCAAACTGCATATATATGTCACACTTTTTTAAGTTTAAAGAATGCTAGTATCTATGACCAAAAACCCAGCAAATAAGGCAACAGAGGATGTGATCCTATTAGATACGAGTGAAGTTAAAAAGTGTCTCAGATGGTTCGATTTTGAGTAATTTTCTCCTAATTCTATTTTTGATAAATTTACTTCTTTTTCATATCATAGATGTAAAATGAGGGGGGAGGGGAGTATTTCAAGCATTCCTAAGGCTTCGGCTGCATGGGCTGCTATAGAAAAGCAATGGGTGTGGGAGCGAGGTGGCCCTAGGTCTCCGTGTCAGCCCCGCTGCTTCTTTGTCACCGTGTGGACCTCGTTTGCGAACCTCACCCCTCCACCCTGAGAACTTCCATGTCCTCGCCCACAGGTTGGGGACCTTAAAAGCTACCTCACAGGATGTTCGGAGGCATAAACCCAGCCGTGGGTACAAAGCACTGGGCACCTCGTGCTCAGAGAGACTCACTGCACCTCTTTTCCCGAAGAACGAGGTGATTTTGTTGCTACAGACTCTCCGTTCTAGGAAAGGACCCTGAGAGACCGTTTAATCCAGCCTCTTCATTTTGCGCCTTTAAAATTATTTTTAATTGCACATGATAACAAATCAAATAATTTAGGTGAGCTCGTGATTAAAAAAATATATATATCCTTCTTGACTCCGCTGCACCACTGCCCACCTGCATCCCAGTCCCCAGAGCCACCTGTTCTCATCATCTCTACTCCCAGTTATCTCCATAATGCTTAATAATGCGGGGCTGACTCGTTGTTTAATTTTTAATTAGCAACTTTAGACAATACTTATTGACTCCCCAGTTGGAAAGATGAGCTTTTACCTCATTTACATCTCTCCCAACTCTTCCTCTCAGTATTTGATTATGTTTTTTATTACTTCTGTTGTGTTCCCTCGTAATTAGAGGTAACATACTTATACCTCTATCGCTTCGTTTGGTAACATTATTCAGTATCCTGATTTCTTTCTGTGCAAGTGACACTTCCACCTCCTACCTATTGTCAGCTATGTTTCTACTTTATATCATTGCAGCTGATATCTTATGTAACCTTCGTATTTTGTCCTGCACCTATGATTTATCAAGTATAGTCTTAAAAAAGAAAAGAAAAGAAAACTAAAACATATACTATTTACAATACAAGTGACATGCTGGGATTCACTTCCTTCCTCTGCTTCCAGCAGCAAGACCCCCAAAGCATATTGTTTTAAACTTAAGAAGAATTCGTTAGAATTCCAGAGGTTTGTTTCAAATTAACTTTTAAAGTTCAATGTAGAAAATCTAGTAAATACATCTAAGTAGGAAGAAACATGGAGGGAGGGAGAGAGGGATAGAAGATAAAAAACAGACATTCGACGATCCCACTACATGGAGTACTTGTTAACAGTGCCTCACATTGTTCACACAGGCTAGTCTGTAATGTTGAAGAGGTAATGATCGTAGGAAACATCCAGGCCCATGTAAGAAACCCCAAATAGGAGATTTTCGTCCAGGTCTCTATTCCTTTACATACCACAGACATTCAACTTTTATTCCACATACTATTGCGTACTGCCCTCAGTGTTGGGAGTAAAATATGGTAAAAACAAACAAAACAAAACAAAACAAAAACATTGTCCCTACCTTCATGAAGATTACATTCCAGTAGGGGGAGACAGACATTAATCAAAGAGTGACTCGTATGCATGTATAATACAGGTCGAGTTCAGATGCAGAAAAGGAAAGTTCTGGGTTCATTAAAGACATAAAACAAAGGAAGCTACACTAGCAAGGAGGTATTCGAGGGGTTAAAGGAAGTCCTCCTAGAAGGAATGATGCTTGATTTGAGATTTGAAAGAGGACTTGAAATTTACTAAGCAGAGGCGTGGGGGGAAAAGCTAGGTTAGGGAGCCTTCCTGAGGGAGGATGGGAATTCCATGATGGGTGCACAGATGGTTCATTCAAATAAAAAAATCTGCTCTTACTGGAGCAGAAAGAGCCCGGGAGGGCTAGTGGGGAAGAAACCTACTTTCTGCATTTCACAGGCCAGTAGCTTGATAGGTTCCTGGGCAGACGGAAGGCCAGGTGTGGATCCCTGAAGATAGAGGTTGGATAAGAGGGAGGTCGGCAATGAGTGTAGGCTCCCTCAGTGGAAGTTTGTTTGGATCCCTGACACAGGCCTTCGTGTTCTCCACTGAAGGCATTTCTATCCGTTGCAACAGCCTCAGCAAAACTAATGCCAAACAAATACCTTTCACAAAAGGTGTCGAATTGTAGGTGGCCACCTCATTATGCAAATGGCTCTGTAACTCATCCTCTGGGAGCTCCCAAATGCTGCCCCACCTCTGTTAGGAAAGAAACTGCATCCCTATCTCTGTCCTCACCCTCATTAGCAAATGGAATTACAAGGTGGAATGCACATAGGAAGCATGCCAGCAGGAAGCATCCCCCAAAGAACCTGTGGGGTCCTGCCATTTGCAAACTTGGGGAGGTGTTGAGGGAAGACTCTTGTCTCCCCCAAAGAAATCCAAAGTGGAAGCTCCTCGTGTAACATGGGTAACACAGCAGCGTTGCCCTGTTGTGGAAGACCCACAACCTTCTTCCCCTTCCTCTATCCCATCAAGTGGCTCCCAGTTTTGCTCATATAAACAAAATAGAAAGTTCATCATTCATGCAATGAGCAGCTTTTCTAGAATCGAGAGATTTCTAGGAGCAATTGAAATTTTTGGAAAAAAAGAAAACAAGAAATATAAGAAAACTTGTCGGTGGATCTGTTTACCAGTCCTCTGCCCAGAATAATTCAGTAGTTCTTCATTGCACTGCACATAAAACCAGGCTTCATACCAGGCCTGTGAGGCCCCACGTCATCTGGTCCGGCTCTACCGGGCCTCACGCTGCTGTGATTCTTTGTATCACTACACTCCAGTTTACTCTCTGCCCTAAGGCTTGGCACAAGAATGCTCTTGCCTCATATCCACATGGCTGGCTCCCTTGCTCCATCCTGTTCTCTACTCAGGTATCTTTCCCTCAAAAAAGATTTTTCCTAACCACCCTCTATCAAACCGTTCCTCCCCCATTCCTAGTCCCTCTCTAGTTTATTACCTATAGCATTTTATCACTGTTTGGAATTTTTTGATTTGTTTACTTGTTCTTATCAGTCTATATGAACCAGAATGTAAATTCCGTGAATGCAAAGATCTAGTCTAACTTGTTCAACATCATATCTGCAAAGCCTGGAACAGTGCCTGGTGCTCAGCGCATAGTTGTGGAATGGATGTAATGTAATAGCATTCTCATACTTGGAGGATAGTCATGTGGATAAATAGATTTGTTTATTCATCTGAGAAATATATAGTATACAATTATTCATTCATTTAATAAATAAATATTGAGAAACCATTATGTCCTAGTCACCAAGAATAAGAAGCAAAAATAGAAACAGCATCCCTGCCCTTGAGACTATAGGATTGTGGAGAGATGTGGAGAGAATCAAAGACCAATTGGTCATGGGAGGTGAAGAAGAGAGAGAGAGAATGAGCCCCCAGGTTTTAGGCTTGAGCAGATGAGGAGATGATGGTGCCATTCTTTGAGCAAAGGAATCCCAGGTGACAAGGAGATAAGAAAGCTTTAAAAATGTTGAGCTGTGACATATCTAGATGGAGATAGCCAGCAAAGCGTTGGATGTCTGAGTCTGGAGCTTGAGAGAGAAGTCTAGCTGGAAATATAGAGTTTATGAATCAAAGGCAATGCTTGTAGTCCTGGGAGTAGGTGAGACAAACCAGCTAGGATAAAGTAAAGAGAAAAAAGTCAGACCTTGCAGAAAACCAACATTTAGGAGATGGTTAGAAGTCAAACCTGCAAATGAGTCTAAAACGGAGAAACCAAAATGATAGAAAGCAGCAGAACTCACTGTCATAGCAGCTGGGGGAGGACAGTGCTTAATACATTAGAGAGGCCACGAGATGAGGACTGAAAGATACCCGCTGAACTTGCCGACAGAGTCATCTTCGCCAGAGCCATTGCCATGCTGTGATACAGCTGCATGTATGTTTGCTGTGGGAGAAAGTAAAGACTGGGAAACCGAGAGAGGTGTAGAAAACTCTTGTAAGATGTTCAGTCCTGGAAGGAGGAGATGGGTACAAGGGTAGCTGAAGACACTGGCTAGAAAAATGCATTTGGTGACACTCTAAAGGGCAGAGCAAGGATCTTGATTGGAAACAACTGGGAGGCCGCTGTGTCTTAAGACAGAGTCAAACTTTCTTACAGTTAGAGTTCTTCAAAAATGGGTTGGGCTGCCTCCAGAAGGGCTGAGCTCTTGATCACTGAAGGTATCAAAGAATAGCCCGAATGTTATATTTAAAAAAGAATAAAGTGTTAAATCAGTGATCTAGGCTTCTACCAAAGAAACTAGAGAAAGAGAAGCAAAGTAAACCGAAACCAAGCAGAAGGAAGGATATACTAAAATAAGAACAGAAATCAGTAACATCAAGAACAGAAAAACTATAGAGAAATATGAGTGAAACTAAAAACTGGTTCTTTGAAGAAAAAAAAAAAAACAGTAAAATTGTTGAGCCTCTAGGTACACTGACCAAGAGAAAAAAAAGAGAAGACACAAATTGCCAATATTAGGAATGACATAGGGACATCACTATAGATCTCACAGACATCAAAAGGATAATAAAGGTCTACAACAAACAACTCTGTGTCTGTATGTTAAACTGAGATAAAAGGAGCAAGTCCTTGAGATGCAAACCCCAAAATTCACTCAGAAAAAAAATTCAATAATCTGAGTTGTCCTGTATCTACTAAAGAAATTTTATACATAGTTTAAAAAGAAAACTTCCAACAAAGAACACTCTAGATGTTTATGGTTTCACTTGTGAATTCTACCAAACATTTAGGGAAAAAGTAATACCAATTCTACACAATCTCTTCCAGAAAGTAGAAAAGAAGGGACCCCTTCCCAAATTATTTTATGAGGCCAACATCACCCTAATACCCAAACCAAAGACATTGAAAAGAAAAATGCAAATCAACGTTCCCAATAAATATAGAGTTAAATCCTCAGCAAAGTATTAGGCAATAAAATCCAGTAGGATTTAAAAAGATAATGCATCACAGCCAAGTGAAGTTTATCCCAAGAATGTAAGGCTGGTTTTATCATTCAAAAATCAATCAATATGACTTATCATATTAATAAATTAAAGAATGACCTGAATGATCAATAAGCCATGTTTTCAGATTATATGATGAATTACAGGATCTAACCTTAGATATAGCAATGAAGACCAAGTTATCTGATGCCCTAGTTAGGAGAGAAGCAGCTGATTTAAGAAAGGGAGGTTTCCTATCTGGCAAAGAAACTGAGAGTTACACTCAGATCTGGCAGGTCCCCCTGAAGAGTTCACTTGTCCTCCCACTGCTATTCTTGTTTCAAAAACTAATCTATAGTAACAGAGATTTGGGGTTCCCTTCTCGAGCAGGTGGCCTACTACATTTTCAGTATGGCCTTCTTCCACCAATTCCTGAGTAGAGAAAGCCGAGGACACTCAACAATCCTGATTTTCTCAGATGCTTAGAATCCAAGAGTGTTGAAGTTGAATGAAGCCTGATCTTACCTAATACAAATCCCCACAATTTAAAGAGAAACCAAAACCCAGTGGAGGGAGGCTTTTCTAGATCCCCCTCCTCAACTCACCATTCCAGACCCCATGAGCTGGCCCAGGAGACCCAGTCTTTCCAGCCTGTTCTCCCCAAAACTTTTTCCTTTAACTTTTGTAGTATACATTCTCTTTTAAGCTTATGTTTATGCATGACAGGTCACCACTGAAACCTGTCAGTCCTGAGTTCTGATCTCTCTTCTCTCACTCGTTAGTTCCTGGTGTGGAGAAAACCAGCCAGATGTGGGTCTTCACACAGATTCATCCCAGATTAGTGGACTGGAGGGTTGACCCAGCCACCTGCTTTGAATGCAAAGGCCTCACAACCAACAAGACAAATGCAGTCTGGAGCCCATCATTTCTGCTTAGTCCCACTGTCACTCATTCAAATTCTTCAACAAACTCCTTATAAGATTATAATGAAAGTGTATTGCACACTGATTATGTGCCAGGGACTTTGCTATGAGGTTATGCATTCTCTCACTTAATCCTCACAAAAGCCCATTAAAATAGATACTGTTCTCACCCTCATTTTGCAGATAAATAATTGAGCTCAGAGAGGTTAAGCAACTTGCTTGAAATTCCACAGCTAATAAGTAGAAGAGCCAGAATTTGAACTCAGGTGTGGCTGACTCTAATGCTCAAGTTGTTAAGAATAAAAATTCTTTCTGGATAAAATGTAAAATAATTTATTTCTTTCTCTCCATATCTGTTTGCAGTCTCAAGAGGAAGTCTGTGATTTGCTCCATGCGGCACCTTTCCAAAATATCTTGCCAAGAGTCTACATCAAAGGTAAGAAACCAGAAACAGCAGCTAGATAGCCAGCTTGAATTTTAACTTTACACTCACTAAATCCCAATACACTCTGATCTGCAGTCAGAAAGGGTGAATGTTAAAGCTTTGGGAAGCTATTGAATAGTCACAGAATGGTGGAACTGAAAATGATGCTCCAGATCTCGTTCCTTGGTCCTCCGAGGACATCCCTAGCATCTCTCTGTCTAGCCTTGTATTAAATTCTTCAAGTGATGGGGAACTCATCACCCCATGAAATAGATGATTCCTTTGTTGGACTGAGATAATAGAACGTTTCTTCTTATTACTAGTTCTGATCACACTTGCCAGAACCAAGGAGAATAGTTCTATATGCTCCATCCAAGTGTCAGAATGTAAATAGGTCACCAAGTCCTCCGAGTGCTGTTTCTTCCCCAGTACCCACTGGTGTACCCTGGATCCCAACCTCTGCCTACTGCTCTTATTACAGAGGGGGAGCGTTTGGAGGTTCGGATGAAACGCCTGGAAGCCAAGTATGCCCCGCTTCACCTGGTCCCTCTGATAGAGCGGCTGGGGACCCCTCAGGTATGATGCTTCCATCATGGACTTTGAGAACTAATAGGAACTTTGGAGGGAGAGCATTTAGTCCTCATCTTATAGGTAGGGAAACTGAGGTCCAGAAAGAGGAAAAAAATGGCTAACCTCACAAAGCCTGTTACTGGCCGGGGAAAGTCTACATTGAGATTTGCTGACTCTCAGGCCTGAGTTCTTTATTCTATACCCTGTATCCTCTATCCTGCCAAGAAAGAAGGAAATCAAACGAGTGTCTATCATGTCCTCGTTATGTATCAAGAATTCTGCTAAGTTATTTCTCTGAATTAAAACTCTACATACCCTTTGAGTCACTAGTTCACTTCTGGATATCTCTGCAAAAAAAAAAAAAATGCTTACAGAAACGTAAGATGTTTACTGTTGCATTGTTAAAGCAAAAACTGGGAAAAAAAACCTAAATGTCAATCAGATGGGTCCGATGAATAAAGCAAGTTGCACTACAGTCCGTATAATAAGATGCCACTTATATGTTTTTAAACACAGAACAAAACCATATAAGTAAAACTTTTCCTAGAAAATGACACGCATATCTAGCTCCTAACGGTGCAGCCTCTAAAGAGAGATGAAAGGGACAGAGATGGGGACGAGTATCAAAGAAGACCTCAGCTTTATCTATAATGTTCTAATGTAATCAAAGATAAATTATCTCATGTGTTAATGCCGTAATTAAAACTAGTTTTTACACACCAGTCATACCAGACCCTACGAACATGGAGATGAGTGAGGCAGGACCCTGCCTTCAGAGAGCTCACAGACAGTGCAGGGGGGCAGGAAAGTAGAGAAGCAGGGAGAGTGGGGGACAACAAAAACCATGTGCTGTCACCTTTCAAGTTGATTTAAGCAATGGACATATTTCGGGGCCAGTGTGCATATGTGGGGGCCTATGTTCATATCTGGGACACAGGAGGAAGAAGAGAAACCGAGCACCCCAGGGAGATAAGTTTGTTTTGTTCACCACAGCTTACTATTTACAAGGTTTAGGATTTGAATCCGCCCCCATTCCTATAGTTCTCTCTCCTGTTACCACGAAAGCTTGAGCCTAAAGACTCACATCCTAGCAGAGGGCAGCAGGCAGCCAGCCTCTTCTCTCAAAGAGCATGACAGGTATCTGGAGCACATTGGCAGAGCCTGATCTGCTGAGCTGTCACGCCAATGAGCAACCCTCGCTGGACCCCTGCATGCCACCGCCTCCTACTGATAACATGAGTAAACGTTCAGTGGCGTTTGGGCTCTCTGAGTCATCCCAGAGAGAATTCGGTTGCTGTGGGGGGCACATGTTTTCCTTTCTGGCCTTCAGGGGCTGAACAGAGGAGATCAGCTAAAGATTTCCTTTTAGGGAAAAATCCCCCAGGCCAGCAGCACACAAATGTCTGCCCCTCGGTTGGTGTCATTCTGCAGGAATCTTCCCCCTAGCACCCAGGATTTGGCATGTGTTTCCACTTAGGAGACTGTGAATTCCTTCCCTGTTCTGGTCAACACCATTGCCTTGGGACCCACAGACTTCCTAATTTGTCAAATGCTGAGTATTTAACAAACAAAAGTCTAGATGTTCTGCAGGAGAGGAAATGCCAGTTTTATCATTCTCCCAGCCCTCAAGGAATAGTCCAAAATTTTAGTCATCCAGTAGACCAAAGAAAAATTAACAAAGGATTAACTTGCAAGCTAGCTGGAGTTCAGGGGACTCGTATAACATCTAGGCCCATGACAGGGAAATTCTGCTACATATTAAAAGTCAGGAGGTTTTAACAGTACTGCATTGTTTGCATTTATTCCTGGGACAAATTGAAATTACCTGATATGTTGCCCAGTGCTATCATGGAATTACACTATGGCAGGGGGCCAAAAGATCGGGGTCCTTGTCCCAGCTTCACCTCTGAATTGTCACATAACCTAGTGCTAGACTTTTAATCTCTCAGTCATTGCTTTCCCATCTCTAAAATGGGCTAATAGCTGTTTTGCCTGCTTAGTTGAGCAGGCAAAGAGAATGGCTAGCACTAAGTAAAAAGAACAAATAAGTAAAAAGAATTGCAAATAACACAAAGAATTATGTAAAGAAGGAGTATTGAGACATCATTCTCCTCCAGAGGTACTAGATGTAATCGACTTAATTATTCCGTGGAGAAATTTATTTCCACATGCTTTCACAAATGCTTTTCCTATTCCTTTGTTAACTCAGAAAATAATATCAGAGAAAAAAATCCCCCACTGACTGGTATAGAAGAGAAATGCATAATATTTATGTTAAACACGTGCACAATATGTATACCAAGCTACAAATTGGGGGGTTTTGCAACAAATAACTTATAATATACTTTTTCAGAGCAAAAAGAAACTGACAGATATATACCAAAAGAAAAAAGGACATGAAAGAAAACTGACACCATAAAAAATATAAATGCCAACAAACATTAAAACAAAGTGTTCGGCTTTACCGGTAATCAATGAAATGTAAAATAAAAGAACAGAGTACAGCTTTTCCTCTCTCACGCTGGCAGAGAATGTCTCTTAATGATAACAGTGTTGGCGACGGCAAGGGCAGCTTTCACACTATGGGTGTCGGTGGTTCAGCTTTTCTTGAGACTGCTTTGCCACTACGGAGCAAAAGCCTTTTAAAATATTTATACCCTTGACCTGAGTAGTTCTACTTCTAGGATTTTATTCTAAGGAGATCACCAGAGATAAGTTCAAAAAAAGTATTACGTATACGGCTGGTTGTTTAAGAATTGTCTGTGATAGTGAAAATGTGTAAACAATTTAAAATAACTAACAAGAACAGAAGACTAAATAATTGATGGCATGCCAATGGCCACTTTATATAGCCATTAAAAAATTATGTTACTGAAAATATTGAAGGAAACGGTTTTTTTAGATTTCTGGTATCTTAAGAGAGGAAAGCAGTACAGATAGTACTACTGAAATTTTGTTAAATATAAATGTATGTACATGCTCACTTATGTAAACACAAATTATTCCTCAGTATTTTAAGAGACCTCATAATGGGGTTTATGAGAGATTTTTATTATATAACATTTAAAAAATTTTTTTCCAGATTTTACTCAGTGACTATATTACTTTTATAGTTCATAGGAAAAACTGTAAAGTAAACACTTTTTCAAGGCAAGGACAAAGCTCCTAACCATTTCAGTCAAGGCCCCTTTGCTTGGCTATAAGTAGGTGGGGCATAGTCACAGAATTTAAAGTCCTTCAGCAGATTTATAAACCCCCTCCCTAACTGTTTAATCCCCCTAGACTGTGAGGCCCTGAGGATTGATTCAAACTAACTAAATGCACAGGAGATTAATTAATAACCCACAACTCTATTATTTTATGAAAGAGAATATTCATGACCCAAGAACAAACATAGATCCTTTATTTGCTGAGCATTTTCTCTGTTCCAGGCTCTCTCTTTCTGAAATGAAGACTCAAATACCAGCCTGGTAGAGTTGCCTGGTGAGAACAGAATCGAGCACAGGGTTCAGGATTTTGTAAGAGTGATTTCTTATCAATTGTGGCAACTTGTGTGGTCCCTTCTCTGCCCAAGAACTATCTTTCTCTGCCCACGAAATTGAGATGCATCACCGTGTTCCAGGGTTCCCTCTCCTTCCTGTTTGAAACACATTGTCAAACTCTTCTTCTCCGATTCACACTTTTTTTCCCTAGATTTTTCAGTTCATAGTTGTCATGGCAATTGCACTCCTGGCCCACATGCCCAACTGGCTCCAGTGGTGGTGTTTCCTGATTTATTTCCCTCTGTGGATTAACGCAGAGGCTGTCCTCTCCTGGGGGCTCAGGGCAAAAGTTTGCAGAGAGAAGCCAGACAGGCTCCCCTATGGGCACCTGTAGAATGAGCTCTCTGGGGAGACCACCCTCTTCTGGGGAGCCCATCCCAAAAGTGCTCTGTGGACCTCTCGGTCTGAGAAGCCAGCCTTCGTTTGCTTTGCGATTTTCGACAATGTGCACTGATAAACATTGCTTATTTATTGGCATCTTTATTGATGGATCAGTAGAAATAGTACTCCTTTTTTGATTTTAGGTGAGTGACTATCTCAACATGTATTAAAACATGCTTTGGAGACCTTACTGGGACCTTAGATTTTATTGTCTGTCTTACTTTGCACACGGCTTTTGAGACCTCTACCTTTAGACATTTTTACACGTATTGCAAACAGCGATGCATTTTGATGTACTTGTCTAGCCAGCTGGTTATTAGAGATGCAATAACCAGAAGCCATATGAGAAGTCAGTTTAAATTATTAATAGAGATCATATCCAGTGGTCAGAGAACTTCTCATTGAGGGAAATGATTCTGTAAAATCGGTGGCAAATTTTTAAAAAGTAGCATATGCTCTCTGTAACATATTCCACTGTACAAAAGTATTTAAAGTGAAAAACGAAACTCTCACCCACTTCTCCAAGCCCATCCGCTCCCACGACTGATGTTAATCTTTCTAAAATGCCTTGCATGCCCCCCACACACAGGCATGCGTGTCTGTCAGTGGATCGTGTGGCGTTGGCGTCTTTTCGTAGGATTGTATAGTGTACAGCCTGTTTTGCAACTTGCTCTATTCACTTAACAGGTCTAGACTCCCAGCATCCAGATCCCCACTTCACCCCTCACTGGCAGCCTCTCTGAACCTCAGTTTCTTTATCTGTAAAATGGGGGTAATAATGTCACCTACTTCATGGGGTTGCTGTAAGGAATAAATGGAGTCAATACTTACCAAGTTCTTAGGACAGGACCTGGTGTGTTACACACACTCAGTGAGTATGAGTTAGTAGTAGTAATAGTAGAATAGTAGTGATAATCATACTCGTAGTAGTATCACCTCAGTCTTTTCAGTGGCTACCAAGCCTTTCATTCATTACATGGGTAGATCGAAATGTTTAAAAAGTTATTCCTGTCGATGGCTCCTAGACTTTACTTACCGCAGGACGTCTTTGCTCTTCACTCGCATGTGTAAAGCTAGTGCCCCACTGTGGGAGGGGCTCCGTTCTGGTGAATGACTTCCAGAGGCGGCCATCTCCAATGAGAGATGGAAGATGAGGTCTGAGATAGGTAGATAGGAGGTTTACATGCCTTTCTGTTCCCAGCAAATCGCCATCGCTCGGGAGGGTGACCTGCTGACCAAGGAGCGGCTGTGCTGTGGCCTGTCCATGTTTGAGGTCATCCTGACCCGCATTCGCAGCTACCTGCAGGACCCCATCTGGCGGGGCCCGCCACCCACCAACGGCGTCATGCACGTTGACGAATGTGTGGAATTCCACCGGCTGTGGAGCGCCATGCAGTTTGTCTACTGCATCCCCGTGGGGACCAACGAGTTCACAGCTGAGTGAGTACCCCCAGGGAAGGCGGGGTCACACCCAACCTGCTTGTGTTCCCCGAGAGGCATCAGGCTGCCAGAGCCCAGCCAGAAAGGTGGACAGGGGCAGGCTGTCCCATGACTGCTTATTTGGCACCTACTGTGTGCTGGCTGCTGTGTTAGGTGCTGGACGTACACCAGCGCCGAGCAAAAGTAGATGGTTCTTGACCTTGTGGGGATTATTGTGCCTATGGCAAGAGATGTGGCAGGTCAAACAAGGCAACTTTGCAGCAAGGGCAGGAAGGGTGACAGACACCGGAGAAGAGAGAGGAGTGGGCTATCGGAATTTGGTTCACAGACTAGAACTGAACCTTGAACGTTGCTAGGATTCGGATCTTAGAGGGGAGAAGGGACCATTCTGGGAAGAGCCACAAGTGGTTGGAAGCAGCGATGAAGCGCATGCATCTCATGCGTGTGCCCCGGAGGCTGAGGGCCTCTCGGGCCTTGTCTTTTCAAGATGAGGCCGATCAAATGTCCAGGAGGGACCCCTGGTGAAGGTTTGGCATGAAGAACCTCACTGCTCCCCTGACCCCCTGCAAAACCGCAGGGTTCATAGAACAGGGAAAGCCTTCCCTGACAGAGGTCAGGCCCTCCTGCTCGTGGCGGCCTGGCTCATGAGGCCTCTACTCCTGAAAAACGGGGGGCCTTCAGGAGTCACCCAGATCTGTTCTTAGAGGACACAGAAGCAGAACCCAGTTCTTCCTTCCCTCACCCAACTACACATCAAGACAGAAGGGCGAAGAAGGCAGACAAGGCCTGCCTTCAAGGAGCCAAGTGCTCTAGAGAAAAGCCACGTGAGGGCCCGAGAAGGCTTCTCCGCGGACATGGCGTTAGGGCTGGGAGGAAGGCAGTGGTGGGGAAGCAGGGAAACCGGCCCAGCCTGAGCTGCAGCTGCTGCATGAGGACAGGAAAGTCAGCAAAGAGGTGACCCCACAGCCACCCAGACTTCCCATATTGCCACTGAGAGTTGGGGGCACACAGGCTGAGTTTTACCAAATCTAAGAGGACCCACAGCCCCTGCCCCACACCAGCAGCCTCTGCTCATGCACGTACCATGCCCCAGCCCTACCCCCTCAGCCTACAGTGGCCACTTGGTCTCCTGGTTTGAAATGGCCCTTCCCCTCACAGCTTGTTCCCAGCTTACATACGGAGCCAAACAGATTCTTCTTGGACTTGCCTGAAATAAACAGCCATGTAAGTCTCAAGGACTGGTTGGATTTTTTTTCTTGCAAATTTGTCTTTTTTGCATCAGTGGGGCAACAGGCTAACACTTCTTTGTGGTTAGAAAGGCTTGTAATATAACCAGAGTCCTGGAACAAGCAAATCCATGCTCACTGCTTCCCTTATACCCATTTTACAGACTGAGACCAGAGTCGGGCCTGCTCACTGGCCATACTCCTGGTCCAAGATGAGGGTCCCTCCTCCCCCCTCCCCTGCCCCTCACTCCAGCTGCTTCCTCTCCCTGCTTCCAGGCAGTGCTTTGGCGATGGCTTGAACTGGGCTGGCTGCTCCATCATCGTCCTGCTGGGCCAGCAGCGTCGCTTCGACCTGTTCGACTTCTGTTACCACCTGCTCAAAGTACAGAGGCAGGACGGCAAGGACGAAATCATTAAGAATGTGGTAAGCGGTTCATGGCTGGGGCCTGGGCGCTGGGGCCTGACAAGCAGGCTTTCATCTGGAAGGGAGAGTGAGCTGCCTATGGCACCATCTCCCTACACTGCGGGATGTACAAAGACACTCAGTGGCTGGCTGGGGATGGGGATCTCCTCATAGGAAGGCATGAGTCACCGAGATGAATCAGGTTACCCTCAGGGCAGGGCCTGGCTCCAGACCTGACATGCACCTTCCCTGTGCCAGTCAGACTGCTGGTGCTGGTTCCTGGTCCTCCCAAACTTTCACTGAGCACGAGGGCTGTGCAGGCGCGGGGCGGGGGCAGGACTGCCGTGGATAAGCAGGGCTGCTGTGGCAGCAACAAGAAGGGCTGAGGGGAGGGGCACTAGAAGAGGCTTCCCGTGAAGGCAGTGCTTGGGCTAAGTCCAGAACCACTAGCAGCAAATAGCCAGGCAGAAAGCAGGGTGCACTGGGGGGCAGGATGTTCCTGATAGAGGGAACAGCTCGAGCAAAGACACAGAGGCGTGAAGCCAGAGCAAAGAGTGGTTCTCTAGGACTAGCCGAGAGGAGAAAGAGGCAGAAGCCACCTCATAAAGAGTTTTTTTTTGCCCTCATGGTAGAATATACATGACATAAAACTTACCCATTTTAAGAGTATAGCATAGTGGCATTAGCTGTGCTCACATTGCTGTGCAAACATCACCACCGTCCGTCTCCAGAACTTTTTCAGCCTTTCAAACTGAAACTCTGTGCCCATTAAACACTAACTCGCCATCCCCAACCCCCACACCCTACTCCAGCCGCTGGTAACCACCTTTTCACTCTCTGTCACTATGAATTTGACTCCTCTAGGTACTTCACGTACATGGAATCCTCACTTAGTATAACGTATTCAAGGTTTACCATGTTTTAATATGTGTCAGAATGTCCTTCCTTTTTAAGGCTGAATAATATTTTATTGAATGAATATACCATATTTTGTTTATTCATTCATCTGTCAGAGAACACTTGAGTTGCGTCCACCTTCTGGCTATTGTGAATAATGCTGCTTCGATTGTGGGTGTACAAGTATCTGTTGAAGTCCCTGCTTTCATTCCTTTGGGGTATATACATAGCAGTGGGATTGCTGGATCATACAGTAACTCTATTTTTAATTTTTGAGGAATCACCATACTTTTTTCCATAGTGACTGTACCGTTTTATATTCCCACCAGCAATGCCCGAGAGCTCTAATTTCTCCACATCCTTCCCAGCACTTGCTATTTTCTGGGGTTTTATTGGTAATAGCCATCCTAATGGATGTGAAGTGGTTTCTTATTGTGGTTTTGAATTCTTGTTTCTCTAATGATTAGTGATGTTGCATATTTTTTTTTCATGTGCTTATTGGCTATTTGTTTATCTTCTTTGGAGAAATATCTCTTGAAATCCTTTGCTCACTTTTTAATCAGGTTTGTTTTTTGTTGTTATTGAATTATATGAGTTCTTTATATATTCTGGATTTTAATCCCTTATCAGACATATGATTTGCAAATATTTTCTCCCATTCCATGGGTTGCCCTTTCATTCTTTTAATAGTGTTTTTAATTTTTATGTAGTCCAGTTTATTTTTTCTTTTATTATCTGTGCTTTTGATGTCACAGCCAAGAAATCATTTCCAAATTCAAATGCCATGAAGCTTTCTCTGTCTATTTTCTTCTAAGCGTTTTATAATTTTCACTCTTGTATTTAGGTCTTTAATCCATTTTGAGCTAATTTTTTGTATATGGTATAAGATAAGAATCCATCTTCATTTTTCTGCATGTGGATAGTCAGTTTTCAGAACACCATCTTTTCTCCATTGAGAGGTCTTGGCACCCTCGTCAGAAGTCATTTGACCATATATGGAAGAGTTTATTTCTGGGCTCTCTATCCCATTGGTCTATATGTCTGTCTTCATGTTGGTACGACACTGTTTTGATTACTGTAGCTTTGTAGTAAGTTTTAAAACTCAAAAGACTTTACAACCAAGTAAACATTTGATTGGCAAGCCCTTGGAACTCATAGAAGGCCTTTATACAAAAATGTGACATGATCATTGACACATCAGGACCCTGGACCCTAACCTCACTGAATTCTTCTCTTGCTCTCCCTTTATTTCTCAATCCTTTCCTCCCGTCCCTAATCTGCATGGCCCTGTTCTTTGCAGCCCCTGAAGAAAATGGCAGACAGGATCAGGAAGTACCAGATCTTGAACAATGAGGTTTTTGCCATCCTGAACAAGTACATGAAGTCCGTGGAGACAGACAGTTCTACCGTGGAGCATGTGCGCTGCTTCCAGCCACCCATCCACCAGTCCTTGGCCACCACCTGCTAGGCAGAAGGTCCTGCAAACCCTCAATCTGGAGGAGAGGAAACAGCAGGAGAGAGAAAGCCACGGCCAGCCCTGCAACAGGGTCTGACTGGACAGTGTATGGATGGACCTGGAAACAAATGAGAACCTCCCCAAACACATCCGCACCTCCCAAGGGCTGGGCCTGTGCATGCTCTCCATGTCATCCCTGTGGTGGTTTTTCCCTAGTGTAAATGAAGAAAGAAAAAATACAAACAAAAAACAAAAAACAAAACAGGGCAGTATGTGCTTTTTTTTCTTTTTCCCTCAACTGAGCCCTAGTTTCACCATTTCTCCATCTCACAGCTCACCCCACACCCATGGTTGCTTCTCAAGATCTCCTCCCAAGATGGCGACCTCCTACCTTGTACCTAGGTGTGACCTCGGAATTAAAGTTCAAAGATCGTGGCCATGCCCCGAGATGTCAGCCTGGCCTGACAGGCATGCCTCCACCTACTGGCTTTTTCACCTCCTCTGGCTCCTTCCCCTCCCCCCACCCGCCACACCTTATTCTTCTAGATCATAGCTCCTTCTGCTCTGGACCAGGTGCTTAAAGCCATGGTGAACAGGGAACGAGGTTCCTGGTATCGGCACCATGGGAGATGGTGTTGACTCTGTCCTTCCACAGACTCCCCAGGCCATATCCTGACTTCCCTCTCCAGGCTCTCCCGGAGAGAATGCAGAAGTGCATTCATAGCTGTATCCCACTGGGCAGAATTGTGATAGGAAAGTGGTCAGGCCCAATGTACAGAGGAGGTATTTACGACACAGCCAGAAATTCCACAGCCCAAAACAGAAAGCTGTTAAACCATCTCATCAGCTAGATGGTGAGATGGCTCCTTTATTCCTTACGATATAGTGAACACTGAGCTACACGGGTGATGGACTCTGGAAATACAATGCTGAACAGGTCAGGTGTGCCCTGCCACAGCATTAGCAGGCAACCAGACTGGGGACCATTTCTTCACACACTCTCTCATGAGGGAAAACTCCCATGAGAAAGAAAATGTGAAGGAATTATTTTAACAGAAGTCAGAAACATATCAGGGTAGGCAGATGAGTATAAATAATACTTGTCAATGAGCCTTTGATACAAAGATATTCCCCCCAAACGGTTTCTTGTTTGAGTGAATCAGGACTTCCATTATCCTAGAAATGGAAAGATTCTGAAGACATTTTATCTTTTGCTCTCAATTTCCCAATGTTCTTAACTTAGATTTTTGAGGTATAGTACACATCTCACAGAGGCATAGCTATTTCCATTTCCCAGACTGAACCAAAATTCCTTACAGAATCGCCCCCCCCCCCCACCCCTGGCATGGGGAGACTGTTTAAAAAGACGAGAGCCTTTGTAAGTGAATGTCTCATTACTGATCATTGCAGCTTGGAAGAAAATACAAAGTGAGACATTTATTTCTCTAGCTCCCAAACTCCTCAGCCTAGGAAGGAAAGGAAAAGAAAATAGAACAGTAATGATCCCCTGTCTCAGGACGGATGAAAGGAAATGGTTACCATTAATCAGATGGGTTATTTTAACGCCATGAACGAGCAAGGATGTGTCCACAGCAAGAGGTTTGTGATACACTCATGGGAGGAGAGAGGGGGCTCACCAGGTGTGGCCCAAAGACCTCCTGCATCAGGGCTTCCTGAGATAAGCACATTGGATGCCAATTCCTGGGCTCTCCCTCAAACCCACCAATTCTGAATCTGTGGGAGTAAAGTCGAGAGATCTGCACTTGCATTAGCTCTGAGTTTTCCGTCTGAAGACCTTTCTCCACTGCTAACCCTGGGTTTTGAGCTCCCTCTGAGCCATGAAAAAATATTTGTAGGGAAGGAAGGTGATTCAAGGTGGAAGGTGGCAGATCCTCCTGTCTGGAGGTGCTACTTTCTATTCTGATTTCTTATTTTTATCCCTTGACCATAGATCTATCCCAAAGGCAAAAGAGAGAGGTTTATGCCACATGATGATAGAAACTACACTCCTTCAAAACTCACATAAAATCTCTAAGCCTTCCATATCTTCAGTCCTGTCCAGGCACAGTAGCTCTTTCAAACAGATAGCCAGCTCTCAAGTCTGAGAGAGCATTTCAGATCCTTGACTGTTGCTTTGTGGAGATTCGGATCATTCATTAGATGACAACACTGTTTTGACAATCTGCCCCTCCCGCTCTGCATTCGTAACCCTGAATTTGACCCTCTGGGAGGAATCCCATTATCCTCCAGAGATTCGATTCCAGTAAATTGAGGTCTTCACCTTCAGAAGAGACATTTCATTTCCCCAGCTTGTCAGCAGCATTTATCTATGAGCACCGAACAGGCTTAATATTCTTTCTTCCTTGGTCCCCGTTTTGATTTTTTATGTGTCTGAAAGCCAGGAAAAAATATTTTAGGTTTTAAAAAGTTTAAAAAACAAAATCTGTTTCAGAAACTGTCAAATGTACCATATTTGTATTAAGAGTTGTTGGGGGGGTTTTGTACAATGAATTTACATTTATTTATGGTGACTTCTATTGACGCTTGTGATCACATGATGATGTTAAATTCTTAAATCACATTTGCTATGCAGCTGAAGATGATATTTTGCTTTGTATTTTTGGGGTACCTGTGTTGAGTTGATAAACATTTCCATGTTCATTAAAACTGCTCCCAAACCAGTGAAACCAGCATCTGGGTCGTGATTCCAGGTTGCATTTTTGTCCTTGATCTGTGGGAAGCCATGTTAAAACCGATGGCCAAGAAAACAACCGAATGGAGTGGAAGAAAAGAAGAAAATAAGGGCACACAGCAGGTCAGTGTCCCCTTAAACTGGTGGTTTGTTTTGCTTTCTCACTGAGGGAATTACCTCTTTACAAATTGATTTGCAGGGGGCAAGTTCCTGCCTTTAGGGATTTCATAGTCTCACTGGGTGTGACGCTACCCTCTATCCCTAGTTTGAAGAAGAAGAATGGGAACTCATAATTTAAAAGGCCTGATGTGTGTGGCCACTATGCTAAATCCTATTTCTCCATTCTTGTAAATCAACCATAGTCACTTTATGTGTTATATCCCACTTTTGACAGAAAGGCTGTATACAAGTGTTTATTTTCACATAGTTACTGGGTGACAACTGGGATTTGGACCTCGTTCCAAAGTCTGGGCTTTTGCTGTCATACAAAATGAACTGATCAACCATGCCAGACCCCAAAACCAGACTTGGGGATTTGGTCTGTGGAATTTTCAGGACTTTGAATCACTAAGATTGAGTAGAATCTGGCATCAGGAGTGGGCCTAGTGTGGTGGCCGGGGACCTGGAAGCCTCTCACACTTGTCAGAAAGGGTGACACGAGAAAGATGTATTTCAAAGCCTCACATTTTACACAACCCTAGATTCCTTAAAGACCATCCATGAGATGAGTCCCAGGACACTGGTGACTCCCCTACTGCTGTGGCCTTGGTCAGCCCTCTAATCACTCAGTTTCCTCATCTTCAGATGGGACAGAGTAATCCAAGGCCCTTCCAGCTCTGGTATCCTGATTCTAGATTATTTCCCGCTGGTGTACTTAGAGGGGACTGCCTACTTCACAAACTCAAAATCTTTCTCAGCCATGTGTCTCCACCTCCAAATATTATCATTAGGAGTTATACAGTTGAGCTAGTGATGCTGTAGGACTGTTAGTCCTGAGGGACGCTCAGTGAAAAGACGATTCCATGAACAAATAGTAAAGGAACACCTCCGTGCACCTTTCCCTCTTGAAGCTCCGCAGTGCTCCGAGTCCTGCAGAACCTAATCAGCCTGGATGAACACCACATCTAGTGGCCATGACCTCAGAGACCTGCTTCTCGGCAACACTAATAATCCTCTCATGGAACACACTTGAGAAATGTTCAGACGTGAAAAAAAAAATCTGCGGGAAAAGGACCGCTGGCACGCAGGCAGCCATGACACCTGGACGCCACTAGGGAAGCAGGGCTGGCAAAGCATTAAAGCATTGAAGGATTTCAGACAGAAGGGGGAAGTGTATTCGTGGTGAGAGAGAATAGGGTGGTGGGGTCCACTCGTTCGCTAGGGCAGCCATACAGCACACCGCAGACTGGGTGGTTTAAGCAACTGAAATTTGTTTTCTCACAGTTCTGGAGGCTGCCAGTCCAAGATCGAGGCATCAGCATGGTGGGTTTCTGCTAAGGCCTCCTTGGCTTGTCAGTGTTATCTCCCTCTTCCGTGTCTGTGTCCCAATCTCCTCTTCTTATAAGGGCCCCAGTCATGTTGGATTAGGACCCATTCACATGACCTCATTTTACCTTAATTACCTCATTAAACAGTCCCATTCCATTCTGAGCTACTGGGGGTTAGGACTTCAACATGTCAGTTTGGAAAGGGGTCACAATTCAGTCCATAACACTGGAGAAAAGGAAGGATAGATGTGGGGAAGATGCCGTCTCTGGGGCCCTGGCCTGTTTGAAGGCCGCGATGCCATTGCTTTGAGTAGCAGTTCTTGCACACTATTTTCAAGACTCTGGTAGCTTAAAAGCCTATCATGGCCATGCATCCAAAGGAACTTGTGGGGTTCTAGGAGGGAGGGGTAAAACATGCAGAGAGTGAAGCACAGTGTGGAGCAGAATATGGCGAGTCTAATCATTACTAGCATTTATTGAGCTTTCTCCATGCCAGACCTCAGAAAAAGCACTTTAAATACTTTCTTCTTCAGTTAAATCTCACAACTTCTAAGAGGTGGGTGCTATTATTTACCTCCACTTTACAGACGAAGGTACTGAGGCACTGGTCTCAGAAAGTAAGAGATGGAGCTAGGAGTCCAAGTAGTCCGGATCCAGGTCCCACTTCTTAACCACTAAGCATGTAACCAAGAACTGTGCCAATGCCTCAGTCCTAAGGGATCCCAAGGGACAGCCACACCAAGTGTTTTTCAAGCTCCGAAGGAGTGTTCTTCCAGTTGGGGTAAGATGGGGTAATATGGAGAGGATGAAGACAGTATCAGGGAAGACTTCATGGAAGAGGCTATTACAGTTTAAAGGATATTTATATAATGCAATTTATATAATAAATGGTATATAACAGGTTTTATATATTATATATAAGTAAATTTAATAAAATTATTTTGTAATATTTTCTGTAATAATAATTATATATGCTCCCATTAGAGCAGTTGAATGTAATATGTAAAATGCAGTTTATTTCTGAATCTAAGTATTGCTTTTAAAATCTTATTGACAATTTCAAGTGCTACCCCTTATCAGAGTTATCAAGTTGAAATTAATTTTAAAAGCTAAGAGTTAAAATGACTCTGTAAAGTTAGTCTACTTAGGCATTACTGACAATAGAACTCAAATTATATAAAAATCTTGAAAGAAAAAGATTTATATGAGGTGATGAATGTGTTAACTTGATTGTAATGATCACTTCACAGTGAATACATATATCAAAACATTATGTGATACCCCTTAAATATATACAATTTTTATTTGTCAATTATATCTCAAGAAAGCAGGGGAGGGGGTGGAATCTTGATTATAAGAACATAGTAATGTTCCAAATGAAGGCAAGAAAAATTAAATATTAATTTATGAATTAAATGGCCTTATTTTATTCATCCAAACACCACTGGCCCCAACAACAGAACACCCAGAAATATGCAATGATAATTAAATTCAGTCATTTGGTATTTTTGCCAACTTGCAGTCACATAAAACCTGTGACTTTACATATGCCTTATTTTTGTGTTATAAAGGTATATTTTGTCATCAGGGAGGCAGAGCATATTTTACAACAGTTTAATAGTGTGGTTTAAAACTTTTAATTATTTAGAGACATATGGTATGTTTTACTTTTGCCCCAGACCCTGCAGACAGTGGAGGGGCCTGGCTCTGATCCTGCCTTCAGTTTCCCTAAAGAGAATAAATCTGGAGGTAGAAAAGGAACAAAGACGCATTTGCTGGGCGAGGGGGAGAGTAACCAGCCCCCGAAGCCAGCCCCCACATCCCCATCTGGTTTGATTTACTCTGATTTCCTCGGTCTGAGCTCCCTTCTCAGCCTGTTCCCAGCCGTTCCCAGATGCTGCAGTGTCTGGCTGGCCCAGAGCTTCCGGCAGAATGGGGGAAAGTGGAGGGTTTCCCTGGGAAAATATGCTATGAGATGCTATCAGAGCTAAAAATATGTGGCCCCTAAGCTCTGCTCTCATTAGTCAGAGTAAAACCCAGGGATTTCTGCCTTCTGGAGTTTCAGACCAACAGAAAAGGAAGGAATCAAAGAGCTCTTGATTGGAGCTTAAACACTTCCTGGCAAAGAGCCCAGCTCTGTGCTGGAGGAAGTTCATTGGACTCATTGGTGGCTGCAGTGGGCACAGGGCTGACCCAGCGGAATGGCCAGGGGTCAGCCCATCCATGGCTACAGATATTCTCATCTAATTTACGTCTGTCCGCAGCATCCCCATCTTACACTTAAGGACCCAGACTCAGAAAATAGTAGAGGTTCAACACAGGATCCTATTGCCCTCCAGAGACTCTCACCTGCCCCTACCTGTCAGGAATGCCCCCTTACTCCCCACCTACCCTCCCTTTCCTCACAGGCTAAGGCCTTCCATCATCCTTTCAGTCTCACTTAAAATACCCTTTCCTCCTGAAGCCTGTGTCTCAGTAGTTCTTTTAAATGCTCTCCACTCATGTACTGGGCCTTCTTGCCATTTATCACAATTACAATCCAGCGTCGTAAGACTATTTAATGGACACAGGCCGTGAGTGTAGGGACTGCTCTGTCTTGCCTGCTGTCATAGTGCCTGTGCCTTTCACAGCAGGTGACACATCAACAGTGTTCTGTGTATATCTGCTGAATGAGTCAATCCCCCACCCTGCGCCCTCAAAAAAGCTTGCCATGTAATTGTTATCAACATGTTAGCCTGCCTTAAAACAGCAGCTGTTATAAAAAAAAAAGAATAAAGGACTAATTATCTGCTTTCAACTGTAAGCATTATGGTTGTACTATACAGGGTGGTAGAGGGGACCTGGGGTGAGATAGAGGCAGGAGGGACAGGGGCAAATTCAAGAAAGTAACAGAGTCAAGAACGGACATGAGGTTTGGGGGGTATCACGGAGGCAGAGCCTGCTGGGAGCAGTTCGTGGTGGAGATCATTTTCTCTCTCTTGAGTCCCTCTCCTGCTCCCAGCCAAGAATGCGGCTCTGCCAGGAACGAGCAAGTGCTTAATCTCTCTAAACATCAGGATCCTTATCGATAAGAATAGTTAATAATGATAATATCTATTTCTCTAGTTGCTGCAAGGATCGAATGATAGTGTGCGTGAACCGCCTTAGCGCAGCGCCTGGCACGTTGTCAGTACTCAGTAGCCGGGACTGACTCATGGAAGATGATTCGGCCAGCCCACGTCACTCAGGTTTTCCCTCTGTGGCCATGTCATCTGTTTCTTTCTCTCCAACCTGGTTTCCACTCAGGGCTCTCCAGGAAAGGTCGAAGTGTATCTTGGAAGATCTCAATCACCCCCATTCCCCATTAAATTCAAAGCTATTTTCCAACAGATCCAAGAACCCAAAGTTTAGATGAAAAAGAAGAAGAAACCAGTTGGAAGGGACAGTCACAGAACCCAGGCAGCCAGAAGGTCAGATTGGGTTGTCCAGAGGGAAGCAGGCAGGGCCTCCTTCCCCATCCCAGCCGCTCTGTGGCAGGCTCTTTAGCTCTCAAGAGAATCCAGAGTTAAGTCACAGGACCTGGGGAGGCCTTTACTGTCTGGGGTTGGTTGATTAAGAAAACTGGCCTCTCTTATAACTTGAGGTGTTTTCAAAACCCCAGCCTGGCCCAGGATTATTTTCCCATCCTTCCTTCTCCACTGCAGACAAAGGACATGCAGACAAAGAGTACACAGGCCTGGGAGTCATGAGACCTGGGTCTAGTGCTAGCTTTCCTACCTTGGACCTCGTTACTTCCATCTTTAAAATGAGCATGGTACCCAGGTGACCTCCAAGGACTCTCCCTGCCCTGCACTTCTGTCCTCACATGGCCTTCTCCTCTGACTCTGACCCTGACCCTCCTGCCCGCTCCTGTAAGGATTCTTGCAGTTACATCAGGCCCGCCCAGACATTCCAGGATAATCTCTGCATCTCAAGGTTCTTAACTCAGTCACATCTGCAAAGTCCTGTACTTTACAGTGTAAGGTAATATATTCAGATTTCAGATTTTTTTTTTTTTTTTTGCAAGA
This sequence comes from Macroglossus sobrinus, assembly GCA_004027375.1. Classification (NCBI taxonomy): domain Eukaryota; kingdom Metazoa; phylum Chordata; class Mammalia; order Chiroptera; family Pteropodidae; genus Macroglossus; species Macroglossus sobrinus. Next base: position 258,535 of record PVKZ01001051.1, on the reverse strand, counting down.
GGTAGGAGGTAGCTAATATTAAGCCTACCATAGCCCTTTGGGAGGGATCAACATTTAAAATAATCATGCCCTTTAACCCAGCAATTGCATTTCCAGAATCTCTCCTGGGATGATAACCATACACATGAATAAAGAAAGATGTATTTTCGTGAATGTCCATTGCAGCAGAGTTCATAATACTGAAACCTGAAAATAACCTGTCCTATTGGTAAGTCAGTAGAAATGTCATTAAATGAATTGTGGAAATAGTCATACATTAGAATATTCTAGAAAGTGTAGTAGTCTAAGAATAATGAAGTATATTTACATATACTAATATGAAAAAGTCTGCAAGATATATCATAAAGTGAAAAGAGCAGAATGAAATACAATCTGTATAACATGATCCCATTTTTTAAAAAGAATATAAACTTTCGTGGATGTGTGCATGTAATTTCTGGATGGATACCAAAGAATCTGTTAGTGGTGGTGACTGCCTCTTGAGGTAGCCAGGGAACTTTTATCCTTCATTTTATACCTTTCTGAACTGCAATTTATTTATTTTACTGAAAGTGTGTATGACTTTTATAATTTAAAAGCCATATGTTCCAAATGAAATTCGGCACTCTGACCCAAAAAAAGGGCTGGGAGTGAGGTCATAGCTCTGAGGTCATCTTTCATTAGCCAGGATTGGGGTTCCTCTAGGGAGAGGACCAGCCTCCTCTTCCTGGAACTTCAACCCATTCCCCTCCTCCCCCGAGCCCCCTCCTGCTAAAGGAACTAAGAACAGAGGACAGATAGCATACAGCTGTGGAGCTTTGCTGTCACACAGACCTGGGTGTGCCTCTGAGTGCTACCACTGACCAGCTTTGTGGTCTTGGGCAAGATGTAATCTCAGTAAGTGTCCGCATGAAATAGCGATAATGCCCCTTACCTCATAGCATCGCTGTGGGGATTAAAGCTAGATATGTTAAGTCCAGCACAGGGCTTAGTACTCAGTGACTTGTAGTTGTTGTTATGAATAAGCCCAGCTTCGAGACAGGGGCACAGTTCAGAGAAGGGACTTCGGTTTGGTTCCACGCACATGTCTTTAGTGTCTTACTGTCTCCTGTCATCAGCATCGGAGTTTCCAGGATTAATATGGAGAGATTGGGCTTCTGAGGGCCCCCCAGTGTGATGGGAGAGGTCGTCACCCAAATAAGTAGCTCCCACACAAAGCAGTGTTTATCTTGTGTGTATGGCATGGCGGTAATATTGAGAGCAATTATCTCTATCTCAGTTAAGAGTAGGTGTTGTGTGAGGCCTCGAAACACAACATTGTCAGAATTTCCTTGGGGTGCTGTAAGGGCTGGAAATGTTCTATAGTCTGATCCGATTGGCAGTCATGAGAGTATACATACATAGAAATTCATTGTTCCTCACACATCATTCTAACATTGAGCACGACTCTTTATGAAGTGCTGCCTCGATAAAAATATGCATTCAAAAATTTAGGATTTTTTTTCCCCTTTGACCAAAAGCCAGAGTTATTAACCTGAGTTTCCCTGAAATTCAGTGCAAAGTGGTGTGTGTGGAGGATGTCTCCCCATGGCTGCAGGAGGTGGGGCCACGAGGACACGACGCAGAGAACAAGGGGACAGGGTTCAGGCTCCTTCCTGAATCAATGAAAGAAGCCCTCTTTCAGGAGGTGTGTGTGATGTCCTGCCGTGTAACTTGCTGCGTGGAATAAAGATTTTTGCCTCCTACTCCTATGTCACAGGAAAAACAAAAATTGAAAATCACTGATCTCATCTTTCATTTTCATTACACATATTGGGGAAATGGAGACCCCGATGGGAAGGACCTGCCTCAGGTCCATATGTGAGTGGCAGAATGGGGACTAGAACATACATGCCTTGACTTTTTAATACCAACCTCTTAGATATCAAAGTCCGAGCTGGGTTAATATTTTTTTAAATCCTATAGGGAAAATAGAGCCTAAGTTTGTCCTTCATTTTTAAGTTGACTGTTCCCACTTCACAATCAGTCTTCCCTCTGGCCGCAAAGCTCACTATGCCTCTGCCCTCCTTATCCCCATGTACCAGATGCTACGGGTCCAAACAGATGCAGGGGACGGATGAGCTCACCATAGTCCACTGACCCACCACCTGACGTTGCAGGCCTGAGCAGTGACTCAGACCAGAGGGAGGCAAGGAAGGAGGAAGAGGCCACAGGAGGAGCTTTGAGGACCTGCTCAAATCCCAGCTTAGCTACTTCCTATCTGCCTGACCTTGAACAAGTCCCCAGGCCTCCCATAGTCTCACTATCATCAGCTGTAAAACTAAGATAACTTCCTGTGCCTCGTGGGACTGCTGTAAGGCTTAGAAGATAACATATGTAGAGAATCTGCAACATAGAAGTTGTGCAACAGGTCTTATTACTTGTGTTATTATTTTAACTATAGCTGGTTTTCAATAAGATCCGAAGTCTTTTCCACACCTTATGTGCATGAGGCTCTCTGCACGCCCGACCCAGGCCAAGCAATGCTGCGCTTCCACACGTGCTCCTCACGGTGAGCTCTGCCCTCCATAGGAATTTGAAACCTTCTACCTGTAGGCAGATATTCGGATGAGAGAATCCCACAAACCCAGTGTGGTCAGCCTGCTGGCTCCACTATTTCATGGCAGACAGGTTAGTTAGGCTTCCTGAGCCTCCGTTTCCTCATCTCTGAAATAAGAAGTAGAGCCGAACTGTGAGCAGGAAATGAGATGATGTGTGTGAAATCCTTAGTGTTCTGGCTCATCCTTAATAAGTGGCCAGAAAAATAATTTGCCCCAAGGTCAGCCCTTTCTGCCCAGAAAGAAAGCATGATGGGAGAGAAAAGTGCTGGATCAGGATTCAAGTGACTTTGAGTGATATACTGATTCTGCCACAGATGCACACAGTGATGTAGACATGACCTTGTCCCTATCTGTGCCTCAGTTTCCCCATCTTCAAACCAAGGGTGTTCCATCAGTTGAACCCTTTCAGCATTAACTCGGAAGGAGGGCTGATGAGAAGGTTGTATGGCTGCCCCAGTGTGGTCGCTGGACGGCCCCTGTCTTCCCAGCCACACCATACAAAACAGGGCCAGGAAGAGGTCTGGGAAGAACCTCTGGCCTCCTCAAACCACCGCCTTGGTTAAAAGAGCTGCTATGGGCACACACAATCTCAGCTTGAAGTTTTGTCTTACCACTCTGTGTGGCCTTGGGAAAGTCACTTCACCTCTCTGAGCCTCAGTTTTTTCATCTGTAAAATGGGACCTAAAATGGCACCCAGAGTAAGGTATAACGACCACATGAGCCAATACCTGCAAAGTGCTTAGCACACGCAGGATGAAATCAGTAATAGTGTGTCATTTTAACAATTGTTATTGGTGATGGTGAGGACTCCATCACCAAGCATGGTGCTTTTCTTAGAGCCAGTCTGAGTGTAGCTGTGTCCATTCCAAGCATTACTTCTGATGATGATAAAGCTCTTCATGAGGACAGCAGTCATCCTGGGGACCCGTCTGGAGAAGGATAGGCTGGCCTCTGCATGTTGACTGTCCAGATTCCCATGATTCCAGATCAGCCTGAAGATGGTGACAACCATCTATTCTTTCCCACCCTGCCCAGAAGACCAGTTCTGCAAGGCTGGAAAGGACTGCAAGCTACATCTTGCCCAGCCCTTTTACCTGGGATGGGAATGCCAGGAGAAGTGACCTACCCAAATCTCATGGCATGTTATGAGACAGAGAATCACAAGGCAGTCTGTGTAGCATCACAAAGAGTGTCTGTACTGGATTCTTGGCTTCTCGACCTACAGACTGAGCATCCTCACTGCACTTCGGTTATCTGAAAAATGGGGAGCCTAATAGAACCTGCTTCCCAGGGTTGCTGCAGAGATTAAAAGAGCACGCATGTAATGTATAGCAAGCCCTCTGTAAATAGCATTCGTATGAGTCATGTCTCTGCTCTGGGTTCCTCCTCCAGGGCTCTTTCCACAGTGGAAACACACAGTGCCTCTACTTTTGGATTTCCTTTCAGCAGTGCAGCTTTGGGGAGCAGTGGAGGGGTTCTGGGGTGCTGGTCTGGAAACCTAAGGGGGACCCTGGCTCTGCCACTCTGTTGCTCTGGGATCTTCTGCTGGTCGTTTTCCCTTTCTGGCCCTCAACACTGTCCAATAGAACTATAATGCGAGCCACATATATAATTTTAAACTGTTTGGTAGTCACTTTATAAAAAGTCAAAAGAAATAGAGAGAATTACTATTAATAACATTTTATTTAACCCACGTATCCAAGTTATTAGCATTTCCACATGCCACCAGTACCAAAAAATTGTTAATGAGACATTTTACACTTTTTTTTTTTCTTACTAAGTTTGAAATCTGGATGGTTTTCAACCTGGGGTGATTGTGGCAATTGTCTGGGATGGTTTTGTTTGTCACAAGGTGGGGGAAGTATGGGTGTGCAGGTCTGTGTGTGTGCTACTGGCATCTAGTGGGTAGAATTCCGGGACACTGCTAGACATCCTACAGTACATAGGACAGCCCCCACGACAAGGAATTATCCAGCCTGAAAAGTTAACAGTGCCTGCCTTCCGTGTATAGTATAGCATGGCTCAGATTAGCCAAGTTCTCAGTAGCCACATGCACATGGGACGCTGTGGCTCTGTAACATACAACATGTAGGCATGCACTTAGAAAAGCCAGGTTTTTAGGAACTGGGGTTTTGGTATATTTGTTTTTCTGCTCATCCTGGAATGATTGGCTAAATGAGATGTGGCTGGTTCGCCAGTGATTGGATGGCTAAGGACAGAGCTCATCTGTCCCAACTGGTCAGACTCTCCCAGAGCTGCCCGCCCTCCCTGGGAGACTGAGCCTATGACAGACAGTGGACCCTGTTGTTCTTTGCTGGGGAGACAGTGCTACAGGCCCTGATACCTGCTTGACAGGGCTATTGTGACTCAGGGAGAAAGGGGCTTTGTCAGGACAGCAGCGAGGAGCCTGCAGTTCAATGGGGCCCTTTATGTCTGCACTCCCAGGATGCAGTGGATGGCAGCCCTGGCAAGGCCCTCCCCTCCTGGAACAAACGGGGAGCCTGGGAGAGAGGGGGCGGAAGGCCCTCCAGTAGATCCCAGCCCCCTTCCCCATACACACACCTTAGCCCACGGCCCTGAAACATGAAATTTCCCTGACTCTGAAAAGCCCTGTCTCCAAGCACAGGGTGGACTCAGTACTGGCCCTTAACTCTGGGCGTGAGGGCCCAGCCCTGTATCCTGAAGTGCAGCAGCTCCACAAATCACAAACATGCAAAACTGAGTGTGTGAACACATGTGTGTGTCTCTCTCTCAGGATCTGGGCTCAGCTCTGGCACAATGCATTGTAACCTCAATGCATGATTTAAAAAGGCCAGGCCAGAGGGACACACTCTACCTCTCTTGTGTTCTGGTTTTCCTGTTACACAACAGTAATGCATCCTTTCCACACCCCCCTTTTTTTTTTATTGGTAATTTGGAAAGCACCTATCCCATTAATGTATAAGGCTCTTTGGGGACAAGAACTAAGTCTGACTCATTTTGGCTTCCAATCACTTCATTTTCTTCTTTCATTCAATTTACCAAGCTTCTGCCATCCATTCATTCCACAAATAGTACCATTTACTGCACACCTACTACGTGCTTGCTGTGTTCTAGTGCCCAGCACAGATCAGACCTGTGCTGAATGAATGAATAGGGCAGGGAGGCAGGCAGCAAGTAAAAACCCTGGTCCTTAATCCACACCCTCCACAAACACTCCTCCCCCCGGTCCCCGGCCAGAAAGAGCCCCATCTGATAGCAGTGCCTCTTCCAACCCCCACGTTCCCACCTTGGCCACCCATTTGCCCCCTCCTCTGCGACCATCCTGGTGCTCGTCAGCTCTGTCACTGGGGAGGGAACTGGGTGCCAGTCCCGACCTCGCAGAGGGGTGGCGCCCAGGACCCGCCCACCCTCTCACCGTCTGCCCGGGGCGTGGGGCGGTGACTCCCTAGTGGGGAGTGGGGCAGCCTCCGCGCCCCGAGAGGGCGTGCGCCCCTCTTCGGGCAGCTGGACTGCTGACCGCCCCCCCCCCACCCCGGCCTTCGGAGTTCCCCAAGACGCCAGTGACTCCTCCCCGGCGACCTTCCCCCTTTGGGGCGCGTCATTCTCCCCACCCCTAGGTCCTGACCCCGGCGGCTTCTCACACGCCCGCCACGCCGGGGACAAGTCTCGGTCACCTGCTCCGGAGCCCGGGAACCAGGGGCGCCGTCCACGCGCGCGCGCGCGTCTGCGCGTGTGCCCAGAGCCCCATGGAGCCGCCGGCCAGCAATACCAGCTGCGAGAACGGTGCGTGAGGGCAGGGAGGGGACCGGGGGACTGCTGCGCCTTCCCTTCGCTGTAACTCCTTTCCTTTGCATCCTCTCCTATCAGGTGCTGGGAGGGGTGGGATTCAGCACGAGTTGTCTCCCACCTAGTTCTCAGGCCTGTCTTGGGAAGGAGCAGGATTCTGGCTGCCTTCCCCCATTTGGGGAGCTGGGAGATGAGGGGGCAATAATAATGGGAGAAAGCGGGGCAAACAGGAAGGGAGGGGGCTGCGGCGGGCATTACCGTTTGCAGCAGGTGGACTTAAAGGTTAGGGGATCCCGGATTTCTTTTTTATATATCGTTGCTTCAGATTTTAAGTACCTGCCCAGGTCTGGCTGTCTCCCTGGGGCCCACCAAAGGCAGAAAGGAGCATCCCTAAACCACACAGGCTGTTCAGAAAAAGGGGAGAAAGAACAACCTGGATAAGGATAAGGAAAGACCCTCTGCTTCTTTCCTCTGACTTCTTCCCATGAACAGAGCAGCGGACTTGGCCTTTAAATACTTATCCCACTTAATCCTTAACACAGCTCTTGTAGACAAATGGGTATTGTTATCTTACTGTCTCCATTCTGTTGATATTCTGGGAAACTGAGGCTCTGAAGAGTCTGATAACTTGCTTAAGGAAATGGAATATATAGAACTTGGCTCTTGGATTCGAAAACCTGACTCCTACCACAGTGCTCACTCTGTTTTCACGCTTCATCTGGGTATTGCCGCCGATGGGATATTCCTGTTGCTCTAACTTCTCTTCTCCAATGAAGCCTTCAAAGCTGGCCTGGCAGATATTGGTTGGCTTCGGCTTCCTGACCAACAAGGTGGTTCATTTTCAACCTCGCCTTCCCCTGGGAAAGAATATGTCCCCCTGTCATAGCATATTCCGGAAGAGAAGCAGGAATCATCCAGCTCAGCACTCATTTGTCACATAACATCCTCCTCAGACCTGGGTTTCCTCCGGCCCTCAGCCCTCTCTTTTTCTTTTTATCCCTATGGGAGATTTAACTCCATGTTGGGTGCTGTGCTGTTGGGTACTCAGGCCTCCCCAAAACAGCCAACCCCCCTTTGGTTCCACCTGCTGGAGAAGCGCCTCCAGGAGGGCAGGGGACAGGCATGGAGTGGGCGTGACCTGCCCCTTGCCAGTTGCCCTGCTGGGCCCACACCTTGCCAGGCTCTGGCTCACTTCCTGTGCTCAGGGAACTCCCCAGACTTGATCTTGTCCTAGCTGAAGAACAGGAGCGAACAGTCAGAACGAGTTTTCTCGATTGTGACACCAGTGTCAGAAAGAGAGACCTCCCACTGCCAAAGACACATAGGTGTCCTTTGGTGGGTTCAGAACCAGCTGCTATTGGGTTTTTGTGTAACATGAACCAATCCTTCCCCTTCTCAGGGCCTCAGTTTCCCCGGCTGAAAGTAAGAGAGTTAGACAAGCTGCCTGCTGAGGGCTCGCTCTGCCGTCCCAGGCTTCTGTGCTGTGGAAGAAAAGTCAGCATTGCACTTCCTTAGTTCCACCAAGATGCCACTCTGTGCTCTGGGTCTGCCACAGCCAGGGCTGCCTGACCTTGGGCTTTGGGACCTTCTCAGTGCAGGCCTAGAGTTCTAGCTTGGTCCAAAGAACAGTGCCCGGCTCAGGCTTACATCTTTGGTAACAGGAGCTGGATCTTTATGATACACAGTTCGGAAAAGACCTTCTACTGCCAGAGGCCACAAATCCAAGTGCCTCAGGGGCTGAGCACATAACAAACATGAATGACAGGAGCTGAGTATGGACCCTAGGACATCGCAGAGAGCATATCCTGTGTGTGTGTGTGAGGAGGGGCGGGCAACACTGCTCAGTGGTGCCACTTGTTGCAGTGGGGAGATATACCCAGTAAGGGAACTGAAAGCTGAATTTTCAGGGGAAATTCTCCTGATTTTTGAATGTTGGTAACGAAATCATATTTTAAAATAGCCTTCAAGTGGCCTAATGAAACCCCACCCTCTTTGCCAACTGTTTTGTGAGGCGTGTGTGGTGGTTAAGAACATGAGCTTTGGCGTCACATGGGATTGGGACCCAAATCTGGCTTCACCACTTACCACCAGTGCAGCCTTGGGCAGCTTACCGCACTTCTCAGGGTCCCAGTTTCTTCAGCTAAAACCCTGGACATGGTCACCATGCCCTTTCCATGGCAGGAAGGCCCACAGAGAGCCCAGAGCGGGCCCTGGAGGATTGTTGGTTCTGCCTTGTACTGTGTCCTTGAACTCAGGCACCTTCGTTGTTCTGACTGAGGGTCGGCTCCTCACGCCCAAGTCTGTCCTGTTGTCCTTGGTATTTGTGCCAGAAGGGCAAACCATCGTGGGCTGGTTCTGGGGCATGAGGGCTGATTCAGACTCTCACGGACTCTAGGACTTGGAAAGCAAAGTAAAGACAGGTTCTGCATGGGGTGACAGGGACATTCATCCCTCTGCGGCCGGAAGCTAGGCCTCAGACACTGACCACAAGCACCAGAGGTCTTAGAAGTAAGTCCTGTGAATGGTCAGTTCTAACAAACCGGACACTCAGATTTAATCATCCTCTGGCCTAGAAAGGGCTGTGGACTCTCTAACCTCATGGTCCCCTGTTACCTGTCAGTGGTCTCCATCATGGCTGGAGTTAGGGATGCGTAAGTGGGGAGGCCTGTGCAATCCTGAGCTGTTGGAGGCTGCATGCCCAGAGGCAGGGAAGGGGTTCCCATGGAGGGTGGGCTCAGTGGCACCTGAGAGCTCGTACGGCATCAGTGTAGCTGAGAGGTTCCGTGCTAGAGTCTGGAGTCAGACAGCACCCTGACCTCTCATGGCCTCCATTCCCATATCTATGAATTAGGATTTAAAGGCAGCACTGATCTGACAGGTGGTTGTAAAAAGTGGATGAGTTCATGCAAATAAAGCCCTAGCTTGGAGTAAGCACTCAGTGAATGTTTAACTGTTATTTTTAGATGGGAGTCCCGTGTGTGGATGGAGCGCCCCCCACCCACCCCGTAGCTGAAGCATGGGGTCTGAAACTGTGCTCAATTCTGATATTTTTAAAGGGTGTAAACATCCCCAGCGTGACTCTCTCACTGTGGTCTTCCCGTCTAGGTTCCCTGATCACCCTATACTGCTCCTCCCAACAAGTCCTGTGCCAGATCGTCGGTGACCTCAGCCCCCAGGTGCCCAGCAATGTCACCTCTAACGGCTGGCAGGGGAAGTTCATGCAGAAGTACAGCTTTTACATCGGCCTGGGGCTGGCCTTCCTTTCCAGCTTCCTCATCGGCAGCAGTGTCATCCTCAAGAAGAAAGGCCTCCTGCGACTGGTGGCCTCGGGGGCCACGCGGGCTGGTAGGCTCCTGGGGGGCAGGTGGGGATGAGGTGCTGGTCAGCTGAGCCCTCAGCCAGCCCTGTGAACCTCCCTTCACAGGGGCCACTGCGGCAGTTGGAGAGTCTCGCCTAGATGGGCGCAAGGCTCATTGTCAACCCCACTGGGATCCGGTCCACCAACAGGAGACCTTCCTTTATAATCCAGGATATCCTGAGAACACCATGATCAGTTAACTGGGGTGAAGACAGGGTATAGTCTCAGGGCCGAGAATGAGAAACCCCAGCTCTGCTGGTTTTATTTCTTAGCAATTATGTCATCGTAGGCAAGTCACAAATCCTCATGAAGTGGGAATACAAATGCTTCTGCCGGGAATAGCATCAGGCCCTAGTGTGCCCTCACTCACTCACTATCAGACTGAGCTCCCTTACAGGCTACGAAAGAACTGCTGAGTTTCTCTGTCCACAGAGATTTGCTTGCTTGGAAAATAAGATGTGTATCCATGACACAATTCTGGAGAAATAGAATCACATATAAAAGAACTCATTCTTTGATTATCATTCACTGCGCACCTACTGTGTGCCAGGTGCTATGCTACACTTCGTGGAAGAGACAAGCAAGTCAACAGGCAGTTGTACCATAGCATGTTAAGGTCTGTCGTGTGGAAACTGGAAAGCTACAGCAATATTTTGAAGGGACGCATAAAGCCCAAACTTGGGCAGAGGGTAGGAGAGGTTTTCTGTAGAGGTGATCTGGAGGCTGAGACCTAAATAATGAAGAGATAGCAAGGTGAAGGGGGAAAGAGGTGGACATACTGTTCCAGGCAGAAAGAACAGCATGTGCAAAGGCTCAGAGGTGAGAGAGCATGAGTGATATTAATTCAGGATGGCTGGAGCACCGAGAGGCAAGAAATCGGGTTGGGGCCAGATCATGATGGGCCTTGCAAACTGGGCTCCAGAGTTTGAGTGCAGTTGTAAGTGACTGAAAGGCCTCAGGCAGGGGAGTGACACCATCCAATTTATGATGTGAGAAGATCCCTGGGGGTAGAATGGATTAGGGGACACGACTGGAGGCCAGGAGACCAATTAGAGGCAAGAGATAACTGAGCTTTGGGCCTGGGAACTAGCAGTGGGAAGGGGACAGGTAGTGGAGGTCAGAGGTAGCTTTTGAAGATGGAACATAACAGGGTTTGGTGCTGACTGGCTCCAAGGGGAGGGTGAAAACACGAGTCAAGGATGACACAGCTTTCTGACTTGAGCAACTGGGGAGATGGCGGTGCTGTTTTCTGAGATGAATAATGCAGGAGGAGTAGTTTTATAGGAAGATGATGTGTTCAAGTTTGGACATGTTCGATTTAATTTTCTAAGATTTCAACCCTTAAGAGGAAGATGCTCTTAACCTTTATGGGAGATTTTTAACTCCTTTAAAAACCTAAAAACCTTAGAAAAGATTGGAATTCACAAAAAAATGACATGCAATTTTCAGATTTTCCCAGAACTATCTAAAACCTATCCATCATCATCATCGTCGTCATCATCATCATCATCATCATTGCTACTATTATTGGGGACTGACTAGGCCCAGGCTGAGTCCACTAAGTGAACAAAGCGGACACAATTTCTGGCTTCATGGAGCTTCCAACTCAGTGGGAGGGATGCCAGAAAATAAATAGAATAATCCACATGATAAATGATGTGTCATGAAGGAGAAGAGCTGAGTGTGATGAAAGAGAAACCCAAGGAGTCAGGGAGGCAGGTCTCAGGGGCAGCAACATTTAAGCAAAAACCTGTAGAGTGAGTGTAGGTTCAGACAAATAGTGTTACGGAGACTATTCCAGACATGGAAGAACACATGTAAAAGGCTTAGGGCTGAAAAGACCTCATTCTTTTTGAATAACTAAAAGAAAGCCCGAACGGCTAGATTATAGCAAGAAGAGTGGCAGGAGATGCCTTTTGAGAGGTGAGCAGGGTCGAAACCATGAACAGATCTGTTAAGGGTACTGGTCTTTATCCCGAGAGTAATTGGAAGGCATTGACCAGCTCTAAGCTGAGGAATGACTTAGAAGACCTCTGTCTGCTATGAAAGGAATGGATTATAAAGGGATGAGAGGAGAACCAGAGGAAGCAAAGGAGGCTGTTGCCTCAACCAAGGCCAGAGGTGATAGTGCCTTGGCCTCGGGTGGTGGCAGTGGAGTGGACACATGTGAGACACTTTTTTGGAGCAGAGTGAACTGGCCGCAGAAGGTGGAGGAGTGGGAGGAGGCAAGGGGGATCCCCTCGTTTCTGGCTTAAGCAACTAGATACATGGAGGTGCCAGTTACTGAGTTTCATTTTGTGGGTGGATGCAGAGCATGTAAAATCAAGAGTTCCATTTACGACATAGTTTGAGATGCCTGTGGGAGATCCAAGACATGTCAAGTAAGCAACTGGATCTACCTCTGGGCTCAGAAGGGTCAGAGTGCATATATAAAGTAGGGACACCAGCACAGAGATGACCTCTCCCAGGAGCAAGCCTAGAGAACTAACCATAGCTAACATATATTGAACTGTTAGAGATGGTGGAGTAGAGATAGAGACTGGAGAGGTACCTGAGAAAATGTGGCCAAGCTCTAACTTTGTGTTCATTTCTTTCTACAGTGGATGGAGGCTTTGGCTACCTGAAAGATGCAATGTGGTGGGCTGGCTTTCTCACCAGTAAGTGGGGGTCTTTGCTATTAACGATCGTGACCTATGGATGGCAGAGGCAGAGATAAAAGGAGGGGTGGATGGGGCATTTCTGGCTCTGTTGTGCACAGTGTGAATCTGAAGCCCAGATTCCTAAGGAAAAAAACTTTGACAGTCTTTGCTGGTAGAATATCTTACCTATATCTCAAATCACTTTCCCTACCCAAGGTCAGTCTTACATTCATGAAGCATCTCTCTCAGAGAGGTTTATCCAGAGCTGGTAATAATGAAGGTGGAATTTCTCAACTTCCCCTGAAATATGGGGAGATAGCACTGCCCGTTGGAGTCTCTTGGATTTCTGTACAGTAGAAGCTGGGACTCCTAAGCCAATTTCCCCATTCCACAGGCAATTCATTGGCTCACTTAGAACATGGCTGGTTTGCCACTTAAACTTTGCCCAAATTTGCACATTCGCACATTTCCTCCCACTTTCTACTCACCCTTTCTGGCTTTCAAACACGAATTCTTTTGGATAGAAAATGAGCTGGCTTTCCATTTATAATCCCTCAAGTCAGGTTTTGATTCCAGTCTTAGCCAGAGCTATCCTATTCATCACCTGCTTTCAAAAGGCAGACCCCGATCATTCTCCACCAGCAGAGACAGAAAATGCACTTGCAGGAGTCTGCAAACTGGAAACTCAAACAGGGAGAAACTAAGCCCTTTGAGAATGTCTGACCCTCTAACCACCTGCCAGTCAGTCTAGATTATCCATAGTTCCGATGGATAAAACAACTCTATGGACCAATGGGTACCTGGAGAATCAGTAACTGTAACCATTTCTTTATTCAAAAATTAATATTTTCTAGAGCTTAACCTTAAAGATACAGACCAAACAGTGACAGTCCCTGAAACATACTTAACTATGCCTGGACTGGAAGCCAGGAGACTTCTAGAACAACATGGTATCTACCCACGGCCATGCCATGTGACCATGAACTATTGGCCTAGCTTCCCCGTCTTTAAAATGGGAGGATTTGATCAAGATGGGCCGGGCCTGACCTTCTGATCAAATTCTCCAGGGAGAGAGCATAAGGATCAAGATTTAAAGGAATGCTGGTCTGGGATTCTAAGTAAAGCCATCTCTACCCAGATTCACTTGGGCTGGGTCACACCGATCTCTTTTCTCTCATCAGAGTCACACCAATCTCTTTTCTCTCTTAATTTTCTAGTGGCTGCTGGAGAAATCGCCAACTTTGGGGCCTATGCATTTGCTCCAGCGACAGTCATCACACCTCTGGGAGCACTGAGTGTCCTCATAAGGTTATTGTCACCTCTTTTGCTGTATCTGGCTCCTTCCTAGTTTTAGTTTGTTGAGGTCTGGAACTGCCAGCCACCACTTGCAATCAGGAACCCGGGTTGGTTCCAGAAAGAGGCAGTGTGCTGTTCAGAGTTCTGGCTCCTTGGATTACTTGCTGCCAGTTGCTCTAGCATCCATCCCCTCAGCTGACCATGCAATGAAGGGGCAGGCTGAGCCCGAGCCAGTTGAAAGGGCTTCCACTGTCACCAGGCCTAATGTCTCACATCAGGGTTTTAGTGTCTCAGTAGGAGAAATGTACAAGTTAAAAGCCCGAGTCCTAAATTAACACTCCCTGAGTCCTCACCTTAGCATTTCCACTCAGTCGTTAGTTAGCATGTGCAAGTCACTTCACTATCCTAAGCAGCAGTTTGCCCGTCTACTAAACGGGGATGCTAATGATGCCTACCCAAAGGCATTGCTGCAAGGGCTACATGAGATAATGCCTGGAGGAGTGCAGTCAGCACTGGCACTGAAGAATGGTCATGGCTAGCATACGGAGGGGCTTCCTGTGTGCTAAAGCCCTACATGTGTTCCGTGTTACCTCACTTACCTGGCGGCATCCCTACGGACTAGAAAGGAAGGGAGATGTGAGCCTGAGAGAGCAGCTTGGCCAACGTCGCCCAGGTCCCAAGAGGCTAGGATTCCCACCCAGGCCAGGTCCTTAACCACTGTCCCATGTTGCCTCACGAACATTTAATGGCTTTAAAAATAGCCCATACTAAATGCATGCTTTCCCTTGCCCCGTTCCTCCCCAGCTACAAACACAGCTCCTCTCTGGGGGTCCTGAAGCCCCATGTGAACATGGCTCTAAACGCCTCCAGCCAGCCATACTCGGCACCCATAATTTCCTTTTCGTTTTACCATCTTGATGACAACTTTGCAACATTTATGCAGACAGAAAACAAACAAACAACAACAAAAAACAAATAGAGCTGTGATTCACATCACACAGTTGGCTGATGTAGCGGTGATGCCAGTATTGCACAGCTGATTCGTTTACAAATTCCCACCCATGGAAAATTGGGAGACATGAGAATCCTCCAGGCTGTGACCTCTGCCTAAGCTGATGCCACCAGAGTCTCTCGAACGGGCCTTGGGGGGTAAAATGTTTTGGGCAGTTTTAGCAGAGAGATGGGAGACATCCAGAGGAGCTTGGACAACAGTCCCCTCTCTCTTATACCTCTGACAAGGACTTTTGAGGCTCTTTGGGTCCTAGGTCAGCCAACAGATTTTTACCCTAAATTAATGCCACTTGAGTAAGGAAGCAGAGGTGTGCCTTGGCGGTCAGACCTGTCTTGCCCAATTTCCCACCCTCCTTCCCTCATCTCTGCTGGCTCGTCTAAATGTGAGGGGAATGAAAATCACATCACCAAGGGACAGCAAGGAACCGGAAGTATTTTTCCCAGAAAAGAGGAGACTCAGGGCAAGTCACAAGAATACTCTTCAGTGAGGGTAGAGGGAAAACCACAGGCTTTATAATGAGACAGAAGAGGACACAATTCCTGGCTCTGTGACTAGCCAGTCATATGATCTTGCTGAGTTATTTTAACTCCCGTGAGATTCAGTCTTCGCACCAATAAAATGGAGGTATTATATTTTACTTCTCAAAGAATTGTGAGATGGTAACCAGATAATATATGGAAAGTTCCCAACGCAATACTTTGTACTTAATGTATACCCTAGACACACTGCCTATGATTGTCACCGTGGCTGTTTGTATTGGCATTTACGAGTGGAAAAAGGAATAGATTTGTTCTGTATGGCTCAAGAATAGAAATGGGACAGTGGGTAGAAATTATCATATTTTTGGTGAATAATTAGAATGCACCTACAATGTATTAATTTGTCTTGTGAAGGGGTGAGCTGCTTGCCACCAGAGGTATACAAGCCGAGGCTGAAAACCTTCTGTTCTCAATGTGAGGAGAAAATGCCCTCATTGGGTAGGAGGTTAGACAAGAGTGCTTTGAAGGGCTCTTCCAACTCTCCTGTTTGGGGATATTTTAGTCTCTAAAATGAAGAAATTCACATGTATGTACGTCACCAGTTCCTCCAGCACACACTGGAACCCTCCTGTAAGTAGGTTTCTATTTCAAACGGTTTTGGAAGGTCCAGGAAAGCTTCCCCGGGAGCGAGTGGTGAGTCTTGACCTGTGGCTTCCCGTGAGTGCTTGCTCAGCCTGCATCTCTTCTCTCATTTCCACGTGCAGTGCCATCCTTTCCTCCTATTTCCTGGGAGAGAGTCTGAACGTGCTGGGAAAGCTGGGCTGTGTCATCTGTGTGACTGGCAGCACAGTGATGGTGATACACGCCCCCGAGGAAGAGAAGGTCACCACTGTCGTTGAGATGGCTGCCAAGATGAAAGACACAGGTAGGCTCCAAGCCCCCGGGAGGGGTGGGGGGAGCAGAAAAGCAACGGGGGTTGAACCATGTGAAAGGGTTGACTGGGTTCGGAGCATCTCAGGTGCTGCCACCTGGAGGAGAAGACAAGCTAAAGAAAAAGAGCTGGGCTGGTTCGAAGGCTGGTTTACAGGCTTCCCAGCCTGATACATACATACCGATGCCACTTCGTGAGCGTTTATTATGTGCCAGGCACTGTTCTAAATGCTTTACATGCATTGTCTTAGTCAGTTCAGGATGCTATAACAGAATACCATAGACTGGGTACAAACAACAGACATTTATTTCTCAGAGTTCTGCGGGCTGGGAAGCCCATGATCAAGGCACCAGCAGATTCTGTGTCTGGGGAGGGTCTGCTTCTTGCTTCACAGAGAGCCATCTCCTGTGTCCCGCATGGTGGAGGGGGCGTTGGAGCTCTCTGGGGTCCCTTTTATAAATGTATTAGTCCCATTCATGAGGGCTCTACTCTCATACCTGATTACCTCCCAAAGGCCTCCCCCAACACCATCTCATTGGGGATTAGGTTTAAGCATGTAAATTTTGGGGGGACGCGTTTAGTCTTAGAGCATGCACCACCTCATTTAATCTTACAAAGAAAGCTCCGTGAGGAAGGTCCTATTATGAGCCCCATCTTACAAATGAGGAAACTGTGGTCTTTGGGGTCACCTGTGTGCCTCCTCTCCCGAAGGGTACATCGTGTTTGCCGTGCTTCTGCTGGTGTTCTGCCTCATCCTCATCTTCGTCATCGCCCCGCGTTACGGACAGAGGAATATCCTCGTCTACATCGTCATCTGTTCCGTGATCGGGGCCTTCTCCGTGTCGGCCGTCAAGGGCCTGGGCATCACCATTAAGAACTTCTTCCAGGGGATGCCGGTCGTGCGGCACCCGCTCCCCTACATCCTGTCCCTCATCCTGGCGCTTTCGCTCAGCACTCAGGTCAACTTCCTCAACAGGGCGCTGGACATTTTCAATACCTCGCTGGTGTTCCCCATCTACTACGTGTTCTTCACCACGATCGTGGTCACCTCCTCCATCATCCTCTTCAAGGAGTGGAACAGCATGTCCACCGTGGACGTTGTTGGCACCTTCTCTGGCTTTGTCACGATCATCCTGGGCGTGTTCATGCTCCATGCTTTCAAAGACCTGGACATCAGCCGTATCAGTCTGCCCCACATGCACAAAAACCCACCCCCCGCCCCTGCCCCAGAGCCCACTGTCATTAGACTAGAAGACAAGAATGTCCTTGTGGACAATATAGAACTTTCCAGGACCCCATCGCCAGAAGAAAGGCCCAAAGTATATACACCCCATTCTTAAAGCTTGGAACACGTGAGTGAGAGGATGGGGCTTGGAGTACAGCCCGACTGCTCGATTTCGGAGCCCCCTGGTTATTTGAGCACAACCGTTACCAATGGGCTCTCTTTTCTGAGATGTTCATTTATACCTCATCACAGTTTCCAGGAGGAAAATCCCTCCCCAGGGAGGGGTGGTGGCAGGACTTCCTGGAAACACAGCCTCGGTGACCAAATACCCTATTCACATAGGTCCCCTGGACCTCCCTTCCCGCCCGTTTCCTCGGTGCTGTCTCTGTGTTGTTGGGAAGACGGCAGAGTTTGACCGTTGAATGTAGCACAGTCTAAGAACTTTCCTGGATGCTCATCATCAGAAAATCCTTAGCACTCGATCCTTAGCCCAAGGATGAAGCGAAGCCGGCTCCGCGAGACCCGGAGAGCAGTCTGCTGTGCCTCGCCATCCACAGGCCACAGAGACACAACTAGTGAAAAACGTCTTTCTGCTTTCGCCACGAGCTCCTCGGAGACAGAAGCAAGACCTCAGCTGACCTTCTTACTGTGAAAGCCACCTGATGTCTCAGGGAAACATGTCGGCCAGCCCCTTTCCCAGAGCACCACCCCCCTACCCCAGAGGTCAGCATCTGTTCCCAGTCACCCCAAGCCCACGCCCGCTCCTGCCCTCTCTGCACTGCATACATCCTAAGGAGCCAGTCACTGAGACATGCAGGCGATTATCTCAGAACTCAAAACAAGGCGACAACAATGACAGAAGGTGCTCTGCGGCTAAGCTCTGCTGGCCCAATGCAGTGTTTCATTTTGCCTCAGGACGGAAAGGGACTAGCAGCTGCCCTGCTCTTAAAAGTTCCCTATCAAGCTAGAACTTGGCAGTATGGACTTTCCTTTCCTCAAGGAGTAAACCAAAGTATGATTTGGGGAGGTGGGGAGAAGAGTCGGAATTTGGCAGGAAGCAGCCACACTCTCACTCTCTGGAAATGGGCTAACTTTTGTGTTTACCCTCGTGCCCAACCGAGACCCCACGTGGAGTGGGCTCTGGGTCATTTCTGGGCTCCAGCCTCAGGGGTTTGGCCAGTGGGACCAGTTTTGAACTTCAGTGACCAAGTGGGGTGTATTGTAGGCTTGGCACGAGTGCATTCTGACTGTTGACCAGATTGCCATGAGGTCCCCAGCTCACTGATACACTGCCCACCCTGGAAAGCAGCATGTCATGATGCTTCCCACACCACCTGCTTTGGGGACTGCCTTTGGTCCCCTCACATCTGGCCAGTGGTATTCAAAAAAACAAGAGCAGCTGGAAAGAGATAAAATTGAAACCCTTCCCTCCCGGTCTTCTTTCTGGCTGAGGGAGCGTGGGAGTTGGTATAGAACTGTTGAAAGGGAAGTAAGGAGACCTGAACCTCAGCCCCAAGCTGGTACAGTGCCTTGCAGTGTAACCCCACGCCTGCGCCCTGTGTTTACATACTACGCCCTAAGCGCAGCCAAGCCCGGGCCAAACTCCCGCTGGCTTTGGAGCGCCAAAGGCTCAGCTGACCAACAGGCCGGTGTCCTGCACTTCTGGCCTCAAATCTTTTTTTTTTTTTTTTTTTTTTAATGAATGTGGATTTGTCTGTAACTAAAATCAATGCAACATGTTGGATCTTGAGGAAGGCAGTGATCTGCAGGGTCGAGAATAAAGACCTTCAAGGGTGTTTACATTATACTTGCGTCTTAGCCTTCCTTGGACCTGAAACAATTAAACTGGCTCCTCTAGGGCGGGAAGCCTGACCCCAATCTCTGGAGGGTTGTGGCTTCCAAGGAAGTCCCTACAGTGGTTTTCACAGCCCTCACTAGAGTAGAAAAGGCCATTTTGAGGAAAAAAAAGTCCATGGAAGACGCTCATCCCTTGTTAACGGCTGAGCTCTCAGTAGAAGCGTGGCACCGTGCGAAGAGTTTCACGTGAATTCTCTCTCTTTAAGTCCTCAGAAGTCCCCAAGGCAGATATGTCTCCATTTTATACATGAGGAAAGGGTCTCAGGGAAGTTCAGTCATCGCCCACAGGAAGAGTAGAAGTTGCTGTCTGGCTCTGAGCCTACAGTCTTCACCACCACGCAGTGTCTCTCCAAAGACTCAATGTGTCCCCAGTTGCTTAGTCAGATATCAATTACCCCATTCATTTCTTCTTGTCATCTGTGCTGGGTCCCTGGGAGAGGTGGCTTAGTTCCGTTCCTCACAGCACAGGGTGCCCATGAAGGAAGGCCCTGACGGGTGTCTTACGCACATAGTTGGCACTCATGAAAACATTTATTGAATGAAGGACAATGCCATTTCCACTAGTTTTTCTTTGCCCAACCTCTCGTGGGGTCCAGTTCTCAACCAGGACAGACCCTCATAGGACCCCAGCGTGTTATGCAGAGCAACTCGAAAAGCGATGCAGTCAGCAGCTCCTGAGTGCCTAGCCCCTGCAGGCCTGGCTGGGCACTTTCACACGGGGCCCTTCACTAATAATGATCATGACACCTGTGAGGAAGGTATCGGTCCCACTTGTACGGTAAAAGGAGACTCAGAGGTCTGGAGCTTACCCTTTCTCACACATCCAGTAAGCCGCAGAGCCGGATTTGAACTCAGGTCTGTCCAACCAGGCTCTGTGTCTTATGCCACCGACCGATCTGTGACCATCAACTCAGAGACTGGCTAGGAGATGGACCCAGGAGCTGGATCAGGGGACAGCGTTGGGCTGACAGGGGTGTTTGGGTCGGGGCTGACTTTGTAAGCAGGCATCTCAGTAGTCAGGGCATTTGTGTTTGATGCCTGTGATGCGCTTAGACAGACTCGTCACTATGAAGTTAGAAACGTATAGTCACACATCACAGAGCCCTCCCAGGGCTTTTGAGAAGATTAAATGAGATAAAGTAGCGCTCAGTGTCTAGCACATGTTAAGTACTCAGTAAATGTTACCTGCTATCATGGTTCTTATGATTCCGTCTCTCTTAGAGATCCTCAAAACTGGAGTAGGGATCAGATGAGAGAATGAGG
This sequence comes from Macroglossus sobrinus, assembly GCA_004027375.1. NCBI lineage: Eukaryota > Metazoa > Chordata > Mammalia > Chiroptera > Pteropodidae > Macroglossus > Macroglossus sobrinus. Next base: position 238,128 of record PVKZ01001051.1, on the reverse strand, counting down.
GGGGGACCCTTTTTTCGAACTGGGAAGCAGTAACAGATGTGAGCAGTCATCACACGGGGCTCTGCAGTCGGACAGCACACCCACTCCCAGCCCCGCCTCTGCACCTGCCCACCCACGGAGCCCCCCCAGGCCTGGGGCAAGTCCTCCCCTCTCTGACATGCGTGATCGCTAGCAGTAAGGCAAGGCGGAGACAGAGGGTCTTGTCTGTCTCCTAAACGTGTATCGGGGAATCCCAGGATCGACGAGACCAGCCCATGTCCAAGTGCAAAGGCAAACAGCCCCTTTGACTGGTCCTGGGGAAACTAGCTCAAGGTCTTCCATTATGGCCCGCTGACAGTCACTGTGGACACGCCTCTTCAAAGAGTCCTCACGCGACAGATCCTCTCCAGGGCTGAGAGACGACGTTAAAACAAATGAGTGCTGCCAAACTCGACAACATTTCAAATTACAATTTATTTTAATTAAATACAAATAAGGAAAAAAAAGGCACCATCGCCCATTCAAGTATTTTTGCATAGATGTACGATATTGTAAACAATTAATAGGTGGACGAGAAAGAAGAGGATTTTCTGTTTTCAATGAAAAAATCTCCCAAATAAAAGAAAATTCACATTGCCCTGGACCTCAGACACGTACACACGCACAGTGGGTGGTGTGAGAAGACGCGGGGAAGGGAAACTTCAGGGGCGCTTGGCGTGGATTCTGCAGAACCCCCCTTAGCACCTTTCCAGTCGGCACTCCCTTTGGTTGTCACGGTGTCCAGCCGAGCTGTTACACACGCATTGGACAGGATCGCGGACTTTAGAACTGATCCCCAATTGAAATAGGTAAGGCTCCCGTCCCCTCTGCCAAATAACAAGTTTGGGCGTAGGTGAAGGGAGGCTTTATTCAAAAGGATTATTGCAAGAGATGGCAAGGGACAGGCGCAATTAGGGAGAAGGGGCGACTGCAATACTGGAAGGTTCTGCAAGCATCTCAGAGCTGGGGCAGAAAGGGGCTTTTCTTTTATAGGGAGAAGGAAAGGAGGCTAAAAAGAACCCAGGGCGAGCAGGTAGTTATGACTGGGAGCCTGGAGCCTGGAGCCTGGGCTAAATCTCCCATTGAGACAGGGAGCCAGACGCTCTCTCCCCTTGAGGTCCCCTGAGGTTTACGTATCAGAGATGGCTCCCAGGCTCTGAGGAAAAAATATTTCCAGGGTTATAAAATTGGCAGGCTAAATTAGCTTTCAAAAAAATGTATATCCATCTCCATCCGAACAAAGGGCTGGTAAACTCCATCCAACATGCCTCCTTTTCTCCCTCCTGGACTCTGAACCTGAACCGGGACCCACCCTCAGCCTGAGCCAACATACATCCCTTGCCCAAAAAGGCTGAGCACAAAGGCGGTCCCCGAGCATGCTTCTTTCTAGCCAGGTTCACTTCTTCCTACAAAAGAAAGGGCCCCTCTTTCTGGCCTTGGGACGCTGGCAGCAGCAGCTGTCTGAGCATTCTCCCTGTTGCAATAGCCCCCTTCCCCTACGGCAGTATGCCCTGTCCCAGGCTTGCAGTAATCCTTTTGCATAAAGTCCCCCCTTCCTTAAGTCCATATTTATTTTTGTCACCTCCAAGCAGCACACGGGCACAGGAGGGAAGTGGGGGCACCTCAGGGCTGGTCTTGCTCCTGGGCCTCGGCCTCCCAGAATGATGATGCCTGGTGCCTTGAACAGAGCCGGGAGTGAAAACAGTAAATAAGACCGGGTGCCGAAGTCTCTTACTGAATTTTAAAAATCCAACCATCTTCCAGTTCACAGTACAGTTTTATGGGACCGAGGGGAGGTGGTGATGGAAAACACAAACAAGAAAGCAACGGCCCCCGGGTGTCTCCCCGGACTGGCTCCAGGAGGGCAGACTTCCTGTTCGGCAGGCTCAGGTCGCCATGACGGCGGTGGCATCCTCTCCCCTTAGAGCCTTCTGCCTCCTGCTGTGGCGGAGAAAAGCGGGACAAGCCGCAGGACCGGCTGTGGGGCATGGGACTGGCTTCAAGGGTGACTTTGTGTGTGTGGGGGGACTGTTTCCACCTTTACTTTTCTGGGACCCGGCCTTGAGACCCGGGGCACTTGCAGTGGCACACATAAATGGTAAGCTGTCCCCTGGCTTAATGTGGCAGCAGGGAAGGTGGAGATTGGCTATGGAAACCCATGTCAGGGAGACAGGGGCGTGAATATCACTACTACCTGAGGGAAGAGAACCTCGTTTTCCTGAGATCTTTCTAATCCACCCCACGTGTGTCCCCAGGCGTAGATCCCAAATCTCCCCTTTGTCTACAAACCCAAGAACATCTACTGAGCACCTACTGTGTGCAGAGAACGGGGGTGGTGGTTGGGGAGCGGAAGCTCAAGCCTCTTCCTTACACTGAGGTTTTCTAGAGCAAACAAGTGCTCACGGAAGGAGGTGGGGAGCCCCCAGCCTCATGGCACCTTTCTGCGGGGTGGGGAGAGACAGTCCTAGAGAACACTCCAGTGACAAGCCGTTCGCGTCAGCAGAGCACCATGCGACCCTCCTTCCTGGCTCCAGGGGGGACAGGACCCATGGCTGTGGTGTCCCCCAACTGCTCTGCGTTCTCTTTCCGTGAGGGCCAGATGGGGGCGCTGACCGGAGGGGAGAACACGAGGAAGCGGGCTACCGACCAGACCTAGGGATGGGCTGGGGTTTCTATTTCTAGGGTGTCTACTCCCTGGGACATCTGCTGCTGTCCCTGGGGACCTTACTTAGATTTAGGTCAAAGAGTTGGGGGAAGACCCTCGCCTGCTGAGGTCACGAAACACAACGGAAAATGCAGCTAATGCGCCCACAGCCACCGCCCAAATCTACTCTGGCCGACGCTCTTGAGAACCAGCATAGGAAACCCAGGGGCCAACCCCTGAGGCAGGACACTGACGTACAGGTCACAAGCACCAGGTCCCCAGGAGGTCGGGACTGCTGAGGGTCCAGTCTCCACAGCACCAGACTGCAGGGGGGAGGGCAGGCGGGAAGGAGAAGTCAAAGCCATGGAAAGTGCAGGAAGGAAAGCAGAGGGCAACCAAGAATATCGCGGGAGACGGAACCTTTGGCATCGAGGCTCAGAGGAGGCCCGGTGCTCCCCCTGCTGTCTACACTGTCTACAAATAGTACCTGTCTGAGTCAGAGTGACCCGTGTAAATAAGGGGCAACGGGTGTTTGAGAGGGGTGGGGAGGACAGAGGAGGGGAGGGGACTTGACCTGTTCATATGTGGCCACGGAGCCAGAAGCTGTGACCTCAACCCAGCCCCAGGCAGGGCTGCAGCTGTGGCTGGTTTGACCCCTCTTAATCTCAGAGCTCAAAGGGATGGGCAGGTAGCCGGCCTCCGCTGCCTGGGACCTTTGAGGAAGACGGAAGCAATGGCAAGCTCTCATGCATTCCCCCAGCACGGGACGAGGATGGGGGGCTTCTCCAGGCTAAGTCCTGGCTTGAGGGCTCAATGGGACTTTTACCAGCCGAGCTCTGTGGCACAGAACAGCCTGAGCCTTCTCCACCAGCACCTCCGAGGTGAGGGCCAGGTGAAGGGAGGGTGAAGGAGGGTGAAGCCGCCATTCATCCTCTTCTGTGCCGTCCCCCACCCCACCCCCGCCCCCACTGCCCAGGGGCTGTATATTGCACAAAACAACACTTGGATGCATCGGACAGGGGTCCCTCTGGGCCTCCGAGGAGGCTGAGGAGGCACTGAGTCGGGATCTGCGGCGGTGCTGGGAGCAGCGGGGAGGGGAGGAGGAGCTCAGAGGCGGTCAGACAGGCTTCTTCCAGATTCCACGCTGCTCAGAGTCCTCGAGGAAAGGGAGCAGCCCCTTCGATGGATCTGATTCTCGAGCCGGTCACCTCCCCAGCCCTCTGCGGTCTACGCTCAGGAAACTGCGGGAAGAAAGAGAAGGGGCGGAGAGAGATGTCAGCTACCTGCCGATCGGTGGGGTCAGCGGGGAGCTGTCCCCTTGCTTCTGACCGCCTGGAAGGGTAGACAGCCAATCGAATGGTTTCCCACATAGGTCTGTCAACATGTCGGCTCATCCAGACCGTAAGCCCTGCATGGTGGTGCCCCGACCCGAGCTGACAAGCCACCCCCTTCCTTCTCCCCAAAAGCTGCAGCTCAGTCCACAGATTCCCCAGGGCCTCCTGGGAACACAGGGCAGCTGGCCAGCTCCCTCACCTCCTCTGCCCAGCTCCCAGGACTGGCAGCCCAGGGAGGGAGGTAATGAGGAGCTTTTTGCACACAGCCTACTGCAGGCTGGCAGTTCACACAAATTAACTGCCTTGACCTTCACAGCCACCTAAGGAGACTGGTTTTGCTGCTGCTTATTGTCTCTTTCTAGAAAAAGGAACTGAAGACTCAAGAAGATCACTTGCTCCAGGCCACCCTGCTGGTCAGTTGCAGATGCAGCTGTAAAGCCATCCCAGCTCAGGCTCCAGGGCGTCATCTTTCACATGAAACCCAAACCCCCATCACCCCCTTAATGGGCAGTCGTGCAGCTCCTGAGGAACACTAAGCTTTGGTCCTTGGCTTTTGTTCTAGAAATTCAGGAAGCATGAACTCCTCTGGTTCTCAACTGCAGTCTTGTTCCCTGGAGCCTGGTGGCCTCGGCTTTTACCTGGAGAGCTTCCACAGACTCACCTTTGGGGCAGGTGGCAACAGGGGCCGGGACTGTGGAGAGCTGGCAGCAGCGGGCAGCAGGATGGAGGCACCGCCCGGCCTGGGGGAGTTCTTGCGGCCTGGCACTGGGTTAGCTGGAAGTGCCTTCTGGGGTGGCCGAGGCCTGGAGAAGTCCTGGGGAGAAAGTCACAAGCCTCAGTCAAAGGCCAGAGGGGCCTGTTCGAAAGAAAATGTTCCCAATATAATCACAGGTCAAAATCAGGTGAGAAAAGGGATATACTATATGGTCCCATTTAAAAAGAAATTGTGTACACATGCGTTTTAATGCTCAGGAAATAGCCTTTTTTGGAGAGCAATCTGACAGTACCTGTTAAAATTAGAAATAACCATTTTCTGATCGAATAATTCCGCTCCCTATTACCCACGTTAGAGAACTAGTCACGCAGATGCACAAAAGCGAAATTGCAAGGATGTTCTTGCAGCACTGTGACAGCAAAAAAAAATAAAATAAAATAAAACAAAATAAAAACCATAACAAAAATTTCCATCAATAGACAAGTTACTAAATTTATACAGTGACATATGATGCAGCATTTAAAAAGAACAAAGTGGGTTGATATGTGCTGATGTGGAAAGATGATCAAGAGTCATCGCAAGCTGACACACAAGCTCCAGAAGGTATTTACTTGAAATAAGTCACCATGGCCCTTTCTCCCTGGCCCAGTGTAAATATATACATACAGAAGAAAGTCAGGAAGGATACAGGTCAAACTGCTACCAGAGGTCAGGGGAGGGATGTGAGTGGGGAGGGGAGCCGCCCAGGTGAACGTTAAATTTTCCCAATAAGAGCAGACACATGTAAAAGTAAAACTGAAAAAAAGGATGGTTGTCTATGGAGGCCACAATGAACAGAAATTCTTTCCTTTGTGCTTTTATATTAGTTTCATGTGTTATCATCTTCTCAGTAAGGCCTCCCCTGACCACCTCATTTAAAATTACAACACCCCTGTCCCTGGTGCCCCGCCCCCACCTCAACTGATGGCTCGGGGCCTTGGGGGTGAGGCTGGCATCACCTTTGCTGACCAAGCCTCCACTGCCGGTATTTTAGGAACAGTAATCTGAAAAGACCGCTCCCTCCTTCTCTGCGCCTGTTCCTCTGCTCTCTCTTCACACCCCTGTCTCTCTGTGTGCTGCTTTCTCCTCTCTTGCTCTTTCTCTCCTTTCCTTCTGTTATGGGCTGGACTGTGCCTCCCTGAAGTTCATTTGTTGCCGCCCTAATCCTGGCACTGCAGAATGGGACTGTATTTTGGAGACGGGGCCTTTAAAGACGTGATTAAGTTAAAACGAGGCCCTAATCCAATCTGACTCGTGTCCTCAGAAGAGGAAATTTGGACACACAGGGAGACATGGGGGTGCTCAAGCACGAAGGAAGGACCGTATGGGGACATGGGAGGAGCCAAGGAGAGAGGCCTCAGAAGAGACCAAACATAGTGACCCCTTGAACTTGGACTTCTAGCCTCCAGAACTGTGAGAAAATAAATTCCTTTTGTTTAAGCCACTCGGCCTGTGGTATTTGTTATGGCTGCCCAGCAGACTAATGTACTCTCTCCCCGTCTCCTCTGCTCTCTCCTCTTTTGGCTTCTCTCCCTTTCTCCTTCCCTCCCCCCATCCTCTCTCTCTCTCCCTGTCAGTCATTCTCCTCCCTTCCTGCAAGGCTTTTCCCAACCCAAGCCTCCCTGATGGGAAAGCAGAGAACCAAACCTGGCAAACAGTGACACTGCCCCATGTGCCAATGGCCCTCAAAGACCTGGCCCCAACCCCACAGTCCTGAGGTTCAGAGATGGCTTGGGTTCCCAGTGGAAACCTCTGGACTGTGTCCAAGAAAAGCAGTCCCAGGAGGAAAATAAGCAGGTCCCGGCCTGACCGAGGGGTCACACCAAAACACATAGGCACCAGGCCCAGCCACCGCCCTGGAAACACCTGGGTCTGTGCTGCAGGAACTTCTGCCAAAAGGTACAGTGGGAGCCGTCGGAGCACCGACATGCCAGGTAAACAGGCAGCCGGGCAGGGTGGCTCTGCTTCCGAAGAGCACCAGCGGCGGGGGCGTGCACACCCCACTCATGCCTCCCGCAGCCTCCAGCCCCTGGACCTGTCCCTCAGATGAGCAAGGCATCATGGTCCATCACTCAGTCACACTTCCTGAGTAGTGAATGATACTAACAGGTACAACTGGGTGGGATAATTATGATGATGAGAGAAGTACAGGGCCACCAAACTCAGGCTTCGGGAGTCAGAGGCTTCTTGAGAGAAGAGGCATCTAAGAAGAGATCTGAGGATGAAGAAGAGCTGGGCATTGGAAAGGAAGAAAATGTATCAGGCAAAGGAGCAGCACTTGGAAAAACCAAGAGGACAGAAAAAGACCATGGAGAATGGAAAGAGGTTAATATAGGGTGGAAGGTGAGTAGAGGCTGGTCATAAAATAAGCCAACCAGGAAGAACATCCTCTGTAGTTTAGGGGCTCTTGGGGACTACATCTCCGCACGCTTTTTGCTCTCAGCCTGTACTTACCAGAAGCAGAAAAGGCAGTCAGCTCAGACTCAATGTGTTCCATCTTCCCAGCTTCGGTCATTCCCCACAGCCGATGGCCTTAAAAGCCAGCCCCCAGCAGAGGGTTGCTGAGAACCCACTTACCTGGGAGAGGTTGCAGTTTGGTGCAGGGGGCACTGGCCGGCTTGGGGGAGGCCCCCTGGACGACTCCTTCCTCTCGACTTGGGGTCCAGCCCCTGGGGAGTTCCTAAAAGCCCTGAGGAGGTGCGCGGACAATGGCGCAGGTGGGGGCCCGCCGTGCAGATAGTCCTGAGGGGGCCGGGGAGGAGGCTGGGAGGGCTTCCGTGGGGTTTCAGGGGTGTTGGTCACCTGTATGCAAAAGACAAGGAATGTCTAAGACACAGGAACCCTCAATGCAAAAACTCAGGGGTGCCTTTGCGTGTCTCACTGAAATGACCAAAGGCCGAGGGGAAGATGGGGTGACTTGTGAAATCTCTGGGGTCTCGAAGGTCAGATGCAACTTTTAAAGTCATCGAAGGATGTTCAGACCCAACTGAATGTCTCTTATGCCAAGAAAATGGCTTTTACTACCAATCCCACGGGCCACAGAGAGGCTCGCAGGAAAATCCAGCAGGGTCCTGAGGAGACAGGAAAGTTAGCAAAGTTCCAGGTGCAAAGCCCTTACCTTTCGCTTGCCCTGGGGAGTCTGCAACTTGAACATTGGGTTGGCATGGCCAGTTCCACTGTTCTGAGACACCCTGAAGGGACAACTAATAACAAGGAAAGGAGAAAGAAGAGAAAGGGGGGATGATCAGTGAGGGTCAGTGCTTGAGTTCCCTCTGACCCATGCATGGCTAGCAAACAGCTAATTCTTCCCTAAGTCTGCTCTGAAGGAAGCAGGATTGGTCCCTCTGACCCCCAGCTTCCTAGGTATGGAGACATGTGTGGCCCGTGGAGAATTCCCAGGGGAACAGAGGTGGCTTTAGCACCTTCTCTTCAACCTTTTAAAAATTTTCTCCCTCAAGGAAACACAAGGACGTCACCAGCCATCAACTAATCCCCTTTAGGCATCAATCTAGAAGGACCTGGGATTTAAAATTCCCTCCAGAATAAGTATCATTTAATAGGGGATTCAGAGACTAGATGTCGACATCCAAGGGAATAAACATCTTAAAAGAAAAGCTTAGTCTTTGTCTTGAATTGGTATCTAGACACCTCTGTGAGTGTCTTGGGCTAGTCATTCTTTCTTTGTTGCCTCAGTTTCCTGCTCTTTAAAATAGGGAGCAAATCAATTAGACAAAGGAAAATCGTTTTTTTATATTTTGACTTGAGTTGGTTGGGGACATTGTGCTGAGAAGGGTTCTGAAGTGATCACCAGGCTCAGTAGAGAGCACTTACAGTAATGTCAGCCACAGCCACGGGGTGTGCAGAGGGGAGATGGGCCATGTGCCCGGCACTGCCCGTCTCTGAGTCAGACCCACCATCACCACCATCTCCACCAGGCACCACTCACAGAAAGCTTTATGATCCCTAAGTGGACCCCAAGTCCTTCGTGGCACCCGATCGTACCTGAACTGTTGCCTCAACTTGGTGGGGAGGGCTAAGGGCTTGAAGTGGCCCAGTTTGTTGTTCTGTTTACAGTAGTAGCACGTCAGCATGAGGACCGCCAGCACGAAGATGGCCGAGAACACACCAGCTATCACAGGGCCAGCACCTTCCAGAGAGAGAACCCCGGTGACAGATCAGAAGCTGTTTGGGACTCTAGCGGTGAATGTCAAACAATGTATTCCTGATTCTTCTTCAGATCATCAATTTGCATTTCATGTGTATCACTTACTTTTACTTAAAAATTGTATTAAAAAGCATACATTATGTGCCACTGGGAAACCACTAATAGTAGCTTAAATATCCAGGTCAACTTGCTTTGCGCAGACCTCATAAAAAGCTTCTCTAGCCACTTCTGTTTAATTGAAGACTCCCTTCGAGGCCAGGAGTTCCAGCTCTTACATTATTATAGACTAGTTTTCAGCCTGAGTCATGTTTTCCTGGACACAAAGCAATCAACACAAAATACTTGGTGACTTAACTGACCTGAGTCTAGAACTCATACAAAATCCACAATTTCATAGGTGGTTTCATCAAAACGACCTCAAGGTTCTCATGAATTATAAATTTAAATGTACAAATACACACACACACACACACACACACACACACACACACAAGTGATCACACTACTTTTATCTGTTTCATATATTGGAGTTCTTTCCCTGAAATATTTTGTTAAAAAAAAAAAAAAAGTCCTTTGCTACTAATTTTTTAAAAGCATGGAAACCAAAGGGCTGGAGTCCTTCAGACTTCCACTAAAAAAACTACATTTTTCTGAGCGTCTGGTCTGCATTTCCAGCTTTGCTCACCCAAGGGAATTGGAGCCACTAGAATGTGCCCCAGATTCGTAATTATTTTTAAGTGGCTGAGAAGAAAGAACTGGTCACCCCTGTTCCCAAAGAGGACGAGACGGTTCGGTAACCTGGCCGTCCTTCTCTCTGTGTAAGCAGCTTCTTCCTTCTCCATAGAAAGGACAGACAAACAGCAACTGAGCTGAGCCCCATGCCAGGCTGCCAGGCTCGGCTACTCCTCCTACTCAGCCCCTCTTTTCCTTGTTCCCTTGTCTACAAAATCAGGATGAGGCAGTTGACTCATTATCTCTCTGCAACATGTCACCTGCCCCAAAGCGCCCACCCATCCTCACAAAGGTGGGCAGAGGCCTCGAGCAGGCCGGGCACTCACTCTCCGGGGGCGTAGGCCCACTGTCGATGCTGCCCCCCTGGCCAGGCGTGTTGCAGAAGGGCGGGGCCCAGCCCGGGAAGCAGTGGCAGTTCTGGTTGTTGTTGCAGACCTGGAGAGGGGGGCGGGGCAGAGGTGTCAGCACCCTGGAGAGCTCCAGCCTCCCACAGGACCTGCCCCGGGACGCTCCCCTGGAGGGGCCCCAGACCCCAGGCACACGTACCCCATGGCCATTGCACTTCTTCTGGCAGCCTTCCATCTCAAAGAAGGACGTGTTTCTGCACTGCCCCTCGAAGCAAATCTGTAGTGAGGAGAAAACCGAACCGTGAGCACAAATGGTTGCAATCGTGAGACTAAGTTTCACAGAACACATGAGACTCAAAAAGGCAGCCCACCAGGTTATTTATTACAGTGGAAAACTGAAAACAACATAAAAAGCCAAGGACAGGACAGTAGTTAATGAAATTTTGGTTTCACTTTTGTAATTGAGGGGAAACAACAAATGTTAATTGTTAAAACATTGTATTTAATAAATAATAAATATTATTATATTCTGTATTACTATATGTTGGTTTATATGTTAGTTACTTAATTATATATTAACATGAACTAATTTTTAATACTATACTTAAAAATAATGATAGTGACAGCAGTGTATTCTGTGCCGGGTACTATACCAAGTACTTAATATGCTTTTTATAATTTCATTTTCATAGTTAACTCTGAGATAGATGCCATTATGTTCCCCAAATCCTAGTCTCGTCCATGTCTTAATTCACATAATAATTAATGGTAAGGACATAGGTGTTGATAGCCAGCCACCTAAATGGATAACAGGGGTTATCTCACTTAGTCCTTATAACATTTCTAAGCGGGGGTGGGGGTGGGGGGAGGGCTCGCCTTACTAACACGCTTCATAAAAAAAGTCACTGAGGCGGGGAGGTAGAACAAGCTGGAATTTGAGCCCAGGCATCCTCCCTCTCAATCACTGTCCCTTGCGGCCCAGCCCGAGTGAGGCTGGGGGAAGAAACTCACATGGTTGTAGCCACACTTGGTCCCGGTCATCACCAGGCCCGGGTCCAACATGTCACCCTCCTCCTCGGGGCCTCGGTAGACATGGGTGCCCCGACACCGGATCTGCCTCCCGTTCACGATGATGGTGGTGTCGATGGGCACGGCGTTGGACTCCAGGGGCCGGGCCTCTGAACTCTGACACTGGATCTTCCCACACTTGGCATCTCTGGGCCCGAGAGAGACAGAGGGAGGGAGGGGTGAAGCGAGAGGCAGGGGAGAGCTTCAGTCTTTTGTGACAAGGACAGCAGGCTTAGGTGGGAGAGGGACACGGGGCAAGGAGTATGCTCTAGGGATGCGCCTGGAGAGACCCTACGTGGACATAGACCAAGGAAAGAAAACAGGATCCTTGTCCCCAAGCAGATCTAAGCTGGCCTTGGGATGTCCTCTCTACCACAAAGACAACAGCCCGAACGGAGCAACCTGCCCCATTATGCTCACTGTACTCCCATGCACTCAGATGCTCCAGCCAGAAGCCTGGTGTCACCCGCATGCCCCATTCTCCCTCACTCCTGGGTTCCAGCAGTTTTCAAGGCCTGTCAATCTCCCTTCTATCTATCTACCCTAATTCACACCACCATTCTCGCTTACCTGGACACCAGGAAACATCTCCCTGCCTCCTGTTTTGTCCCATCGGAATCTAATTTTCATACTGCTCTCAAGCCAAAGTCTAAACTCCCCTAGCCGTGAATTCAAAGCTTTTCAGGATCTGGTCCATGCTTAACTATCCAGGTTCACTTTTCAGCAGCCCCCTCTCCATTTCTCCCAGCATTATACTTTGTATCAAGTTGTTATCAGTTCTTGTGACGCCTGGTTTTTCTCTACTCATGTCTCTGCCTGGGACACTCTCCCATGCTCCTGCACCATTCCCCACCCCCCACCCTGTTCAACTGGATAATTTGTTCAGATCTCAGCTTAGGCATAACTTTCTTTAGGAAACTACCTCCACCCACTAAGGTCGGGAGGCTCTCTCCACACGTCCGTTATCCCGGTTGCATTGTTAATTAAAAGTTCCATGTAGTCAGCATAGTATCTAGCAATTGATAAACCCTCAATAGATAGTGGATGGGTGAATAGGTAGATGGATGGATGAATGGATGGATGGATGGATGGGTGGTTGAAATGAATGAATGAATGAATGAATGAGTGAGTTAATGAATGGTGGGCTATTCAGATGAGGGGATAATTAGCACCTTAAAGAAATTATTTAAAAAGGGCTATTCCCTGCCTTCCTGTAAAAAGGTCTCAGAAGGGAACCTGATCAGCTTTCTAGAAAGAATTGCCATCCATACCCTCCCTCTGACTTCCTTAGGGCTGAACGGGGCCTTGCCCAACAATGGCCCTGGAAGAAATGACCAACTCCAACTGATTTATTTAAAGGCTCAGCTCTGGGGCCAGCCAAGCCATTGTGCTAGATGGGAGTGAGGAGGACAGAGCAGGAATTGCTTTGTCACCCCTCAGCTCATGGGATCTGCCCTATGGGCGTTACCTCATGTTGCACTTCTTGTGTTCCCCATTCATGTCCTTCCCACAGTTTCCAAAGGTGTCCCCTGCCACATTCACCTTCTCGAAGCAGAGATCAGGAGCGGGCCGAGCTCCTGGAAGGGCGAGAAACATTTGTCAGTACACCAGCCAACTCCAGAAAAGTCAGAGGCCCCCAAAGGGCAAAGCTGACTCTTGGTAAAAATCTCAAGGTTTTTATACCTTATTGAGGGTTTATATCTATGGAAGGTTTGTATACTAATCCTTCTCTCTAATGAAGCCTTGTCTCATTTCAAGATTTTAAAAACAGGTAATACACATACACAATTTTAAAGAAGTATGTTTAGGGAATTCTTCCAACTAGCCATTCCAGTTCCTACCTCCTTACACCTTGGAGAAGCATACACCATTAATAATGTATCTTCTATAGATAATTATATGTCTTCTAGATAGAATTCTTGTGTATCTTTTAGAGATAACCTATCTAATAAAGAATGGCAGTGTATTCTATTCACCAATCTGCATCTTGCGTTGCTCATAATTTATTGTGGGAGATGATTTTATTTGGTACATACAGAACTGCCTCCTTCTTTTATTCAGCTGCATCATGCTCCACTGTATGGATGTGCCAAGATTAATTTAATCAGCCTCTACTGCAGGATATATAGGTTGTTATTGCTATAACTTACAATGCAGCAATGCATATCCTGATAAATCTATCTTCACACATGTACAGATACAGTGTAAGATGTGTGCATTCTACTACTTAGGAATAAGATTATAATAAGTAGTAGAACGAATGGGTCTAATGAGGAGTGCATTTAAAATTTTCATATCTGCAAATTGCTCTCCATAGGGGTCATATCTGTTTCCTCACACTTGCCACACAACTATATTATTATTCCTCTGGTTGTGGTAGTTATATTATTATTATTATTTTATTTTTATTTTTATTATATTAAGTCTTTAATCTTTGGCAATCTGATAGATGGAAAATCCCATCTTTCCATGGTTATAATGTGCTTTCATTTAATACGATGAGGGTGAACATCCTCTCATAGCTAAGGGCCATGTGCATTTCCTTTTCTGTCTCTCCTCTCTGCCCACTCTGCTTGTGGGTTATTCTCATCCATTTACCCACTTGGAGAACTTAGAGCATCGAGGAACTGGGAAGAACACAGGCCACTACCTCTCCCGGACCCCAGCGTAGCATCTAGAGGAGCTGTTTTTGTTCTAAGCTACCCAAGTGCCTGCAGGGGAAGGCCTGCTCAGCAGTGGTGGGGCGGGGAGGGCCGTTCACCCACGCTCACTTACCGGGCCCCCACAGCTGCTGGCACTGCTCCTGGTAGGTGAGGCACATGCCGTTGTAGCAGTAGGCCTGGCCGCCCTCGCAGGGAGTGCCGTCCATCTGGTAGAAGTTGGTGGGACAGTGGGGAGACTTGCCCGTGCAGAACTCCGGGAGGTCACACTGCCGCGCCTGCTCGCGGCACAGGGTGCCAGGGGCCAGCAGCTGAGCCGAGGAAGGAGAGGGAACAGCAGTCACTCTCCCGCCTGCCCGCAGCCCTGCCGGCAAAGGGCTCACGACCATCACTCTTGTGGGACGGAAGTTCCTGTCCCCGTTAAGTCAGAGCACTTCTTACAGGATCTCATTAGCTCAAACCACCAATCAACCTTCGAATATGAATAATGACTTAAGAGTTTTCCGGGCCTTTTCATTAATGCTAACTCGCTTCCTCTTCGGAGTCTTCAGAAGTAGGTAAGAAATAATATTTATGCAACAATTTACAGTTTACTAAGTGCTTCAGTAATAATGGCCACTTTCACAGAGCTCCCACTTGAGTGCCCAGTACAGAGATTAATTCATTTAGTTTTTATGATACTTTCATGTAGTATAATTATCCCTATTTTACAAATGATGCAACCTGAGGCAGAAGAGGTTAAGCGATGTATGAAAAGTCTCATGGTGAGTAAGTGGCAGACAAGCCAGGCCCACTAATATATATATATACACAGATACCCACACACACCATGTATTATAAACTCACATATGCAGACATACAGACCCATTCACACATATACATCCAAAATACAATACAATATATGTACATATTGCAATACAATACACATACATCTACATGTGTAGCCACATATGCACGTACACACACACACACACACACACACACACACACAGTAACTAGTATTCACACATCTTTGACTTTGCAACCCCCTTTAGCAATAATAGACCCTCATTCTCAAGCCAAGCACTAGGCTAAGTGTGTTACACCTTCTTATCTCATATGAACCTTACAATACCCATGAGATAGATATTGCTATTTGCCCCACTCTGCAGAATAAATGACCTGGTCAATAGCATGCCTTGGGAAAAGGGTAAAACTGAGTTTCCACTTGGGTCCTCAAGCATCTCTGGGTGTTATTAATACTCTTCCCATTTTACAGATAAAGAACCCAGGTCGAGACAGTTAACAGGCTGCCCCAAATCATACAGCTTGAGCTGAAGTCTCATTTAGACCCCAAGCTTTGTCCTTTCCCACACATTTCCCTCCAGGGAATCCTTCATGAGACTCAAACCAAAATTTTGGGACAGAACAAGATAGGAGCACTCCATGTTTATTCTCTGGCCTTGGAGAGATGCTGGCCTGCCCTGTCACCAGAGAGCATGCCAGTTCCCTTGGGCCAGACAAGAAGAGCTAACCCTGGGAATAGTGCCCTCCCTGCTCCCCAGTGATTCCACATCACCCGCAGGGCCCTCCCAGGAGGAAGGGGGAGAATGGGCCAGCTGCACAGCTTGCTGAAAGCACGTCTCCCCCTGAGTTGCGAGAGTGGGCACCGGCCCTGTGCGAGGGGTGGCAAGCAGACGCCAGCAGTGCGCGGAGCGGAGCGGGCGCCGGTGGGGAGCGGAGGAGGCCTGGGCCAGGCCAGGCGTGGAGGGTCGTGGAGGGGGCACGGAGGGGGCACGAAGCAGGCGCGGAGGGGGCGCGAGCAGGGTGAGGAGGGGGAAGCTGCAGGACACATGTCTCCACCTGGGAGCAGGATGTAGGGGAGGAGGACCGAGCCTGAAGTCAGCCTGCCCGGGTTTGAATCCCAGCTCCTTCATCAGCAGAGGGACTGGGGCAGCTATTGTGCTCTGCTGAGTCAGTTGGGATAATAACCTTCTCATGGGGTTGTTAGAAGGAGTGAGTCCAAATCAAACACCTGAACAGTATCTGGCATAAAAGAAGCACTCAGCAAGCGGCAGATGGAGGCACAGGTCCACAATTCCCACCCCAAACCTGGGAGCCAGGTGGGCTGCAGACTTTTCAGATTTTAGGAAGCAGACATTACATATGTATGTACATATGTATGTATAAAGATAGACATTACATATGTGTATTACATAACTCCCCAGCAAGGCCTGCGATTGCACATTATAATCAAACACAATATTTCTGCAGTGAAGCATAAATAGTCACAAGTGTGATTTTTTTTAAAGGCTATAATTACTCTCATATCAATTCAGTTAAAATTTTACACCAAATGAGTTAAAAAATTTTTTTCAGTTTTTAGAACTTTCTGAATTTTAGAATTGTAGATAAGAGGTTGAAGGCCTGTAGTGATAGGAGTAGTAATACCTTCCACATCAATATGAAAAATAGGGGCTCCAGAGTCAGGGACACCTGGTTCTGCCTCTTTCCTGGCTGTGGGCTCCCAGATAAGCCGATTATCCCCTTGGAGCCCCCAGTTCCCCCATCTCGAACTGAAGATAATAGTACACATCTCATGGAGCTTTTGCAAGGACTGAATGAGATAACGTATGTCAAACTGTCTTTACAGTGCCTGGAGTCAAATAAGGGCTCTATTAAAAGTGATCAAAATTATGTTGATTATTATTAAGAGCTCCAAATAAAATCAAGCTTACATTTCTTTTTTAAAAAACAATCCTCTCATATCCAGGAGCCACAACCCTCTGGGATGATTTGAAATCCGTGGGGACCAGTATAGGGGTTTCTAAAACTTTGACGCCATCTCTTCTCGATAAGGAGGCTGCGTCCCGGCCATCACCCCCACAGCAGAGACCCGTATCATCACCATAACTGTCCAGGGCAAGGGCCACTTACCTTGCAGCGGTGACAGCAGGAGCCATGGGCACACTCCGCCCCTTCTCTCAGGGTGCAGTTGGACGCATTGCAGCAGGGGTTATTACATTCCTGGGGAGGCAGTGGGAGTGGTGTGAGCCTCCAGGGCAGCAGGGTGGGGGGTACACAGCAGTCTGGGTCGGGGGAGGGTCTTCACTCTCCTCCTGCACCTCCCCATCCCTTCCCCACAAGCCCCTGGAGCCCAGGCTCCCTATGAAGCCTTTACCAAAAAATAGGTTAATCACTATACATGTATTTATCAGAGAAAAAGTATATATATACATATATATATATATACACACACACACACACAATCATTAGTAGCACCATAGCTTAGACATAACTACATTTTGAGTGTGGTTATTTTTTCCAGATATTTTTGTATACATATACATAAACATAAACTTATTTTACAAAATTAAAATATCCACACTGCTTTTTAACTTAGTATAATATGCACCCTTCTTATAATCATGCATTCTTCCAAAACATGATTTTCAGTACAGTACTATATGGCAATTCTGTGACTTGTTTTATTCATCCCTGATAGAACATCCGAAGATTGTCTTCTATGCTGCCCTCTCTGCCCCCACACTCCCAGGCCTTACTATGCCTTACTATGCCATTAAAAAGCAGCCATCGGGAGCAAGTGCACACTGCAAGAACCTGGACACGGTTTATGTCAGCTCCTGGCGCTGGCTTCCTCAGACTTCTCCTGCCCTCTGCTGCTCTTCCTCAACCCCCAGTGGCCTGGACCTTCCAGGACAGAAGGTCTCTAGAGGTTCCATGCTCTCCTCACTCCCTTCCTGCCCTACGGGTCCTGACTTGCTGACATACAGCATGAAATTTAAAAGGATGATGAGACGCCTAGGGCCTCTGAGTGTCCTCATCACACTCCAGCCATAGTCATAGGCCTAGCCATAAGCGTTTCTTGACAATAGTTGGGCTTCATGTATAGGAACATCACAGCCTGTGAGGCGAGATGATCCCCGTTTCACAGCTGGGGAAACTGTGGCTCAGACAAGTCTTGTGGTTCGTCAAGGCACACACCTGGTAAGTGCCGGAGCTGAATTCAAGCCACGTCTACCTGGGGTCCCAGCCCCTGCTTATGAACCGTATCATTGCCATATCTGTCCAGGGCCAGCATGCCGCCTGCTGGAGAGACACATGCCGCCCCCTGACGATAGATACTCATCTACCTGTCTTCCCTAAGAGGAGGAACAAGGCCACTTTCCTGTCATTAATCTCTCACCAACCTGGGCTCTAGGCAGACCTGTGTTCCTTCCCTTCGAACATCTCACATCACTTCCCACCTCAAGGCATGGTTTCTCCTCTAAATGAAACGTGCCTTTTCTCCTTGTGCTCCTCACTAACGCTTAACTTTGCCTTCGGCTATGGGGTCAGAGGTCACACTCTCATGCAAGTAAGCAGCTCCGCTCATACTACCTATACCCACAGCATCTTGCCATTGGCCCTCCTAGCATTTACCATGGGTTGTATTTACTTTCACAACTATTTGGTCATTGTGTGTTTCCCCGACTATACGATACACCCCACAAGGACAGAGACCACATCTATTTTTGCTATATCTAGCCTATCCCTAGCGCCCAACACAGTACCCCCTGCCCCACTCAGTAAATAGTTATAGAATAAGCAGCTGCTCCGAATATAAGGCAACTGGCTGAGCCCAATCATGAGCCACTCGCCAAACCCACTGGGCCCTCCATGATAATACGACACCCTTCTTTCTGAAGGGTCTGCGCTGATCGCTCTGAACTCAAGGTGGTGGGGGTGGCAGAGCCTTTAGCTAGATCTTGTTGTATTATGAAAGTTACAAGCCAACATTAAAAATAAAAATCAAACTGTAGAGAAGGTTATAAAATCAGTCTTTTCCCACGTAGACAGACTCTCCATCTCACCGCCTTAGTTAACTGAGACTCATGTATTCTTCCCCAAATTGTTTTCAGATGTTAACGTACATATTTTCATCCTTCAAAAAACAGAGATGAAACTATCCAGTTCTGCTTTTTGCAGAACAACATGCATCCGTTACAAAGGACAGAGCTACGCTCTATGCCCGCCACGTTCATTTTGAAGATCAAAGGGAATGAAAGAACTCACACACAAAGTCTTCCTCCTTCCTCCCAGCAGCCCTTCTCAGACGTGACAGTCCTTTCCACTTCCCCTTTCAATCATCTCTTCTCCAGGCTAAGCAGCATGAGCTTGTTATTTTAAGCATCCTCATAAGGCCCAGGTTCAAGTTCATATATCCGGCTGCGTGGCCTCCAGAATAAATTCAGTGCAGCTGGAAGGCCAAGGAGGCCATCTGTCACTCCACTGGTGAAGATTGTGGTTTCTGGTTAGGCCAGACACTCACATGAACTCTACCCTGACTTGGACACAAACAGTGTCAACCTCAAACTATGAGTCTGTAGAAATGGCCCACGATTAAGGCTTACTCTCCACACCTTATTTGTGACAGAGTCTCTGACAGACATGTGTATACGGGGAATGCCTACAACTAAGAAGATTTTCAATTGCATTCTCTTTGACCTCTGGATTTGAAACTGGTGCAAATTCGTTCTCTCTGGCTATCACCACCACACCTTACCTCTTCCTCCCCGCAGTCACACTCTTCCCCATCTTCCAGGTACCCATTCCCACATCTCTGGCCTCCATACAGCGTCCTGGTGTCTGGCATGTTGGAGAGACACATCCCACCTCCTGACTGCAGATACCTGTCCAGCTCCTTTCTGTTGCATCCATTAAATACTCTGGGAAAGGGATGCCTGGGAGAGAATAAGGTCGGAGTTAGTTGGGAATCTGAGCATCAAGCAGCCAAAACAGCCATCAGTCCTGCTGCCCACAGGGCTGGTTCCACCTGGATGGACTCAGACCCACGGTCCCCTGCACATACATCCTGCCCCTCTGGAAGATTACCAATACATTAATTTAAAATTCTTTCTAAGAATTAAGAAATATTAACTACCACATAATTTTTTTTCCTTCTCCTTCCTCCGCATGGGGGAAGTATTTGAGAATCAGAAGCAGCAAATTTTGACCTTTGCATAAAGGGTTGCAATAAATAAAAGGTTATGAGTGTTACAATAGGTCTCTTGAGCTTTAGAGCTGAATAAAATGCCAGCCAACCCAAACTTTTCCTGAGGTTGATAGTGGATAGAGATTTTCTTGATACAGAGAGCCAGGCCAAAAAAGACCAAGATCATGAATCCAATTTCTTTGTTGGGCCAGTGATCTGATATCTGTTCTAAGGATACAGGCATTACTCCAAATGCAACTCACAATGCATGGTCTTTATCTCATGGGTATAAGAGGTCCTGGGTCCCATCATTGGGAAAAAGAATCAGAAGTCACACATCCCCTGGTGGCAGGTCAGTACCACCATGCAGGTGTGTCTATAAGGAAGAGTTATCTTGATCTCAATTCTCTAAACCAATTAAAAGTTAAATACCAGAGGGTTTCCTTTAGTTGTCAGGTATGTCACAAGGAATTCGTCACTAATAATAGTTAAACCTCTAAAATTTGTGAATAGCTTAAAAACAAATTGTAGTAATAATTAATATAACTCTCAACCGTACCTATAAAAATATGTGCTTTTTTAGATTGGGAGCAAAATGGGTGACTTAACCTTGAGCTCAGAGGGATTTAAGCATGGCCCAAGAGCTTATATCTTGTATGTCATCAGCATCCCTTGTGTGTCACAGCAGAGAAGTGAGGGAAAAATCACTGGCCACTGGAGCTCCAAGGAAGCTGCATTTTCTCTTAGAGATACTGAAATACCGTTTCTCTAAGAAATAAGCAGGCGTTAACAATTTGGCATGGGAGACGCATAAGCTTCAACCACGATGCCTTCCGAAGAGTGACTCGGGTCTTGGAAGAACCCACTGCTCTCTGCTGAAGGAGTCCAGATACCAAATATGAATCCTTTGATTAAATTCCAGAATTCCCTTTCAAAGGCTCTGTTTTAAAATCTTCTCACAACTATAGGGAAATGCAGATGTCTTGTCCTTGTTCCCTGTGGTAAACTCAGCATATAAAGTCCCTTCGAGGTCACTGTGGGTCTGTGGCTGCTCCCTTTCCTCTTCCTTTTTCTGGAAGCTACATCAGCATTTTCAGCCAAGCCTGGGATGTAATGGCACTCATCAAGCTCCTTTAAAATGGAGGGACTAAGAACTGTGACTGTTACCAAAATGGGTCTTCATCAAAAACACGTAATGTGGTCAGGCCACTTCTACCACTAAAAATCCTAAGATAGAAGTTAAGTCAATCTAGGGTTCCACCAGCACAAAACCTCCTGCTAGAAACCTAGTACCCTTCCACAAATCTGCTTTCTTGGTCCTCTTCCAATTTCTTTGTTGTCAAAACCACATTTCTCTCGGAGGCCTCCACCAGAGGTATTCCAGGCTCCCTGGGGCCAGCCGGGAGGAGCGCCTGGGTTGCACTGGCCCTGCACCCTCGCCCTCCACCCTGTCCTCCCCCTTCCTGCTTGACTCACCCGGTGGCGGCTGCCATGATACACCCACCGTCAGCCGCGCTGGCTGAGCAGCAGTGCGCAGAATCATGGCTCATGCCGAAGTTGTGGCCCATCTCGTGGGCCACGGTGGCAGCCACGCCAATGGCATTCTCAGAGTGGTCCTGCACAGGGGGAGAGAGTTCAGGTCTAGAAGACAGCTACCCCCACCTCCCACCCCGCCTTTTCTTTGGCGGAGCCTTGCAGCTCTCCACTGATTGCGCAATCAGTGTGCACACAGGCTCAGGGCTAAAAGCCCAGGCTTTTAATCACTATGCTACATCTGCTGGTAATCCAGGGCAGAGGGAGGGGTGGACAAAGAGATAAGAGTGGGCTCTTGCTATCTGTTTTACAGGTCAGAGCTAAAGGGTCATTTAATGAATAGTCACAAAGTCAAGAGAGCGTTTCAAAAGAAGGCAGTAACCTAACCTAACCATGACTTCGAGACAAGCTTTTGTTCCATGATGATATACGTTAACAACATAAAACTCAGAATAAAAAAAGTTTTTTCATCTTTATTTATCCTCCTATTCTCTAGCTCCTGGTTTGGAATATATGAGAGATCCAGTGACACATTAATGTGATCACTGCTGGGTTCTCCTGAGCTTGAAAATCGGGGATAAAATATAATAAATGATAGTTCACCCCTTGGTATTGCCATTTCTTAGAACTTATTGACTTCATTTTAAACAACTGCCTTTCTTGATGACAAAGCTTTTCTTTTCTCTGGAATAATATATATATATATATATATATATATATATATATATATATATATATATATATATATATATATAAAGTTACTTTTGACAAGATGACTGTCTGTCTTGTGAGGCAGTTTTCTGCCTTCTGCAACATCCATATATTGGCTCAGACTCACCATATTGACTCCTCCAGACTGATACACGGAGCACATGGCCATGAGGGGGGCCAGGCCGATGGTGGTGCCGTGGAAGGACATGCCCCTGCAGAAGGGAAGGAGAGAGGGTGCCTCAGGAGGGGCTGAGAGGACTGTTCCAATGTGTCCAGGAGGAGGTGGTCATCACAGTGTCCCCTGGCCCCAAGGACATTCCTAGATCATTCCCAAGGGGAGAAGTCCTGGTATCATAGGCCAACTGGATAACTTCCAGGTTACCACACCTCTCACTTCCTCTCACCTACTCTCTCACTGCTCTAGAAAAACAGAAAGAGAGAGTTAAAGGTCACTCTTTCCCACAATATGCCCATAACCCCATTTCCCGGAAGGAAATGGGCAGGGCTTGCAAAGCTGCATCCCATTCCAGCTGCACAGGAAAAGGTCAGAGGGAACGGCGAGGGAAGGGTGGCACAGGTTCTGAGGCTGGAGTGAATCATGAGCACTTCCGCCAGCTGCCGGAGTCCCATGCCACATCCCCGGCTCTGGGGTATGTGTAGGGAGGTGGAGGCAATCAGGGGCAGCAGCTGTAGGGTGCTGATGTTTCATTCCTACATCACTCCGGGGCCAAGGAAACAGATGTGTCCCATCAGGACCCTCGCAAAGTGCAGCTGGGTGCAGGAATGAGTTGTCTCTGACTTTGTTTTGCAACTGTGATCCTAATCTGCCAACAGCCAGAAACATCCCCCCGGTTTAATTCTCCCCTCTCTCAGTGGTATACATCCAGGGCAGGAGTGGGGAAACAACTAAAACACCAGCGTTTTCATGCATGCCACAACAGGTTAACTTATTTAAAGGATCTACATGGAAATGCATTATGTGGTACGTTTAGATCTCCGTGCTTGTCTTTTTATCTAGGTCATGGTATCTTTGAGAGCCGGGACTATCTTATTTATTCTGGGATGAGTAGAACTTAGCACCGAATCTGAAACAGAGTGGTGCTTATTAAAAAATCAAAGCAGACTCTTCTTCAGAGAAACAACCTGCAAAGGAATACACAATAGATTGTGCAAATGTCCATGAAGCCCTACTGGCTATGCTATAAAGTTAGACAATGGCTCTGAGGAAGTCCGACTGGAAACCTAGATTCAAGGTCTTGCACAAAGCGGGATGCCAGGCTTCCAAGGTGCAGGCCAAAGCCCTGGCAAACAAAATGCTTCCTAGGTGGATGTTCAGTCACGAAGTAAGCACTTGTTGCCCAGGGTTTTGGTACAGCTATTTCCCCGATCGCTTTTAAAGAGTAAACAAAGGTTTAAATGATGGTTGATTCAGAGAGCTATATAGGCAACAGAATAAAAATTGGTTTTATTATGTATGGCTTTTTGTTTTAATTGCTTCAAAATACCTTTGGAAGATAACACTAGCACATACCAGATAATTAACCCTGGGAGACTGTCACGTGCCACCACAACCCCCGTGAGTGTCTGTTCTTTTCTCTCTGAGATTAAAGAAACTCCAACATAATCCTCACTCCACCCCCTCAGTCTCCCTCCCACCAAACACACAGTTCCTGCATCGTCTGTCACTTTGACTATCTCGGGCGCTCAGCCACGAGCCCTTGGAAATGAAATGAAGGACAACCCAGGGAAACCTCCGTCCTGTGTCTGCTTCGGTGGATTAGCTCTGGACTAGAAGCGCCAAGAAGATCAAGATGAGCCCCTTGGAAATTCTGTCTCAAAGCAGCCCATGTCCAGTAGTCAGTCATTTCTCAATGCTCAACTGAGTATGTAGAAGTCTAATTTTCTCACCTAGATTGTAAACACTTCTTGGGATTGTTATGACTCTTAGGCTCTTAAATGTTTTCCAGCATATGCTAGGTACAGAGCACATGTCAAAGAAATACTTGATTATCTGGACCAGAGAGTCAAGGGGGCCTAGTACAATCAACACTCAGCACCAGGGAAAGGAAGGAGCCGACAGCCCGCGCGCGGCATGCAGGGCCAAGGCTGAGGTGACACATGAATGAAGGCTACTTACGTGATTAACTGCGCGTTGTCGTGTTTCTTCTGGGTGAGCAGCTTGCGCCTCCAACTAAGAAATGACCAGAGGGTAGAGTACGGGTTCTCTGAAACTTCACACAAATTCCCGTGAGTCCACACTTCCAAGCCCACGAGGGCGATCCTGATGTTCAAGGATCGGTAAAACTGCAAGCACACAGAGAAAGGCCACAGAGTCATCTGCCACTGCCACCTGCGATCTATAAACTCCCTCCCAGAAGAAGCACTCAGAGCACAGATCCCAGATTTGTTTTCTGCTTGTGCCTCCAAGGGGAGGAGGCCACGAATGTCATTATTCACATTCTTTGGAGGGGGAGACGAGATCCTGAGAGGTGTACATCATGCTGGTGGCAGAGATGGGGTGACTTAGCTTAGAAAAAAGAAGACTGAGATAGGATATAAAGCTGCTTTCAAATAAGTGCAAGGTTGCCGTGTGGGAAAAGGATCAGCGTTGTTCCACGTGGTGCTAAAGTGAGGCTCAATCACCAGGTAAAACTGACAGGAGGACACATTTCATCTTAAAATAGGAAAAAGCTTTCAAACAAAGCTGGTCGTAAGTAAACTCAGAGCTCGAATAAGCATTCTCGGCCCGTCCATTATCCTCCCAATTGGCCCTTACCTTTTTTACACATATCTAAAAAGTCCTCTTATGTATAAATTTTAAAAAAAAATTATTGAAGTACAATTTATATACCACAAAATCCACCCATTTTAAATGTATAGCTCAATATTTTTTAGTAAATTTGCCAAGTCATAAAGTGATCCCCATAATCCAATTTTAGAAAATTTTCATCATGCCAATAAGATCTCTTATGTGCATTTACAATCATTTTCCATTTTTACCCCCTGACCTACGCACACTAATCTACTTTCTGTCTCTGTAGATTTGTCTTGTCTGGACATACTCTGTAAATGGAATTATACAATATGTAGTCTTTTGCATCTGGCTTCTTTCACTTACATGTCTTTGAGATTCATCCATCCTGTAGCTTGTATCAGTTTGTCATTACTTTTTATTACTAAATAGTATTCCATCGTATGGACATACCAAATTATATTTAGATATTTTATTGTCAGATATCTTGCCTTCATTTTGGAAGTAAATGGAAATAAATAATATGTAAGTAGATAGGTATGCTTACTCTCAAGATTCCTTCCCCATCACTGGAAGTGTTTAGGTTTCATCAAGGATACCAGAGACAGGCTGCAAGCATTAGCTTGCAAAGGTCCCAGATAATCTCCAGGGTTTTGCCCGACCCAAAGATCTGGAAATTCTATAAATGAGACCTGACTCGCAGGCTCTTTGAGGCTAGAACTACATCTAAGCTTTATGATATAGTATCTTTCATCTTGTACACATATAAGCAAGAAGAGCAGACAAACTGGAAGGCATAAGTACAAGGAATTCTTTGGTACATCCTAGACACTACTGAGGCAGTGACTTATAAAAAAGTCACATGTAAACTTAGGTCACGTAAGATACCATTGAATCCAAAATTTACAGGTACTGCCCAGATAAAAATAACAATCGTAGCATCAATATTTATCAAATATTTTCTATGTACTAAGTACTGAGACTTAGAGAAGTTAAGTACCTTGCCCAAAGTTTCAGCATAACCATGGTGGAGCCAGGACTAAAGCTGAGATTATCAAACCTCAGAGCCTACTTATGACCCTCCATAGCTTAGGTGCAGGCTTAATTATACATCTAGACAATCCACTTGCCCCTGAGAAACTGGAGTATAAGATGGGCTCCAGAGTATCAGTTGATCTCAATGGAAATTTTGATTTTTCTGTTTTGTGCCAGGTTAATCATCACAGAAAATAAAGGGTTTGAATTCCAATTTGAACTTGCTTCACTAGGGAGCTTTTTAAGGACTTAAACTTGGCTTTTTTAATGCTTAAGAAAAAAACAATTTGGATTGGGTTCATGATTCAACAAATCAGTGCAGTTCATTCCAGGTTTAGTTCAACAATAGTTCAGTTCAAGTAGCCGGGTCAGCAAGCCTCAGAGAAGTGGGTGAGTCTTCCCTCGCTCCAGCCAGGAGTGAAGACCATCAGCTGCTCAGCACAGAACCAAGACTGCTTCAAAGAATGGACCAGCTAGCAAGGTGGGGCTTCACGTAAAGACTGGGGTTTGCTCATTCCTTTCTCCTCCTTCCACTTTTCATCAGCATTCTTGGTTCTATGACCCAGACCAGCTGGAGAGGTCACAAAGGGGAAACCCAGCCAAGTCTCTCACATGCTGGGTCTCTAGAACAATAGATGTCACCTGGGTGATAACGGTCTGCCTCCTGCATACCCCCCAGGGGAACAAGTTTTCTTGTTTTCCCAGATGTTGAGTGTTTGGGTTGTAGGCTCATTTAGATGTTGTTGTTGATTGCGTTAAGAGCTAGAGAGAGAGGACTGAACGGTGCTCCTGGAGTCCTTCCTCCAGGAAATGCCAGTGTTTGACTTTCACCTGTCACTGACCACGGACCAGCATTTCCAAAGCCATCTAGGGCAGAACGAAAACATCTGGCACAGACTCCCATCTGATGATTTCCAAACACCACCAAATTTGCTTGTAAATCCCTAAAAAAAAATTCAAGTTCTCTTCTTTATCCTCTAGTGTTTAGGTAAAAATAATTTATCCTTTCGACCTGGGATTCCTGATTCTCTAGCAGGCCCAGAGTTAAAGCTTCAGAAGTTCTGTGAGTGCCCTGAAATCGCGTAATAAATGTTATTAGATTCTCAAAGAGACCTGTGACTCCAAATATATTAAAATCCACTATGTGAAACTATTCACTACTACCCTACCAAGAGGCTACCTGTGATTCTAGGTTACCCATTCTACTGCATTTTGCACTATAACAAATACTCTCTTTCATATAAATAAAGTATTTCCAAGTCCCAGATAGCCTGTTCTAGGAAAATTCATGCTGACAAGACCTGTGAATTATAAAGATACCTGGGGCCAAACAGTGAGGAATCAGGGAGAGAGACAGAGAAAGAGAGGGAATACACAGCCTGGGATTACTGGGGTCAAGGGTGAGGCCTTAAGAGTTTTGAGGGCTCACTCTTTATTGGCAAATTTAAAACACAGAGATGGAATTAAAAGCTCAGAAAGAGAAAAATATCAAGTAGCCCAAATGGTCAGATACTGTTATCAACCAGGATCTCTAAAACAAAGACACCTCAGTGGGAGAAGATGACCAGGCTCTTTATCAAGTCTGACTGGTGGC
Organism: Macroglossus sobrinus; assembly: GCA_004027375.1. NCBI lineage: Eukaryota > Metazoa > Chordata > Mammalia > Chiroptera > Pteropodidae > Macroglossus > Macroglossus sobrinus. The sequence goes on along the minus strand of PVKZ01001051.1, from coordinate 210,807 downwards.
CAAGTGTTTATTGAGATATCTGCTTTGAAGTAGACGCCTCTTTGAAATGGAGATTTGGGCAATTGAAAATTAAGTCAGACACTTACATTACAAAAAGAAATAAAGACAAATGTCAGGGTTTAAACTACATAGATATTGACATAAGATTTCCTTTTTTAAAAAGGATTTCACCAGAAACAAACAAACAAACAAACAAATAAATAAATTGAATGCCATTGATTTAGGCCGACCCCTCCATTTTGTAAATTAAAAACAAAAGTGCAACTCAAAGAAGATGAGTTACTTGGCTAAGGTCACATAGCTGAGCTGGGTCATGACCACCCTGAGCCTCTGTGGCATTGCTATTCCCTCTCAGAAACTGGCTGGGGCAGCCAATCCAAGAGGCAGCTCAGATGCCACATGACCTCCTTGCCTGCGGCTCCTCTGAGGTCCTGGCATCTGTCCCACAAAGTACACACCTGGTCTCACCTTATCAGCGTAATTGGCGATCTCCATGAGCTTGTATTTGGTGGCATCCTGGTCTCGTCGATTCTTCTGAAACTAAATGGAAAAACAGAACTAGGTGACCCCTCTTGCATCTCATTAATTGTCCTTGAATTAGCTTTATTTTCTTTCCCCTTCTGTGAGCTGCCCGCCTCCCACCGCCAACACACACAGTGTCAGCTTGCAAAGGGCACATCCATCTTGGTATCTCTAACTACTAGTAGTGCTGGGCACAGAGTAGGCATGCAATAGCTGTGTATTGAATTGAACTCTCTTCCTCCAGCCCCTGAGTTCAACCTCGTTCTCCTGTACTTCACATTACAAGGTCTCTCGCAAACTCTCCCTGGGGCTTAGAAGAGGGACCGATCTGATCCTTGCCTCGGCCATCATCCCAACGTGAAGCCACTATTGTAGGGAGTTCAAGAGGCCTCTCCACATGTGATCAGTCAACACTGGTCAGAGTGTTGTGAACATCTGAAAGTGCAAAATATTGTGCTTGGCACTAGGTAGGACACGAAGTATGAGGTCCTGGTACTGTGAGCTTCAGTTAAACCAGAAATGACAACCATGGAAGATTCTGTATTTAAGTAATATACAACTGAAATAGACTGAGAGACATGGAGAAATAACTGCTATGAGAGGCTACGTGAATGGTACAAAATGGGTGCTGACAACAAGAACCGTAAGGCCTTGGCTTTGTCTGCAAATACACAATGGGCATGCATGTGTCCCAGTAAAGCTTAAAAAAACATGGGGTGGGCTAGATTTGGCCATGGGCTATAGCTTGCAGACCCCTCATCTAAAGAAAGGACTATCTCAACCTCATACTTTCTAGGGTGACACAGGAAGTAAAAGCTGGTATATCACCTCGCCTTTTTCCCAGCTACCTCACATTTGGTTTGTATCATGAAAGTTCTTTGCATTCATGTTTTTACATCTGTCCTGTCCCATCCTCCAGCTTCCCATCTTGCTCTTCTCTCTCCTGGATTTCCTGTTTCACCAGAGGAAATAATTTGAAACCCAACCAGGCACTCCCACCGAGGCCCAGGGTGGGAGAAGCTGCTTTGACCTTTTTATTGCTGACAACGCCCTCTCTCCAGCCAGCAGGCAGCAACGCTATCCATCCACGTCTATTCTTCCTGCTCAGAGCCCAAGCAGGAGCCTGGCCCGTCTCAGCACCAGGTTGTGAATCACAGATAAGGCAGCCCTCCCCCGCCTGTCTTCCCATCCTCTCAGATTGTCAGGAATACATTTCTGCCTGCAGAGGATGAGAGGCCCCTTGAAGAAGGAATGGGGGAGAGGTAGTGACTGGGCTGGATTTGTGAGCCTGTGAACCAGTCTGGCCTATTACATCCCCCACCCCGACCCTCCCCTGACTCATTCGAAGCCCAGGCCCTGAGAAATGAGCACATTCCCGTCCGCCACGCAGCCTCAGCATGAATCCTGCCTGTCGGAAATGCCTGCTGCTAACGGGCTCTCCTCTGAAACGGGAAGATGGCTCGAGGCAACACCACAGGCCTGGGGGGACCTTGGGCAGTTTTCCCTGTGAGGGTTTGCTATGACCCTGGAGGTCAGAAGACTGGAGATGCCCAACCCTTACCCCTCTCTCAGTGGGTTTTAAAACCCGGCACCAAGATTCCACTGGAGAGAGTGCTGGGCCAAAGGTGAGGGTCACCCCACCTTTACATTAGAGCAGCCGGGTTTCTATGTTTATCTATGGGGGTCTCAGAGTTTTGATCTGAACAAAGGATTCTGTGGCTAAAAAAAAAAATGGTTCAAGACCACTCACTGCATTAGGGGATCTTAGATGCAAATCCCAAATGGGAAAAAGTCCTGGAGTTGGAGGAGCTCAGCTCCCCGCAACAGCACCCCCACTAGAGGTCAACAGCAGTTACCACCTCCCATGACCGGGAACCCTTGGGCTTTAAATCAGCTTTGGATTTTGCCACCCACCCCGTTCCCCCACCCTACACACACACACACACACACACACACACACACACACACACACACACACACACCAGTTTGGAGAAAGAAAAAAAAGAAAGGCTGCTGGAAACCCAATACTGACACCAATTAAAAAACAAAACTCTTCTTAAAGCAGAACATGATGTTCTCTCAGGCTGTAATGCCCTTGACCTCCACCTCTCTGCCCAACTCCTTGTCCTTTAAGACAGTGCAAGGGCCACCTCCCCCCTGCAGGGCCCCCTCCCCCTGCCACTACGACTGGAAGGAAGTCTAGTGTTCCCTCCACCATCTCGCACTCTCTCCAGGATCTGTGCTTGGACTGTGGACTAGACAGAGCAGCCTCAGAGGGAGGCCTTTTGGGGGCTGGTAACTAAACCACTTGGATGGGGTATGAGACAGACCAGAGCTGTGAGGAGTTCTGTCCTACGGGGAGGCCCAGGGGGAGTGCAGTGTTGGGGCAGGGAGAGTGCTCCCCTCACCAGGACTTCCCATTCCCAGAAGATGTGCTAAGTTATGTGGTCGAGTCACTGCATAAAGTGAGAACTGGAGATAAACATGGCTAATTTAGGCAAAATGAGGGCGCTGGGGCCTGAACCTATTCATTCTTCAGGTGTCAGTTTCAACATCACCGCCTCCGAGAAGGTGATGTTTCCCCAATTTCCAAAAGCAGGTTGGGTCCCTCCTTATCTGCACTCTGGTTCTTTACAATGAACCGTCTCAGCAGTGTTCACATTTGGAACTACAGAGTTTTTGTGCTGCTACTGTAAACCCTGTGATGCCAGGGGGAAGTCTGTCTACATCTCCTGGGGCCACTGTGCTTGGCACATACATAATAGAGAATCAAGAAATTGTTGATGAATAAATGAAAGAGTGAGAGAGAAGAATATCCATCAAATCTCAGCAGTCAAGGCCTGCAAGAACCTGTCTAATTTGAGGAATATGGAATTAAAGGCCAAACAGCTACTCCTCCTGGTCAGCAGTTCTCAAACTGGCCTGTGTATCAGAATCACCCAGAGGGCTTGTTAGTACATGAATTGCTATACCCCAGACCCACAGTTTAGGATTCAGTAGGTCTGGGGTACGGACTAAGGGTCTGCATTCTCCCAACTTCCCACGTATTTTTCATGCTGCTGGTCAGGAGACCACATCTGGGGGACCCCAGCTTTAGGTTCTCAGGTGGCACCTACATGATTATAAATTGTATTTAATCAGGTGATTGGGAATACACGTGTTATCTTCGCAAAATGTTTTTAAATTTGCTATAGAGAATAAGCACCAAAATCTAAAGGTCTTCAGACCCAGCCTAAGAAATGTTACTCCAAATAATGTGAACTGTACTGATTTTCTATCTGATTAATGTATCAAGATAGAAGAGACTTTTCCTTGTTTTTTACCCCCCACTATTAAAATTGCAAAAAGAGCCCTTAGTCAGATTTAAGGTCAAAATCACATGACAAACCGGAGAAACATGGATGCTTCCGCCTTTCCCCAGAGCAGTTTGAAGCCTGGAATGGAAGCTCTCAAGAGAGCAGCTTTCCTGCTAAAAGCCAGTGCCTCCCCCTTACCTCTGCGTAATCGGCCACGAGGTAAAGCTCCACATACTTCATGGAGTGTAAATCTTCCCTTTTCATCTAAGAAAGAGATGTAAGCAGATCAGAGCTGGAGAAATGGTGAACTTGGCCTCATACAGAAACCTGCCAACGGTGCTCCTTAATAAGCGGGGGCTGCCTGCCTCACTGACTCCATCTTTGGGTACCAGAGACAGTCCCGGCTGTGGTCACCACCCCCCTCATGACACCTTGCACCCGCCGTCTTGGTCATCACCAGAGGCTGCTCTGGGACTTTGGAGCCAGTCCTCCAGGCTGGAAAAATAGCCAGCTGGGTGGGCTGGCGAGTACAGGCAGAACAGAGGCCAACGTACTGTGAGGGAACACGCTGACATTCAAGTTCCCAAAAAACATTTAAACCACACACCTCTGTTTTCGGTATAAATCAGCACAAGCTTTTGTCATAAGGTAAGGTGGCAAATCCAAAAAGGGAGACATGTGTTTTTTTCCTCCCATTTGGAAGTTTCTGAAACTTGCATCTCAGATTTCAAATGTAGCAGTGTGCGCCCCAAAGCAGCTATTCTATCGAATACAAGGGTGTCTCGCACTCAACAATGACTTAGAAAAAAAATCAAAAAGCCATTCCCTCCTGCTTGGCCATCTCCCTTTAATTCAGAATTACTGCTGGATGCAAAGTAAAGGTTCTCACAGGGGTCAAGACTATCCTGAGGCTGACTCCTGCACCGAGACACTCACCCGACGAGGTCGTTTCGTGGCCAGGTTCGTAAACGGAAGGGCCCAGTCCCTGGAGCTGGGCTTGGAGTGCCTGATCCCACAGTTCCCAGGGGGCAGCTTGAGATGTTCGGATCTGTAAATAAGGTGGTAGCTCTCGCTGTCAGGGAGAGGCTCGATGATGTAGCTGAGGTTACTGCTCACCACAATCAGTCCTCTGTCAAAAGAAGAAATGGAATATTTGGTCAAAGATTTGGGTCCTGAAAAAGTCCCGTGCTCGGGCCTCAGTTTCCCCATATGCAAAATGTCACAGCTGGTTTTGATCCCTGGTTCTTGACTTTATTATGGGGTCACGTACCCTTCGGTGAGATGCAAGATCAGACTTCCTCTCCAGAGAAATGCTCGTGTATGTGAAATGTGGTGTATGGCAAATGCCCAACATGGCATGTGGCAAATTGCAGGTCGAAACTTTTATAAACTCAGAAAAAGACGGAATGGTAACTAGAGGAAGAACACTGGCCCCGGGGTGAGGAGACCCAGGCCCTGGTCTTAGCTCCAACATTAAACCGTCAGTCGCTCTTCAACAAATCTCTTAGATCATCCTGAGCCTCAGTTTCCCCACGTTTAAATATAAATGATAATTTATTAATTTATCAGGACTCTTGGGATGATTCAAAGGCATGACAAGTCTCCCTGCTTGGAAACCTCTCCGATGGCATTCCTAACTAGCCCCATCCGCGAGGCTGCTCTTCGGTGAAAGCACGCCCACAACCAAGCATGTGTGAATACTCTTTCTCTCTGAAAGCAGAATAAAGACCTGTTCGTTCATTATATCCTCTCATTCACTGAGCCCTTACTCTGTACTAGATGTACTGCAGACATCATGCCCATTGTCGAGTAATTAATTCACAGCCCACTGGAGGACAGATAGTCGTTCATTCCACGAATATTTCCTGAGCTCGCTCCTTCTACGTGCCAGGCATTGTGCTCGTTGCTGAGAACAGAGTAGTGGACAAGACAAAGTGCCCGTCCTCATGGAGTTTAGAGTGTGAACATGGGAACAAATCACTATAGCATATAACAGAGATGACAAAAGGGTTTCGTCACCCCTAACACGAATGAACTGGACACAACTGCCTGGAGTGTGGCACCTGTGAGGTTTCTAAGAGCTTTATCTGGACTCAGTGAGAAACAGTGCCATGAATTATCAATCACCATTGCAAATAATCGATGGAAAGTTGGGTAGAGGCCCATGTGGCAGGTATCTGCCATCCTGATGCAGTGAGATGAATACATGGGAACGTCCCCAGGGCTCTGGGGGAGGAGGAAGCCCAGCAATGAGCCGCAGAGGTCCCAGCAGCATTTCGTGTGCTCCCAAACCTCAGGTTCTCACCCACCCAGAAAGTTCAAAAGCTAAAATCTCCCCGATTCAGTCTTTGCCACTTCAAGTTGAAAAGACCTTTCTCTTTAGTTGTCTTGGCTTTCACCCCACCCCCAACCTCTCAGGATCCCTGCCCTGGTTTTGCCCGTTAGAAGGAGCCTGTGATGCTTGCAGGGGAGACAGTGCCAGGTTTTGATCAGCAGTAGCCCTTCCTGGAATCCGTTCCTGGCTGACCTCATTCCAGTGCCGGGGAGCGTGCCGACTTCCCGGCTGCCTCGCCCGGGCTGACGCAGCAATCCTGCAGCAACCCCTGGGCAGGACATCCAAGGTGCTCCCCACACAGCTGGGATGGAAATGGGGCAAAGGGCAAGGATCACATCCGCTCCTGAGTCCAGACAGGAAAGGGCAGGGGGCGGACCTTCTGCGGGCATCCTGTTCCCAAACTATCGCCTCATCTCAGCTGACCAAGGCCCTTTCCGTCACCTCAGTTTCCCCCAATGCCTATAAACATGGGAAACACGGAGGGCTGGACCACAAACCAGCTGACAGTTTTGTGTCACCAGGTGGTAGCTGTGGAGATAATACCCAGTGAGTGGGAAGTTCCATAGAGGGTCTGGGGAAAGTTCCAGTGTAGCTGACTGAGTATCACTTGAACAAGTCTCTGTGCCAAACAGGACAGAGACCATGCCAAAGGATGGTGCGTGGTGAGTAACAATAATCATGGTGGTTACAAATCATCGAGCCTTTGCTATGACCCTGACACTGGGCTGAGTATCTTATCATCCACACCAGCTTCCGTGATCCTCACAAATATTATACCCGTTGTACAAACGAGAACACTAAGGCTCAGCAAGGCCGATTAACTGACTCAAAGTCACAAAGCTGGTAAGGACCCACGCAGTATGGTTCCAAGTCCCACTGCCTTACCTATGACCTCACACCGCGCTCTGTCACAGCGGCCCCATGCAATGGGTCAGAAGGATATCCCGTTTACAGATGGCTACAAGTGACTGGCAACAGCAATTCTCCTCTGGGGTGTGACAGGCCACTACTCAACTGGCCCGTCTGAAGTAAGACTCCATGGTTCTTATTTCATTCCCACATCAATTGTATAAGGCACCATCATGAGTCCCATTTTATAGATGAGGAAACTGAGGCCCAAAGAGATTAAACAACTAGCTCTCATGATTTAAAGTCTGGTAGACTCTGGACCCATACCCTTAACCTCTGTGCTGTCTACCTCCATCAGTGAGTTCCCACCTTGTGGGTCAGGGATTTCTAGGGTTAGAGCCCCCAGAACCATCTATTAGAATATTCTACAGAGTGCATTAAAACTACAGATGTAAAAGACTCAGATCCTACAGGCCTGAGCATCAGCACCCTTAGCAGGTTTCACAGTAATTCCCTCACGGCCACATTCAGGAACTGTGGCCTGGAACCCACCTCTGCAGAAAGCCCCAGGCACTTCTGTTTCAAGGAGTGGGCAGATTACAACCTGAGAAACACAGGCTCAGAGGACACTGAAGGTCCTTCCAGCAGTAAGATTCTGTGGCTGCTCCCCTCCTCCTCCTACTGTAGCCCTTGGTAACTCAAAGATACAGTTCTCCCGACTGCTGGGGGAGGGAGGAGGGACTAGCATAAGTCTCAGCACTTCACAGCAAACTCCAGCATTGAAAGTAGGGGGGGATTTCTGAGAATCTAGTTCCTAAAGTCTTCCCCCATCACCCCCAAGTCCTGCTAGCACCCACCAGCTGCTTGTCCTTCTAGCAGCCTCAGTTGGTCTAATTTGCTAAATATAAAGCACGGTCAGAGCTACACCAGGGGCACGGGAGGGGGGCCCAGAAGGCTGGGTGGCCGGGACCTCACATGCTACTCTCTAGGCCGTCTCGATCCCTCACTGTTAACAGTTTGACACAAATGAAATTGTACAGAGGAACCCTGGCAGGGCAGGCCATGCAGGTGACAGGCGATTCCAGTTTAACCCCTGAGTGACTGCAGGACGTGTACACATGCATGCTTCGAGGAACTAGGCCAGACTGCTTCTGGGAGTTTATCCACTCAGGGCCCAAGGGGGCACATCCTACATCCAGAGCTGCCCCAGACATACTCGCCCGCATACCCCTCAACCCCAATTTGCATCCAAGTGAGAAAGAGTTTCGGGGACCTTCAAAGGCAGCACAGAAGCGAAGAAGAAAGGCATCCAGGTGATGTGCTCCATCTGGGTGGGGTTGGTAAGGCATAAGTGGAGAGCATGGGCTCAGGGGGTGAGACACATCTGGATTCGAATTCTGGCTCTTCTGTTAACTCTGTGGTAAGTCATTCATTAAAGCTGCCCATCTCACAGGGTTGCCATGATTAACTGACAGAAGTAGTAGGCAATATTTACTAATGATTAAACTAATATTTAAAAATAGCAGTCTTTGAGCACATGTCATATATTGGGCAGGGTACAAAGCATTTTATTCTGTAGCCATTCAACACAGGCACTGGGGATGCAGTGTGATTAAAAAAAATAAAATAAAATAAAAATAAAAAGATCCTTGCTCTCAAAGAGGTTGTACTTGTCACCTAATGTAAATCCACCAGAGACATTATTACTACCATGGTTCACTCGCTAGGTGACCTTGGGCAAGTTCCTTTTCCTCTTATCTGAAAAAGTAGGGTAAACCAGGCCACAAAAAGGACCTCTCAGGTTCCGTGCTGAGAGAGAGCGGGCAGTCTCAGGGAGGTGCGCACCTGTGACAGAAGGAGGTGGCTCAGAGACATGCAGCCAGTCCATCCCTGCCTGCCCCTTTGCCAAGGAGTGGCCTGGCCCCTTTCCCCTTTGAATATCTGGTCTTCTCTCTGCAGAACAGATGATAAGTGCTACTACCTCTGTTAGGCTCAGAGTAGGCCCTCACAGGACAGTACCATTAAGATGTGACAGACGTAGATTCTGGGGTCAGAGAATTCCCGGTTCAAAACCTCACAGGTTGCTTTAGTTCTGTAGCATCAGTGTTCTCACCTGTAAAGTGGGAACCGGGGTAGTAATAACATCTCTGGTGGATTTACGTTGGCGGGGAGGGGCATGGACTCCCCAAACCCCTGACGAAATGGTGTGGCACATTTTTTTTTTAATCAGTGTAGCTTATAAATATCCATATTTGCCACTCAATTCTCAAAGGGGTCAGTGGCCCAAATAAGATTACAAAACATTGTATTACGTATCTATGTTCTTTTTTGCCAGGAATACTTCTAAAAGGACTGGTTAATAATGGCTGCCCCTGGGGAAGGAGGTTTCTGGAATTTGGGGGTGAGAAAGAAATCTTTCATTGTGCACTCCTGCACTATTTATTTATTTTTTTTTTTACTATGATCATGTAGTATTTATTCATTTAAAGAAGCCTAAAGACTTGCTTTGAAGAGAAGAGGGGGCCCAGCCGGTCTAGAAACTCAGCTGAATTCCTCTGTATCCTCTGTACCATCGGCCTACAGACCCCACTTGGTGTAAGTCCTACCTATTTTCCCCAATCACATTCTCATGTTTCCAGGAGAGAAGCACTGAGATTTTCCATTGCGGCATGGCTTTATGAGGCTGCTGCTGCAGCTGCTCCTTCTCCAGAGTCTGAATGGAGCCATCTGGCATGAGTCTTCGGCTCTTAAATCAGCCGGGCCTACAGACACCCTTGGTTCCTTAGAGTGTGTAGTGAGACGGCTGGGAAAGTAAGGCGGGTGGACCCCACCAGAGGGAAGCATGCAAAATAGAAACACATGGGTGGCTCACCCGGTTTCCCCCTGTCAGCACAGCTGTGGGAATCATTTACCAAGGCCAAGCCAAGTTCCCACTGCTCCAGACCAAGGGGACAGAGGAAGAGGCAGAGAGAAGCAAGTCGCACCTGCACATTCCATCCTCCTCCTTGGGAAAGACCTTTGTTTACTTGCAGACTGCAGGTGGTGGTGGCTGGACCTGTAAACACCACCAGGAGGCCAGTTGGCTTGGCTCAACCAAGTCACTTGAGCAGGGGATTTGGGGCCATGGTTATGGCCTCCCAGCCAAGCTTGTTTCCTGTCTAATTCCCTCCGGTGACTCACCACGAAGACTTACAGGGGAGATGTGGCCCAATTTGTAAACAAACACGCAAGGATCTACAGCATGAGAGGCCTTGCATTTGCATGTGAGCCTGGGTAAGTCTGAGCATGGTTTCACCGTTACAAAACGGTGTGAGATGATAATAATCCCATACGCCTGTAGAGTGCTGCAGCGTTAACACAGCACACCACGCTCCCTGCCATGCCTATCATCAATGCCCGTTTCACAGAGGAGGAAACAGGGCTCAAAAAAATCCTTTGCAAAACCTGTCTTTCTTCCACCTGTGTAGGCTATGGGAACAGAGTAGGCACCAAAGTTAATCTGTTTACTGAAAGAAACAATCGTCGAATGAATCAGTTGACGGAGAGGAAGGGCGCACAGAGGAAACACCTCCCAGTGGCCCGTGAGAGCCGACTGCATGCACAACGTCCCCGTTCTGCCGTCAGTAACATCATGTTGACAGCTTCACATTGGTCACGGTGGGAATATTTTTGCCAGCATATTGGCAGATGCCACAGATCTGGGCTTTTTTTTCCTTTTTTTTTTTTCGTAGAGCCAGTTTGTCAACACATTGGGTATAGGTACCACATTAAAACCTGGTAATTAAAACCTAAGCAATTGGTATAAGCAATTAAAATACAGGTTTTTTTCAGATCTCTTTTCCAAAAGGAAGAGAGCGTGGGAAGAGTCTAAATAAATTATATTCATTACTTCAACATACACGTCTAGATTCTACTACGTGCAAAGCGCTCAGGCGGGCAGGAGGAGAAAAACAGATATTTAAAATATAATTCATATTCTCAAGTACAAACTATAATGTGCACACAAATTACCTGGGGATTTTTCCAACGTGCCACCTAGTTGGAACTTTTCAGTTAATATTTTTATCTCGAAAATTATCCTTGCTTTTCCTTCCTCTCCCTCCCTCTCTGTTCACTAGCTGCCCTTTTCTTTTTTACCACCTATAGGTACTTCTACCAGAGAAGAACAAAAGAGGAGTGGGAATAAATGTTCAAACTCATCGATTTCAAGTGTATGAACCATGTCTTTTTTTTCTGTGTCTGACATTATGTCATCTGGGGCATCGCCCCTCCTCCCCCAGGGTTGGCCACTTCCTAGAGACGGTCAACAGCTCTCTGGTGACCATGCCTTTCAAATGTGGCTTCCACACTCTGAACCACTCTCCCCCTGTCCTGTTCACCCCAGGCCAGGTACCAGACACTAGGGACAGTCTCTATGCCCCAGATTCCACGGAAATTACTCAAACTAATCATCTCTGAGCCTCACCTGTTCCTTCCTGCAGAAACACAATAAAGACTCTCGCCACATGTCCCCCTCTCCCTCTGCCCCCTGACTGACCCCTGTGCTTCCTGCGTGTCCCCGTCTCCCACACAGCATACCCCCACCTCTTTGGATCCTGAGTACAACAGACTGTCTTTTCAATGGCAGTCGTCTCCTGAGCTCAGGCGGCTTCATCGTCTCCTGCTCTGTTGGCTTCAGGAAAAGCAAATCTCATCCAGTGAATTTATGGATCATCTAGGATTCCCCTTGTCCCTCCCAAGCCCAGCCTTTCTCAGAGCTGGCTTGCTTACACTCTCCAGGTGCCTGCCCAAGGCCTGCCATGCTTGTCCTGAAAATCCCATTCCCAGGGAGAGTGGCAGGTGGCCCTAGCACTGTCTGGGCCTCTTACCTCATTCCTCGGCAAGTGCTGAGTGTGACACTGGACTGTTGTGCCTTCCTCACCATCCCGTGGTAAAAGCAGTGATCCTAGCAAGAAGAAATGGGTGGTTAGGCCAAAGAACACTCATAAGCACGGCAACGTTAATGTCTCACACAGTTCACGGACGATTTGATATCTAGCATAACGTTACAACCTGCAAAGAGTTTTTCAAGCCTCCATTTCATTTGATCCTTGTAATAGCCCTTGGAGGTGGGACAGGGCAGATGTCATCATCGCCACTGAACAGATGAAGAGACTGAGGCTCAGAGAAGCACAGAAATTTGCTGAAGGTCCCCCTGCTGGCTGGAGAACCGGGACGTCAGAGCTAGTTCAGAGCTCTCTGCATGGCTCGATGCTGGCCACAGCAAACACCTGCTTCTGAAGGGCCAGCCACTCCCATGAGAATCACCTCTGTAATCCCCATATAGGGCTGAATAGCGTTCTGTCAAATTTCATGTTTACGCAGACCCTCAGACTGTGATCCTATCTGGAATAGGGTCTTTGCAGATGTAATTAAGATGAAGTCATATTGGACTGGTGTCCTTCTAAGAAGAGGAGAGGACACAGACAGACACACACAGAGAAGAAAGCCAGGCGATAACAGAGGCAGAGACCAGAGTGATGAAGCTACAAGCCAGGGGTCAAGCTAGAAAGAGGCAAGGAAGGATTCTTCCCTAGAGACTACGGAGGAAGCCTGGCTCTGCCAGCACCTGGATTTTGCACTTCTAGCCTCCAGACCTGTGAGAGAATACATTTCTGTTGTTTTGAATCTCCAAGTTCATGGTACTTCGTTACAGCAGCCTTGAGCAATGAATAGCCCCCACTCCCCAGCTCTTCCGCACCTCCCCTGAATCCCTGAGTGCCTGGATCTGACTGAATTTGGCACCTGCATCCATGGCTGCACAGAGGTCGGATGCTGTTCCCTAGTCAGTGTGTCTCAGACCCATCTGGTCCTCCCAGCCCGCTGGATTCCTCTGTGACCACAAACAGCTGCGGAGCACCGCTCTGTGCCAGGCCCCGGGCTGGGCCCTGGAGACTCAACAGTGAGCAGACAGACACAGCTCCAGCCTTCGTGGGACCAATCTTAATTACAAAGCTATAATTACAAACCATGAAGAGTGGCTTGAAATAAAAGTTGGAGGTGTCAGCAGAGCATGTTCTAAGTAGGGTAACCAGAGCGCTCAGGAGGCAAACCAGGACACTGCTGAGTGCTGACATGCGAAACCAGACGATAGGCGCAAACCAGGACTGTCCCGGGCACAGCAAAGGGTGATAACAAGGGACACGTCCCTACAAGCTCCTTCCCAAATGGTCGAGAGAGAGGAGACGAAACCCAAGGGCAAAGCCAGATCATGAAAAGCTCTTAAGAAAGATACAAACCAGGCAGTTGCAGACACGGAGCTTTCTCTTCCCTATTCCCCCATACCCTGGCCCCGAGCAGGGCCAACCAGAAATCTCTGGCATTCACCTATGTAACAGGCCAAGTGATCCATCAGCAGGACCATACTTGCTCGTAGATGTTCCTTGGTCCCCAGAAGGCAGGAATGTGACCCAGGAGACTGCTAACCCACTCGTCTACACTGTCTGGCTCAACCTCCTGACCAGCTCTAGGTACTAGTATAGCCTAGATTCAAGTATTTCGGCATGGCCAGGCCAAATTTAAATGCCCTCTCCCATACCTACCAGCTACATCAACAGTTCCACAACCTCTCCAGTCTCTCTACCTTAGGGGTGGTTGCGAGAGCTCCACACATCAAGGAGCTAGAGCAGGGTACCCAGCCCAGGGCAGCTGGCAACAAACACTGGTGATCGTATCATCAGCATCACATTCTTCTTGGTCAAAGGCAGAATGTGGCCTGGAGGGAGCTGGAAACCCACCAGGGGCCAAATCCTCAGACTTAGCCACACCAATTCTACATCTTGCCAGCTAAGCCCTGCGGCCAAACCACAGCTTACAGGCCAGGCCGACACTCAACTTAGGATCAATCTCTGCACCACCAGTGCCCATTTACCTACTGATAATCCTTCGGCCAGTAGTCTGGCTCCTCCGCCCACTGCCACTCAGGCAGTCAGGGGGAGGGACAGGTGCCAGCCCCTCTCATTGCATCAAATTCTTCTGGACTGCAAACAAGTCAGACCTTGACCTTCAAGGGAGCCCAAAGGAAAGGCTGCTCTACCAGAGACATCCGGCCGCACCTGTGAAAGAAGGGAGGTGGGCACAACCTTCCTTCTGGCCAGGATTCCTTCTGCTCTCAGATGTCAGCCTGTCACATGGCTTCCCCACCTACCCCCAGGCTCTGGGACCTGAAGGCACATCATTGAGAGCTCGAGTTCTGAACCTGATCCAGAAGAGGGGGCCAGGCCTGTATTGGGTAAATGGGGCTCGTAGATACTGGAATGACAGAGAGTCGAGAAGTTCAGAAATGTGGGGCAGCTATAGTCTCGAAAATCTCGGTACTTCCCCAAATAAAGAGAATTCAGATGCAGGGATGGGCGTGAAGTTTCCTTGTACCACTTCCCATCTTTGGACTGATGCAAACAGTGCTCACTGCCTGGATGCTCTCTGAAATAGCACAGCAACGGACTTTTTAACATGCCTTAAATTTACAAAGGGCTTGCACATGCATCACAGCATGTGATATTAATACTTGCCATTCACTGTCAGTAACAATGAGGGCGAACACCTATCCAGCTCTTACAGCAAGATAAACAACTTACGCAGATTTTTTTTCCCCTTTAATTAAGACCATAGCCTTATGAAGTAGATATTATTATTCCCATTTTTTAAAAAGGGCAACTAAAGGTTGGAGAGGTTTTATCATGACTCACCAGGCCACGCAGAATGAAAGTGGAGACTCAAACCCCAGAGGCCTGACTTTAGCCTCTATGCTCCACCTCTCCCAGCAAAAGCGCACCCAGCAAAGCACATAGGAATTAATTTGTCAAAACTGTGTTACCTTCTGGCACCAATGGGGATCTGAGTTCCAGTCTAAGCCTGGCCACTTGTTGGTTATCTGAACATTACTTTTTCTCTTTTCTCAATTTCCTCATCTATAAAATGTGGTGTTGGAAGAGAAGTTTACAAATTCCCATAAAATCAGTGACTCATCTTACCCTTCCATCGCCCTGACAGTCAGCCCTTAGCACATCCAATTTTCAGAGGAAGAAACTCAACACTAGTGTAGTCAAAAGGGTTGTGTAAGGTCAAATAGCTAGTTAAAGCCAAGACGAAAACCCTGGCTTCAGACCCCAAACTCTGAAACTCCTTCTACTGGAACACATTCATAGGCCCATTCCCTCTTCACCCCTCCCAGGGACCAGATTTAGATTAGGGGATAAATCTGATAAGGTTCCCAGACCTCCTGTTGCCCCAGGCCAAGTTTGGTATTAGAGTGTGGTCCTCAACATTTGGGTCAAAGGCAGCTAAATAGTTTACTTCATTCCCTTTTTTTTTGAGTCCTTCAGCTCCCAAATAAGAGAGCTGATGGGAGCCCCATGGGGCTGGGTGGGGGCTCTGCTCTTCATTAGCAGGAGAAGTAAGAAAACAATGAGTGGCACCATACTTCAGCTAGGATATGCGGCAGTCAGAAGACCTTCCGGAAGGAGGGGCATTGTGGGAGTGAGGGGAAGTCCTCTCCCATTCCTCCCTTTCTGAAAAGCCTCTACAATATCTCTGCTTAATTCTGAGAGCATAAAGAACAAGCAAATGAAGTCATGAAGTCACCGCATTCCTTCCCAGCTTCTGGGCCTGAGGCAGCCACCCTGAGGGGGCTTTCACAGCAGGAAGCATGAGCTCACAGCAGACTTGTGCACTGAGACCCATTCTTCAGCTTGTGGGTATACAAATGCGGGCGCCACACTTGGAGGAGGGTACTTTGTGAGGTCGTAAGGGCTAGGGCTTTCGAGGCACACCTATCCTCTCCCCACAGGGAGCTGAAGAAGGTGTGTGGACACACCACAACTGGACAGCTTCTGCAGAGATGAAAAAACAGAGCCTACTTGTCTACTGAGGGCACCGCCCACACTGCCGACTCCTTTCCCATCCAAGAAGGTCTTGATGAAGAAAGCAACAATGATCTTCATATCAGTAATCCAACGCAGCCCCTTAGCTACCTAGTTACTATGCTTTGGATTGCTCATACATATCAAAACGTAACTGTCCCATGTTCCTTTCCTCTTTCAAGGGTAATCTAATATAGTAATCTGAGTTGGTAATGATCAGTAGTGGCTGTCACTGTCTCCTAGACATTCACACTCTGGCATGGATATTTTAAAGAATGGGCCATGGGCATCTCGGGTTCCACAGGAAGCTGCTGGAGGAGCCCTGAGGCAGAGGGGCCTGTCCTGCTGTGCTCACACCACACTTCTCCCATCTACAGGGCACAAAAGTCTATCATGTCCTGCCTCAGAGGCAAAAGACCATCTCCGCTCCTGCTGGAGTCCACCTGTCCTTCTCCTTCAGCCCGCCTCATCAGCCCGGCGTCTGAGAAGGGTCACGGCAATCCAGAGCGTCTCGGTTCAGGCATTAGTGACGTGTAGTGCTGGATTATTCTGTGTGCGGGGATTGCCCTGTGCAGGACTTTTGGCAGCATCCCTGGCCTCTACCCACTAGGTGCCAGCAGCATCCACTTCTCAGTCATGGCCATCAAAACTGTCTCCAGACACTGCCACTTGTCTCCTCCTCTGCTGGCTAAAACTGTCACACAAGTAGAATGGTTTACGATAATTGCATCTGATTAAATTGGTATAAATCATCATGAAATATATTTTCTTTGCTTCATGTTAGTTACTCACATACCGACAAAAGTTTAAGTCAAAGGAATGACTTATAACAAAAGCACTCCTGGCTGAGAACCACTGCCCTGAGCCTATTGCGTCTAACGGGTCCCCTGGTAGGAAGAGCTAGCAAACCAAGAAATATGCATGATTCACCGCCTTTAATGTTCGCCAGTGAGGTGTGGTGAAGCAGACTAAAATGTATCCATCTGAAAGATCATTTTTAAATGATAAATCTTTGTGTAAACATTCGTACTCAAAAACAACTTTGAGGGAGAAAATTCCCAATATAAAAATACAAGCAAAATAAAAAAAACCTTCGTAACCTAAAATCACATTTAAAAAAAGAATAATTTAAACATCTGATTGGTGGGGACTTCAGAATTACTGGTAAATCATTTTTCACTTAAACTTTTGTGAGTAATTAACATAAAGAAAATGTATGCTTCATGATGATTTATTCCAATTTTAATAAGATGCAACTACCTTAAAATATTGTTTGTTTGACCATTTTAAGCCAGCAAAAGACAGAACTACTCAGGAAACAACAAATTCATGTTTAGCTTCTCCTTCTGGCTCCCTCGGTCTTTGGTTGGGAAAAACAACCCCTTGGGAGGAGGGACCCACTCCATGAGTGGCCCCATCTCTTCATTTCCCCCGGGGCGGGACGGGGGAGGGGGACTGGGTCGGGATGCTTCTTGAAAGATATTTGTTGACCTGAACTTACCTCAGAATTTAGCGTGGTGGTTTGAGGGCTGCCACTTGGAGTGTAATGGGTTTCTGTGTAGGCTGGAGCAAAAAGGTGCCTGTAAAGAGTAAGAACAAGCATTTATGTCCTGAGGTGATGGACTCCACCCTCCTGGGACAGCCGCAGGCCATTCTAGCTGTCAGAACCACTCCAGGCATCTCTGAGCAGAAGAAATGAGGCCATAAAGGCCGAAGGAACAACAACAACAACAAAAATCGAGAGGGAGTTTGTTGTGGATTTTACATTCATGGGGATCATCATTTAGTTCAGACACGCCAGACGGAGTCAACAGAACTAAACGCACACTTCAAATCCCCAGGGTTGATGGGCCCTATTGTGTAACTGGACTGATTTTTCTAGCACTGCCTCCACCAGCTTTTGGTACCAGCACTACAATTTTTCCTTAAGGGAATACCTCTCCCCTATTGCATGTTTTGGTGAGACTGTCAATCAGAGTGTCTTGTCTGGCCCTGGCTAAGGGTGGTCCACAAGCCAAGCTCAGCCAATGGCATAATGTTGCAAGACCTGAACAGATGAGATGGGAGCCATCATCTGTCCCTTTGTTCCTGCTGCACTGATTCCAGGAACTGCCTTGGCCTGTCCTTTCTGAGACCTAGCGGTTCAGATTTCCTAAGACCTGGTAGCTCTGTGTGTTAATCTTCCAATAAAGTCCCTTTTTTTCCCCTCCAAAACTGGACATTGGTTTCTCTCCTGCCACTGACTCCTTAAACTGGGGTTAAGAATCCCTCACCAAAGGCAAGGTGACACCAAACAAAGTTCCTAAAATTTCTTTAAAAGTAAATAAAAATAAAAGAGCCACATGAAAAGCAGAATGCATCTAGAGAAAGTCAGGGTCTGGGGTTCTGATGGGAGAGAAACTGGAGTCTAACGATAAAAAGAATTACGTAGGTCTATATATACTATTATGGAAAGAATGTCTAAAATTGAGTTATATAAAAAATAAATTTTAGGAAAGAATGCATTTTTAAAATCCCTTTTAATGAAAAACTAATCATAGCGCATAATAGGGTATGCACTGAAAACAACAGGAGAAGCAGACGCTCACTGTTAGTGGTGACTATCTCAGGAGACTGTGGATGTTCACAATGTCAATCGCATGTTTCTGAAAATTGGTTGATTTTTTAAAAAAAATAATTATTGTGTATTTATTTTGAAAACTAAAAACCTAATTTGAACCTGTTTTTAAAAAGAAGAAAATATAGGCTGAGGTCGGCACAGGAAGCCAAAGGAATCTGCAGGGAACACCCTGGCTTTGGAAGAGGTGACATTTCCCAGCAAGACAAGGTCATTGAAGAGCGTCTCTAGGGTCATTTCTAGCGCTAAATTCTAGGACTCCTGACTGTCAGATTCTTCTCTACCCCCAGAGCGCAGTCAGAAAGCAAATGCCACAAGAACTATCTCTTGAACCAAGGCAAGCCTTTCAACATCCAGCCTTGGACACGAAGAAAAGAAACTCGACAGGGAGATGTAAAAACAAAGCAAAGCCCCAAACCCAGCTTGTGTAGAGAAACTCTCTCATTACATGGAAACTTTGGGTCAGTAGCTAACTTGCCAGATTCTGTCTCCCCACCCTCTTTCTTTCTGTGAAGCATCTAACCAGCAGCCAAGGATCTGCGGGAGGAGTCGCCCATTTGTCTGAGATAGATAAAATGTAAGCCCCATGAGGACAGAGGTCAAGTGTTTTACTCACAAATACAAACCAGGATAGCTAATTATCGAATGGAGGAATGAGTAAATGAATGAGTTATTCAGCAAACTAAGAGCTTAGAACATGGTCTGGAATCCAAAAGACTGAGGTTTCCATTCCAGCTCTGACACTGACTATCTCTACGGCCATGAGCAAGTTACTTTATCTCTCTGAATATCTGTTTCCTCCTCTGCAAAAACGAGGATATTCTACTTTCTCAATAGGACTGTTACAAGTGTAAAACAACAAAATGCATGAAAAGGGCTTAACACCAGGAAGGTACAGAGTGGAAGGGTAAAGGTTAGTGATTATCATTATTGCTTTCAGAAGAGATTATGGTGGAAGAACCCAGAAAAAACTGCTGGGGTTTACCTATTTCCATCTAAATCTTCCCAGTCATTAATTGTCCAGTATTATCACTTGAGAGAAGTAAAAAAAGCCATTAGCTCATCCCTGCAGGCCCATTTCCTGGGTCTGCTTTCCCAGACTGCTTAATGGATGGCCAGTCTCGGTTTCAGCATTTAATGGGCCAGCTGAGTGCCAATGGGATGTGAATTTTCCCGTGGAAAATGTGCTCCTGATAAATACTTTCTCAGCCTCTTCTGAGTTTTAGGGGGGAAAAGACCATTCATTCAGTGACATAAAGATGTTCCAAAGAAAGGCAATCCACACTGGACCTCACAGGTGTCCACATTCTTGTTACTCCTCAGCCACTCGTCCTCGGAAGGGTAAGCATCTTTCTGCAGCTCTTACTACTCTGAAGATTTGTCCCCATCGCCACAGGACTCAGAGCCTCAGTGTTAAAAGGGACCTTTTAACAAACTCATTAAACTGTGGGCTCCCTAAGAGCCGGGGCATGGCTGCCTGTTAAAGGCTTCTTCCCGGCATCTAGGCTCTACCAAACAGACGGTACATGTTTATTTGGTGAATAAATGGATTGATAAAAATAAATAAATAAATGAGTGAATGAACCTTCGACCTTGTTGCCATTCAGCACCAGACATCTCCAGTGACGGAGAGCTCCTGAGACTACCCACTCCACATCTGACCACTTCTAGTAGTTAAAGAAAGTTCTCACACTGAACTAGAACTACCTCTCTGTAACCGGCACCCACTGGCCTTCATTCCGTCTTCAGAATCTACAAGGAACAACACGCTTTTCTTCGGCCTAAGTGCCCTTTTGGGGTGAGCAGCATCAGCACTGCCTAGGAACTAGTTAAAAACGTAGGTTGTTAGCCCCCGCCCCAGATGTACTGAGGCCGACGGAAACTCTGGGGTTGGGCCTAACCACCTGCTGTGATAACTCCCCCAATGACTCTGATTCGAACCACTGCTCTAGACCACAAGACTTCAACGTGTTTTTCAGGCAGGTAAACTTCAGAAATACCAAAATGTCTCACTACCCAGCCCCCACACCTTCCTGCCCGCTGCCACATCCGGGAGCTTTCTGAGCTCGGGACATCCAGACAAGTGGCAATCAAAACAGTTCACATGTATTTAAGTGTTAAATTATTGCACCTTCATGGCATACCGATGAGGAAGGTACTAATCCTCTCCCCATTTCCTGACTGACAACACTGGGAGCTCAGACCTGTAACTTGTCCAAGCTGTCAAGGCACAAGGTCAGAACCGGGTTTCAAAACCAGGTCTGGTGTTTCTGCTCTGTCTCTCTTAGAAGGTGGAGACATAAAACTAAAGCCCTGCCAGGAACCAGAAGCACAAAAAACAATTTGATGGTGATGATGGTGGCTTTGGGGGCATATGTGATGCCACAAAAAGGAGACTCAGCTCTTAGATGGTGACCATGTACAGAGAAGAGCAACAAGTATAAGCAAAGCACGGGGCAGGAAAAAGAGAATGGACACGGAAGAACTTCAGGGCTGTTTTTTTTTTTTTTTTTTAAATAAGAACCCTTCCCAAATGGAGCTACAAATGTTGTCCAGGAAAGTTCTTCCTTTTAAAAGCAAAAGGAAGGGTCATGTTTCATCACCACCATCTGTGCAATTTTACCGATGGACAAAACACCGCTTTCAAATGCTCCCCACTGCCCCAAGCTAGGCCGATCTGTGCCCACGTGGCTCCCTGACACCGCTCTCAGGACCAAAGACACTGCCATCCCCTCACAGAGGGGCCACAGGGCCAGCGAGCAGCCCAGCTCACTGCCCCTTCTCGGACCACATCTGCTCTCTCCTCCTCCCTGGCAAGGGCTGGCTCAGCGGATCGGCAGGAAGCCGTCTCTCACCACTGGAGTGTGTCAGGATTTTCAGGAAACAAGTTGTGAGTGATGTGCGTCCAGGAAGAGAGAAGGACTATCCAAGATTCCGCACCCCGCCCCCTTCTGCTGGCTTTGATGGAAAAGCAGTTTCTGTGTACCCTTTGCCCTCCGTAGCTGCCTCCCGCCTACGCCTCCAGGCGTAGATCTTAAGCCTGCATGCAGGCAGCGTGGGCAGCCCGGAGCTAATAGCAGCCAGCACTGGAGTGTTCACTTTGGGTAAAACCCTGGTTGCCCAGACTCCACAGCCTTTGAGGAAAACCTCTTCTTCTGAATCCTGCTTGGGAAAATAAGCTGCCCCCAAATTCCAGACATAAAACATACGGTCACTCTCCGGGGAAGGACAACAGAATTGCCCGTGGCAGCCTGGAACCTATTTGTACATGAAGCCAGACCCAAAAGCACCCTGCAGTCTGGAAGAGCCCTGACCCATCTCTCCTAAGGCTCGGGTCCTCCAAACCCAGAACCATCCCTTTAAGGACTATTTACCATTGGCCACATTTCAAATGAATCTCTAAAACTTCTTCTGCAGAGAGAGGAGCAGATTTGCAAAACAAATTTGCAAAACATCTTTGAGATCAACCTTCCTTCCAGCTGCTTCAGATAAGCAAACCCGTGAAGATAAAATGCTAATAATTTGTAAACTACCTTGAAAAACAACTTATGCAGACATGCACAGCAGAAGCCAACGTTGCTCATGTCAGTGGCTATTCTCATTGGCACCTCCTTCTCCCAGCTTTTGGCCCATCTAGCTCTGTCAAGAGTATCTGGGCACTTATATCCATCCTGGTGATGCTTGGGAGGTGCAGCCTTGCTGGTCCCTCTTATTTTCCCTGACTGCTAATCGAAGCCTCTTCCATTTCTTGCTCATGCTCCTAATGCTATCATCATGGGACTGAGCCTAGTAACTGTACGACACCGGAAATGGTGTGAAAAAAATCTAAAATCCCAGGCCCCATCCCAGACTCACTGAGAAATTATATTCTCTAGAGAAGAACTCAGAAATCTGTGTTTCTGATAGTTTTTCCAGGTGATACGTTTTTAGGCTCAGAGAATTCTTCTGTTTCATTGGATCAATTTTAACATAATAAATTATTTTTCCCATTTCTAGCCTTCCAAAGCCTAAAAACGATACCAGTACAACATAGAGGGAAAGTCTACGGCTCAGAAAACATTGGTTTGAGTATGAGCTGTATACTCTCCAGATGACTGTTCTTTCAAACCTTGAAAATGAGTCAAAAGATGACCGAGGTCCCTTTCAGTGTCATACAAGGGCACTTATCAGGTTGCCGGCTTGAGAGGCCAGTCCTAGGTTCTTTGGACTCCGTGGGAGGAAATGTAGTTTCAAAAAGACTATATACAATTAATTAGGGCAGCTCTTGTACAACCCTGTACAACTAGATGTTAACTTATGAAAACCTAGTAAGAGACAATGGAGATGTAAATGATTTCCATCCAGTAGAAGAGATAACTCCAAAGGTTATATAGCTTTATTGTCCCTAGGATATGAATGACCAGAGTGTATGTAATCGAGAGATCTTATCTCAACATTCCTTTTTCCACTATTAAAAAATACACATATATATGTCCCTTATCCAATTTTTAAACCAGTTTTATTATCTTGCTTGTTCCCTTACTGATTAGATGAATAAAACTGACAAAAGCATTTGTATGAGCAGTGGTTTACTTGAGCCATCCACTTCCCGGACTGCAAGTGCAGGGAGTAATACTACTATCTATCTCACAGAGAATCGAATGAGAAAACACAGTCAAATACTAGTTCTGATGCTTATAAGTTCTGTGAGCTTAGGAAAACTGGTTAACCTCTGTGCCTCAGTTTTCTCATTTATAAAAGGGAAGAAATGATAGAATCTATCTAATAGGGTTGCTGTATAATGTTAGCAGAGTGCCTGATTATGAATACTTGTTTAAATAAAATGAACAAATGTAAAAGAACTCTTTGTAGAATATAAAGTGTTTGTGTTTTACAAATATTGTTGGTATCACTTTCTCCAAAACTAGCTATATGCACATGTGGCAAATCTTGATAATTGTTAAATAAACATAATGGCTTACTGAGGGGTCATAATCTAGTCTCTCCCCTTTTGAGTATGCTTGGAAATTTTAATATTCATACTTTTTAGCAAGTTAGGTGATCCTGTGCAAATCACAAGCTACTCGGCTGTTTCCCTATCAGATGGAAATGGTGAAGCCAGGACAGGCAGGCGCTAGGAAGGCGTTTTTAAAAGCAGACACTGCTGCTCTAACGTAACGGACAACGCCTGCTGATATTCAGGACAGTAACATAGCAAATTTGGATAAGTATTCTTTTGTTTTCAAAGAAGCAGAAAGAAAAGGGAGAAGAGACGGCTCGAGCTGTTTCAGAATCAAGATTTCCCAACCAGTACTCATTCCACCTCTGACTCCAAAGGAATGGAAACAAACCAACACGCCGAAGCCATGGCCAAATAAGGGACTGACACGTCCAGGGGCCCACAGGCAGAGGCATTCCTTTTTGAGGGAACAGAAAGGCCATGGAAGGGGGGAACTTTAAAAGGCTGCTCCTAATGTAAAGAGCGGAGATCTCTTCCTACCCCAAGGACTCACTTCAGCAAGCATCCGTGCTACCCGAGGACCAGCTCCAGGAGCAACACTGTCAAGCAAGATGGCGCCATCCACGAGCCTGGCTAAAAGCCAAAGCTACTGGGCATGTAGCTTCTATTAAGGAAATTTCTAAACAATGCATTATGTCAACATTCCTTTTCACCAACCACTTCCCATTACATCTTCCCCCAATCCTCCACCAGACCCAGTACCCTTCCGACAAGCTCCTGGTCCTGTGTTTTGCTTTTATGTTAAATACCAAAGGATGTTTAGATAAACGCTGTTTACTCCTTTGGTGAGCAAGGTCTCTATTTAATCCTCTTCATGCCTCCTTCTTGGCTGCCTCCACATGAAGATGAGCAACCTCTCTGTACAAACACAGCAGATTCTTGGGATCAGGGAGATTAACTGGCAGGGACTTACAGGGCCTTCAAAATAGCTCACCCAAGAAGAGTTTACAGATATTTTTTTGCAGTGTCCCAAATAGCCCATGATGGGTATTTATTAGAACTAGACAGTTAAAGGAAATGAGGGTACTATCTTTACTCTTTCTCAGAAAGACAAAAAAGTAAAAATACTACCTGATAGCAGCCTCCCTGGCAACCAGTTTTTGGTGAATAGTCACAATGCTTGTCTATCAGATTTACCCGAAGGGAAGTGCCAATGCAAAAGGTAACTGGCCAAACTATAGAGACAAATTTTGTGGATAAGACAAAGAGGAAGTGAAAAAAAATTGAACTTTTGAGATCACAGGACCTTTGAGAATATGCTTAGAAAAAGGGGAATAGGTGGACCATCCCATGAAAAAAGCAAACAAACAAAGAGCAGGAAGTGAAGACCACAAACCAATCCGCCCTAAATGTGGATGACTGGTTCCTTTTAGGCTCTGATTAAACATCCCAGTAACTATGATAAATCTTGCCCAATGTTTCTTCACATCCTAAAGCACAAATCATAACTAAAGCACAAGTCAAGAGGGTTAGAACTTGGAATGCCGTCCTAATTCATTGTGGACATCTGTTGTCCTGGCCTCCAGCATCCCTGCCACCTTCTCGGGATAACAGTGCCCCACTCTGCATTTAGGGAGAGGCTCCGCTCTCTCTGCATGCTGAGCGTCATGACAAGCCAGGACAATGGGGTCTCAACTAGCTGAATTTAAGGATGAGTGACACTTGGTGAAGATGGCTGCAGCTGAGTCACCCCAGTGGTGGCAACTGAAGAGAGACTGTCTATGAATTCTTACGTCGTATCTTTTCTGAGCCCTAGTCCCTCAGTTTTCCCCTCATTCCATGTGTTGCTCCACATTCTTTCCAAGAAGATTTGGGAGGCAGGGGATGGGATGGCGTTAGTGCATAAACTGCAGTCCACTGCAGTGAGAGATCTTTACGTGCCATCCTCTTTGTCCAGTGTTTCCCTTCACTTCACTTTTGCACATGAAGGATTTGAAAAAGAGCAAAAACAACTCATGCAACATCAGGCAATTATATTTTGCTTCTAAACCCATCAGTCTAAATAAACTAAAGCAAGCTAAATGTCAGTGGTAGATGATTCAAGAGTCAGGCCATCCAGACACTCCCAGAGGGCAGAGAGGAAGGATACTCATGAAATCTCATCGATAATTGCTTATTAAGCAGCATAATACAGTACAAACTGCAGAGCACATGGCATCAGGAAGACCAAGTTTCTCCTGGCAAGAATTCACCACGGATTTGCTCCAGGTCGTTGGCCAAGCTGCATACCTCTTCTGAACCTAAGGCTCTACATTTGCAAGCCCACTCACTCACTCCACAAGTATTTATTGAGGCCAATCGTGTACCAAGCACTGTGCTAGGGATGCGGATGAGGCAAGCACGGTTTTCCTGCCCTCCACCCAGCACTTGTATCTTCCATCGTGAAGATTAGAGGAGGCCGACGGGTGGCAAAATATGCCATCCTAAATATGCCACTTTAGCGTAAGGATCATTCTGACCTGAAGACAACTGAGAAGAAGGAGTTCCTACAAGAAAAGCTTCTTGACCTCCCACTATTTGCCTAAAAGCAGGACATAAATTTTCAAAGGCATCCCTCCTCCCCTTCTTCAGAGAAGGAAAAAAGTTAATCACCAGAGACAACTTTAGATCCTATCAGACTGGGGAAGGAATCTGTACAACTAACTTAACTAACTTTTAATTTCCCATATATTTACCTGCATTTTACCACGTTAGAGGCCTAACAGCTCTTTCATTTGTCCTGCCATTCCTCCACATGTATTGTTCTTTGTTGAAGATGCTACAGAAGCCTAAATTCTAAGTGAGTTACTCATTTTTCCCTGGGTATCTCCCATGTGTACGTGTTAATAAACTTCTATTTTTCTCTTGTGTTATTCTGTCTTTTGTTACGGGGTTCCCAACCAAGAACTTACTTAGGTAGAAAACCCCTACAAGGTCATCTGTGAAAGTCATTTGCAAACACCTACAGGCCACAGGGAAGGTAGGTCTTACTATCTCGTTCCTAGAAGCCAAGTCACTGTTTCATGGCTCATTTTCCTTCCTTCCCAAATTGCTACAAACCAGAGTTGCAACCAAATTCAAAATTCTCCGAACAAGCTGCCTACACAGGTGCAGAGCAGGGGTGCATGTGTGCATGTGTGCTGAGGGCAGAGAGGAAGCACAACCTGCAGATCAGGACCTCGGGCTGCTCACTCACCTTTGCTGAGCCCCTTTCCACGGCCATACTCCTGTCACCACATAACTGAGCAGCCACTTTAATATTTGCCTTCTTACCCAAACCCCAAATCTAGCATCATGAAGCCAAGACATAAAGAGCTTCTGGAATACATGGACCTGACGTCTTTCCCAACACGTAGAATCACCTCTTCTCCTAGCACTCCAGTTTCCCTCCAAAGGCATCCCTTTCCGTGACTTGATGACTTGCCCTTTCTTTCCCCAGGAAGGGTGAAGCAGCGGGCGGGCGGAGCGGGCAGGAGGGATTGGAAAAAGAAACTGTGGCTGATATAATGCAGCCATTATAGGCCCTTGGTCCATCTGGACCTCTCTCCAGGGAGACTGATGCAAGAGGACAAAACGTGGAGACTGCCAATTTTCTGCAAACCCAAACCTCAGGGGAAATAAATAGAAGGAGGAAAAGGGGGCAGTGGGGCACATGGGAGCTATGGAAGCAACTGGAAAACAGCGGTAGCACAGAAGTCATAAAGACCCCATTTCTCCTTAAACTGGCTGAGGAAAGCCTGGCTTGGCTCCACCTAATGATATCATTGTTTTCAACAAAAGCTGGTTTGAGAGCCCTCAGAGAGGCCCCAGTGAGGCTTCAGCAGCTGGGATGGGCAGAGGTCTCCTCAGTCCTGGAGAGATCAAGTGTTTAGAATTGCAGACAAGGAGGAAAGACTGTGTTAGAGCACCAATTACAGAGAGAACAGGAGCAAGAACATCTCTTCCTTGTAGGGTCATAGAAGGAGTCTAGAGGCTATTTTTCACACAGATTTTTATCAGTGGATTCCCACAACAGTCCTGCAAAGTCGATGACTGGGGAAGAGAAAACTAAAGATCTGAGGAAAGAATGGCTTGTCCGAGGTCTCACCACAAGCTAAGATTAAACCCAGGGATGGGCACCACTGACCTACTACTCACTCAAGCAGGAACCTCAGACTGGCCCTTGAATCCATCCTCTCTCTCAGCCCACATTCAACCCATCTCCCAGTCTCCATGACTACACCCTATAAATATCTTTGGAATCCATTCCCTCCTCGCCACATCAGATAGCTCTTCCCTAAATTAGACCAGCATAATTTCTCACTCAGATTATAATAGAGCTTTTGAATAGGCCTTATGACTATCGCTAGTCTTTCTCAAATGCATTTAGGATGCTGTCACTATCTGGCTTTTAAAATATTCTTCATCAGCTTCCCATTGCCCTCAAGGTTGATGCCCAAACCCTTTAAGGAGCCTACAAGGCCCTTCAAAGACTCACCCCTTCCCACCCAGCAACCTTTTTTCACCATTTCCTTCCTCCCTTGCTCTCTGCTCTAACCATAAAGAACTTCTTTTCATCTTCAAATGCTACTCTTGCCTTTAGGCCTTTGTTCTTGCTGTTTGGAACCCAGTTTCCCTGTAGAAGCCACCCACCTTTACGTCAGCCCTACTTTCTCTTTATTCACTTCCTCCTAGCGGCCTTCTCTGATCCCCAATCCAGGGTCGGTTCCCCACCCCCAAGCTCCTACGGCACCTCTACTTCCTCCATTGCAGCATGTCCATCTACATTGCTCAGTAATGGTTCAGTTCCCTATCTCCTCCACTGGGCTCTAGGCCCCAGGACAGTGGAGACTGTGTTTTGCCTGCCACTGCTCTCCCAGGAATGCCAAGGACCTAGCCCGACACCTGCCACCTGCTCAGCACTCACAGTATTTGCTGAATGAAAGAAGAGAAGAAAGACAGGAAGTAAAGAATTGCCAGTGCATAGTCCAGAGCTCAAGCCTGCTGTGCTGGAGACTGTCATCAGAAAAGCCAGGGATTC
Source organism: Macroglossus sobrinus (assembly GCA_004027375.1). Lineage (NCBI taxonomy): Eukaryota > Metazoa > Chordata > Mammalia > Chiroptera > Pteropodidae > Macroglossus > Macroglossus sobrinus. The sequence goes on along the minus strand of PVKZ01001051.1, from coordinate 182,290 downwards.
CCTCACCCAATACCTGCCTCCAAATGAGTTTGAGCAAGACCTGCCACTTGCCCCAAAAGCCTGTTCATTTAGTATCAGAGGTGGCAGCCAAAAAGGTCTGTGCATGTCATTGAGTTCTAAGTAGAGAACAACAAGCTTACTTTCTTCAAATCAGAATATTTCCTGGGTGAATGTAAATGTGGCTTCATTCTCAGGACAGAATAAGTCTGGAGGCCCCAGTATCGACTTCCTCCCCCTGTAGATTTTTCCCTGGGATAGTCATGCTCCACTACCAAAGCACAAAGGTTGGGCAGTAGAAACATCCTCCAATTTCCAGAGAGTCTGGATGATGAGGTTAGGCATATCCTTGAAGCTAGGGAAAAAATAGAGGTCTGAAAGGTACAACTCCTGGCGCATCTCCCAAACCCAAGCGTTGGCCCACACATCCATCCTCCACCACGCCCTGCTTCTCAGGAGACTCCGTGCCTCCCCAAGTGGTAAAGAAGCCACCTCTGCCTTGTGCTAGGTCCACACCTCCACCCACCAGGTACACCGCTCTCCATGTGGCTCAGCCTAAATTTCCCATTGATGGGGAGGGGTGCGGGAACTGCTTTTTCTCATCCAAGATGTAGAAAATACAGCCTAGATTTAAAGTGCGCCCCAAACACCCTTCTAGAAGTACCCCACCTACCTCCCCGACCACACGGTGGTTTTACCGTTGAGCGCAACTCAACGTCAAAAACAGGAAAATAAAAAATTGAGTTCTAAGCCGTTCAAATCCTTGGGTAGCTCAGTTATGTAAGAAAAAAGAAACCCCTTCCCCATTTCCCACATTCCACTCTTCTGAATTAAAATGATTTGGCCAGTTGGAATACTGAATTCCCAAGAGATTATTAGTACCACAGCTTTGGTTCCCCTTGATTCAGATAAAATATTTGTATATTAATTTCTCAGTCTGAATTCCTTTCTCATTTTTCCACTCACCTCTCCTCCCTCCCTCATCCACAGCCTCCCTCCTTGCTCCTGGAAGGCAGAGCTCCAAGCAACCCTCTTTAAGGAAGCTTTCTCTACCTCCCAGTCAGAAGTTCTCTCTTCCCTGTAATTCCAACTCTATTATGTAAGTCTGGAATCTGCCTTGGATCTGGCTGTTGTATGTTTTCACGGCCAGGTGACAAGACTAGTGTGTTTGTATCTGCTTCCTACAGCACCTAACATAGGGCTTTGCACATAAACACTCAACCGATATCTGCTGAAATCAACCTTGTAGAATGGAGACAAGTTAGCTCTTGCTTAAAAAGCAGGAGATTCAACAACTGATGGATGGATGAACAAAATTGGTAAATCCAAACCATGGAACACTAGCAATAAAATGGAATGGAGTACTGACACATGCTTTTCAACATGGCTAGAACTCGCAAACATTACACTAAGTGAAAGAAGCTAGTCACAAAAGACCACATATGATATAACCCCTTTTATACAAAATATCCAGAACAGGCAAATTTATAGAGGCAGAAAGCAGAGTAGTGGTTGCCTAGAGTTCTTCGGGGTGGGGGAGGGAGCATGGGGAGTGACTGATTACACCAGTTTGCTAGCACTGCCTTAACAAAATACCACACACTGAGTGGCTGGAAAAACAAATGTATTATCTCACAGTTCTGGAGGCTAGAAGTCAAGGGTCAAGGTGCTGGCAGGGCCATGCTCTCTGTAAAGGCACTAGGAAAGGGTCTGTCCCAGGCCTTTCTTCTAGATTCCTTGGCTTGTGGCATATGTCCAAACTGCCCCTTTTTATAAGGACACCAGTCATATTGTATTACATGTCACCCTACTCCAGTATGACCTCAACTAATTATATCCACAATGATTCTATTTCCAAAAAAACGTCACTCTGAGGTTACTGGGGGTTAGTACTTCAACAAAGAAATTTTGGGGGACACATTCAACCCATAACACTGCTAATGACTTCTTTTGGGGGATGATTCAATGTTCAAAAATTAGAATACGATGCGGTTGCACAACTCTGTAAATATACTAAAAATATACTGAACTGTATACTTCCAATGGATGAACTATATGGTTATGTAAGTTATATCTCAATAAAGCTGTTTTTTAAAAAGGCAGGAGAGGTTTGAGTTTAAAGAGTGTGCTCAAGTTCAGCAGTCAACCCATGCATGAGAGTGTGTGAAAACAAGTTCTCTCAACAAGGTGACAAGATGTAACTCATGCAGATGCCTTTATCTGTCTGTCCTGATCTATTCAAATTCCCTTTGACCCAGTGATTCACATCTAGGAGGCAATCCTCTAGAACTACTTTCCAAAGAACTCAAGGGTGTTCACTCCAGCACTGTTTGTAGAAATGAAGAAAAAAAAATAAGGAAACTGTGGGAAAGCCCATCAACACGGGCAATTCAATTGATTGCAGCATTTTGCTTATTAATGAACCTGAATGATGGGTACATGGGGATTCATTATATTATTCTCTCTACTTCCATGTGGATTTGATGATTTTTCATTATAACAAATTTTAGAAGTTCGTTATACATACACATACAATGTAACATATGATAAATTTACATGGAAATGTATCTGTAATATACTCTTCTACTCTGTTATAGGAATTTTAAATAGTACAGCTTTTGGGAGGAATCTAAGGAGTGAGAGGTACAATGTCAAAATTTAAAACATTTTAAACATACATGCTATTTGACCTTGCAACTACTTCTAGATATCAGTCATACAGAAATAATTATAAATGTGCTTAAAGATTACGAATAAGCAATATCATTGCAGCAATATTAGTAATAGCAAGAAACTGGAAATCTAACTGTCCATTAATAGAGATTAATAAATTTTGGTCCATGGAATCCTATGTCACCATTAAAAAGAATGAAACAAGTCTATAAATGTGCTAATGTGGAAAGATATTGAAGACAAATAATGAAAAAGCAAATTATAGAATAGTATATAATGATCTTATTTATTTTAAAATTCTATTATTTGTGTAATTTTTTCCTTGAATTTTACTATCAAAGTTTTCAAACATTCCAAAAATCTTTTGTGTAAATTAAAAAAAAAAAAGTTATTTGGGATTGCCCATGTTATATTTTTCCAAGTGAAAAAAAAAAAAAGGTTATGACCCCATCTAGGTAGACATACATATGGTTAACAAAATCTGTGTGAAATAGCACATTCATGGTAAACGCTCACTCGCTGGATGCCAGTGACCATTGCCTTAGGGTGAACAGTCTGATGGTAAAGGAATCCTCAAACTCAAGAATCAACTCCTGACTTCTTGCAAGTGCACAGCTTCCCTTCGCTCTGACGAGGGCCCAGCTAAGGCCAACAGGGCAGCTGGCAGCTTCCTCCCATTCATTTAGCCCGTGCTCCTGCTGAAGGCCCGCCAGGAGAAATAAGCTTGAGACAAAAGAAAGCCATGGACATCCTTCCTGGCTACACAGGCAGCACTGGCTGCGGGTCCCTGGACGAAGACAGAGCCGGAACCAGTGAACACATCCTGACCTCCTTATCGGACAGTTCAGGGCCCTGCCGAGGGAGGGGCTGGACACTGATTCTACAAGCACAGAAAAGAGATACAGTTTGGCTGACCGGTGAACCCTGCAAAGCTGTACTCTGGAGATACAGTGAGGTCACACCGGGCATGGCTGGAGAGCAGAAGTGAGCTTCCTCCCGGGGGCACTGGGTTTTAAGGTCAAGTCCTCTTAATTTGGAAACTAACTCAGGGGAATTCCCTGTTACTTCATCCTTAAATGTTTTTCCAACCCTACAAAATACAAATAATAGTGACTATTTATTGAGCTCTCGCAGTGCACCGGGATGGTGTAAGTCCTACAAGGGCATTATGTTGCCGAATTCATAAAATATCTGACAAGGTGGCCACTGTTGTTAGCCCCATCGTGTGGATGAGGAAACTGAGGCTCTCGAAGGGGAAGCGACTTGCCAAAGTGTATATTACCGGTGCGTGCAAGAAGCCAGGCTCTGAATCCAAACCGCCTGATTACGCCACTATGGGATACTGAAATCCGAATTCTAACCAGGGTCTAGGGAAGGAAGAAAGAAAGAAAAGAGAGGAGGGGGCAGAATAATGCAGAAGTAATGCCAGTGCTAATGAAAGAAGGGCATTCTGAGCAAGGAAGGGGCACCCAAGATGCAACTGCAAGGCCACCGCCAAGAGCCTGGCTCTGCCCTTCCCACCCAGATAACCTTGAGCAAGTTCCATGACTCCACACCTCAGGGTCCCCAATTGCCACGCAGGTCTACAGCTCATGGAGTGGCTCTGACAATTCAATCAGATGAACCACGGAGAGACTGCAGAACAGAGCCTGCTACAGAGGCATCTCCCGCGTTGCAGCTATTACCGTGGTTGTTGACATCGTTATTCATATCTGACCATCATCCGTCAGCCAGAAAGAGGGCAGAATGGGTATCAGAGTTCATGATCCAGAATTTAGGAAACGCCAATAAACAATCACCATGGAGTTGGCCTAGTTTTCAATGTTTTTCTCTTGTCACCTTCATAATTGAAGACAGTCACAGGGGCCACATGCAATGCTTTTGTAACACCAAGACACTTTAGAAAACACGTGTGTTCTTGACTCTACCTTAATGAAAGCTAGCATGTACTGAAAACCTGCTTGTTATATGCTAAACACATCGCAATACATTATTGCTCAACCTCACAAACCCTGTGTATTTGTATTCTGTGGCTTCTGTGTCACAAATGACCACAAACTTGGTGGCTTAATAGTACAGAAAGTTATTCTCTCTTGGTTCTGGAGGTCAGAAGAACAAAATCGTTATTACTGAGCAGAAATCAAGGTGTCAGCCAGGCTGCTCTCTCTGTGGGGGATTCCATTCCTTGTCTCTTCCAGCTGCCAGTGGCCGTCTGCATCCCCCAGCTTGGGGCTTTATTACTCCAATCTCTGCCTCCCTGGTCACACTGCCTTCTCTTCTATCTATGACCAAATGTCCCTCTGCCTCCCTCTTATATACTTGGGATTGCATTTGGAGCCCGCCCAGATAATCCAGGATAATCTCTTCTTTACAAGATCCTTAAATTAGTCACACTGACAAAGACTCTTTTGTCATATATGGTAGCATAGCCTTACATTCCAGGGATTAGAATGTAGGTATCTTGAGGCAGTGGGGGCAGGCGGCATTTTTCAGCCTACCCCACCTTGCAATGAATGTTTAACGTCTATTTTCTAGACAGGTGGTAGAAGATAGTAAGAGGCAAGTAGACCTGAGTTTGACTTTGGGCTCCACCTGACTTCCTGACATCAGGTAAATTACTTGAATTCCTCACACTTAAGTTTCCTCATGTATAAAATGTGAATAATAATAATATCTCTTTCAAAAGGCTGCCATGAGGATTAAATAAGGCGCTGTGTAAAGTGCCTTTGCACAGTGACTGGCTTTCAGTAAATGCTCATGAAGTAATATTAGTGTGAACACAGATGAAGAAATAACATCCAGAAGGCAAGCGACTCACTGAAAGCCACCTAACCAGGAAGTGCCAGGGCCTAGAACTGAATCTGGGTCTCTCTGGCACCAGAGTTCAAGCCTGTTCTGCACCCCGTGGATTATGGTGTTCCAGGCTCATGTGTTCACGGCCTTCAGAACCAACACACCTGTGTCATTTCAATTCCTGACGCTCCGTGATCCTCTTTTACAGCAACTGTACAGCTGCAGTCCCACAGATCATCACTCCTAATTATTCAGATTGAGTTTAGACAGTAGAGCCTAGGACAGTAGTATCGTGTTTTAAAAATGATTTAGAAATATTGGAGATCTGCTTAGACAGGGGATAGAGAAGTTGGCTTGCGCAAAGATCACATCAGATGGGCTGGCAGTCCATTTGGTCAGCAACTCCATGGGTCCTGGACATCACGAGAATTGTAAATGATACCAATCTCAGTCTACAGTTGGACTACAGTTGGCATCTCAAACAGGACCACACGGTCTCTAGGGGACATAGTACCGACCGACCAAGCACAGCGCTTGGAATTTAAATTTACTTATGCATTCGCTGCCTCAGAGTCAAAGCAGCAAGGTCAATTCAGTTCCCGATACTTCAAAAAAGGGTTTGAAAAAGTTTTCAAATACGCACAGGCAGCTCTCATCAAACTCTGGTGTCCCCACCCATGTATGCAACCATTTCCTTGGCATCGGTCTCCGTGGGTTATACAATCTCAGCTGTGGGGGAATGGGGAGCCCAGCTGCACGCCGAGTTTGGAAAAAAATTTTGAATACTTTAGATCTGCCAAGTACTTGGTTAAAGAATGATATCCTCTAATTTCTTAAGCCATGTGTATTTTAGGTGAAATGTAACCCATATGTCTGCGACTCATTTAAATGCGACGCAGAGAAGCACGGTTTCCAAAAAGCATTGGGATATGGTCTTAAGCCTTCCTTAAGCTTCCCTTTGATCCGGGACATTGAATTTTGCCCATGAATGAAGCTCTTCACAGAGAGGGACAAAGAGAGTTGTCCCTTTTCCTGAGTAAGAGGTTAAAGTGTCCTCCAGAGGCTAGAGGAAGCTGGGAAGGTGGGGCGAGGGGGAGCTCCATGGCCTGGGTGGCAAGCAGGGGGCTTCGCTCTGAAGCAGCTACGGATTTCTACCAGGCCTCCTCGGAAGAGAAATGCAGCAGTAGTAAGAGGTCACGAATCCATCCTTCCAGGGCTGAGAAACTCCTTTCCTGCCTGCCAGTTCTCTCCTTCTCAGGTCCTCTAGTGTCATACAACTCAAATAGAGTGAAAGGAAAAAGAAGATTAGGGAGCTGAATTACTCCGTAGAGTGGATGACTATTGATTTTCCAGGTTGTAGCTTGATTTCCAGGCCAACAAAAGCAGTCTCCTTCCCTATGGTGCCTCTGAGGGACTGATAACAGGTCAGAGATATGAAGAGAGATTAAAGTCAGATGTAATGGTGGGAACTATAATCAGCAAACCTCTAAACGCCCAAATTCTTCCTTGACAATTACTGTTCCTCATGAGGTCTGGAGGTAGATACACATACAAAAGAAAATAGATTTTCATTCCCATTAGCGAGACCTGTGCAAACAGGATCTTTCTTTAGCCAGGGCTGGAACACAATGAATGGGGTGAAACCAAAGGACATTTGCCCCTTTTCCAAGCCAAAACCTAAACCTTATTATCATTCAGACTCAAGGATAGACAGTATAGTCAAGAGACGAGAATTCCAGAATGTGCTTAAGAGATTAGCAGGGAGAAGCATATGGCCAAAGGTCCTCTGGGCACAGTGCCCACTACTTGAGCTGCTCATTTGCTTTTGAAGGTGACCTTGTAATGTAGTGATCCTGCCCTCTAGCAATGCAGCCCAATGAGCATCCTGTCAGCTGGTTCAACAGTTCGGTGACCTCCCTCCTGGGAGAAGGCGGAGAGAGAAGAGAAGACAGCCAGAGCCTGCATCTCCCTGGAGGTGTGCACGTCCCCAGATACTTACAGCTCAAGAAGGTTTCATTTGACTTCAGCCAACAAGTTTTTGTCTAATATGGCTAGTCCTCAGGACATGGGGGAAATTATGTGGAGAAAAAATATTATGGATGTATGCCTCAGAATTGTGGGCTGGGGAAATAATGGCCCATAATTCCTTCTCTGTAATTTCCTCTCTCATATTTGTGTTGCTAAACAGTGGGTCCTGAGCTAGCAGTTCTTCCTCAACCTCAAGGTCCATGGTTTTGGGGGTTATGCTGCTCCCTATTTCCAGAGATGTCTCCACAGTTGAAGAGCAAAATCCTCGAGACAGGAATTTCTTTTCCATTTTTCCACATACACAGTGTTCTTTAAATAGGTAGTTCAGGAGATACTCTGAGAGCCTAACTGGGACCAAATCCCCATGTTACAGATGAGAAAGCTGAGGCCCAGGAGGGCCAAAGGCTTTTTGACCAATTCCACACATCTGTCTCTGAGCTCAGTATTCTCTCCACTGTACCACACTGCCCCAAACACAAGTAAGGTTCTCTTAGCAACAGCCATGCACCAACATTTGTAAATAATGTGTATGTGTGTGAGTCAATATGAAACAATGTAATAATATGTACTTTATTCGAGCAGAGTACTACCTAAATGACACACCGCTGAGTTTGAAAATATCAGCATGGAACAATATGTATAGTATAATCTTATTTCTGTTCTTCCCTCCCCAACAAAAACAGCAACTTATGTGTGCTTCTGTGCCATCGTTCCTATGAGTATCTATATGTGTGTTCTCATAGGCACAGAAAAGGTCCAGGGCACACCCACCAAACTGTTCATCATGACTTCTTGTGGGTGGGAGACTCATTCTTTTACTTATCATACTTTGGTATTGCTACACATTTTACAAAGAGCATGTGTAAATTTTACAACTAAAAAAACCACAGGTGAGAAATAACAATAGCTGCCATTTATTGAGAATGGCATATAAGCCAGGCACGAGGCTGGGCTCTTCGCACGCATCATCTCATTGCATCCTCCCTGTGGCTCCAGCATGTAAGACTATCATGAAAACCCAGGTAGGGAAACTGAGGCTTAAAGAGGACATCCAGCTAGTAAGTGGGAGAGCTGGAATCCGAACCCGGGACTATGTGACACGAAAGCCATATGCAGATTATCCCTATGATGCACGTGTACTCGGCAGAGAAAAGGGTGTGCGTCTCCCATGGGAATGTCGTCTATTTATTCTCCATGGCTTCCCAGCAGAAAAAGTCTGCCAGCTGCCGTGTATTGAACTAAGGCACCTTGGGGTATCTGCTGCCTGAGCTGAAGGCCTCACCCTCCTGGCCCATGCCCCGTGCTCCTCTGTCCTCACCATTCTTGGCGATCTCTCCATGTGTGAATTCCATTAAAGGCCTGCTCACTGCTATTTTGGGCCATGCATTAACACGTGGGCTTTGATTTGATGGGAGAAGGCCAGACACCTCAGCATGATGAAAAAGAAATCAGCAATGTCCTCTCTCTCCTCTCAGAGTCCCAGAAGCCCACAGCTCCTGGGGGGGCCTGAGAATCCAAAGTATGGGAAAATGTAGGTGGCGAAGTGGAAACTTTCATATCTATTAAGACACTTTCTTCTCCTCAGAATTGCCATCTCTGAGCCATCCACACGGCTCACTTCCTCACCTCCTTCAGGTCTCGACGCAGGTACCAATTCACCACCAAGGGTTCCTCTGACCTCCATTCTGAAACAGCACCCCCTCCCCACCTCTGCTCTCCCTGGCCCTGTGTGCCTTAGTTTCCTGCGCACAGCTTGTCACCAGACATACTCCATATTCACTGGCTTGTTTACTGTTCCCACCACTAGAATAGAAGCTCCGTCAGGGCAGAACTGTTTTATTCATGGCTGTGTCTCCAGTACTGACCCTGGTGCCTGGAATGCTATGGATACGTAGGAGGTGAAAGAAACGAATCAATCAGTCAAGGAACTTTAAGAACCAGAGCTTGAGGAGGAGTCAGTTAACACAGGGCCTAGTTTCCCCTCAAATATCGTAGGACCATAAAAACTTTAATAGGGATCTGAAAAATCAGAAAAGCATCCTCCCTGCCCCCACGAGCTTTTTTTGCATCTGGACTCGCATGCAGCATGAATGAGAAGGCTTTGGGAAATAAACACACTAGGAAGTCGTGTGCAGTTGGAGTTCCGCTTACTAACACATGTTCAAAAACAAAAAGCCCAATTTAGACGAAAATAGCAGGAAGCCATTCCCCAGGGATACCTGATGAGGTCATAGTGCTTGGCGCGGCTGTTTTCCATTTTCGTCGAGTCCCTGGCAACTCAAGGAGGCCAAGAACCACATCCAGTCCCCCGCCACTCACGGGGCCGCTAGGGAGCTGCTCGGAGCAGCAGACCATAGACCCGCGTCCACGGGCTCTCCTGGACTCCAGACCCACGCCGCGAGCACAAGTGGTCCTAGCCTCGCCTCTCATGTGCCTGCTGTGTGACCTTAGACAGGTGCCCACCTGCCATTGAGTAGAGGTTTCTGCATCCACGCAAGACCATTGCTCTCAGTGTTTTCTAAGGTACTGTCCCGCTGCAACTTCCTATGACCTCTTGCAAAGGTTCCAGAACAGGAGCGGAGAATGAGTGCTGGACCCATCTGGCCAGTCTAACTCCTAAGGGTTTGCCTGTGACAGCAGCCCCACCACTTACAATGTCCAGAGGAAACTGAAGGGTCCAGTGCTCCACTCGGGGGAAGAATAAGACAGATTCAAATGAGGCGGCAATAGGGAACATGTAGACTAGAGCTATAGGGATGGGGCCATGAGAAACTAAAGCCAATGACTGAGACAGACTGTCAAGAACAGACCTTCTAATACCCTTTTCCTGCAGGACAAAAAGAAAGTGATGCAAGGAAAAATCCCAGGCAGGCAGTGCCTGCACCTTCTGGGGACACGGCCAGCCAGGTCTGTTCCAGGGAAATGGAACAAAGGAACACATTCTTGGGCTGGTTGGAGTCTGAGGAGGAAAGCAGCAAACATGACTGAGATGCACATCTTTCTGGAGGCGGGGGAGAGGTGTGGCTGAAGCCCCGCCACTGCTTTTGCTGAAGTGGCTCTCCCAACACCTCCACTCCGCTCACAAGGGTCCTTGCACAAGGGTCCCAAAGCCCCAATATGGAATCATTTATATTGTTGATTTCCACCCAGCTTAGCAGCCATTCTCATCCTCTTGGATATGAGCAGGTCCCTATCCATCCCTTTCTTGGCAGTGACATGTCTGATTACTCATCTGCTTCCAGGGGCCTCGGGAGACTGCCAGGAGGAGAAGGGCAGTTGTCTGAGCCATGCAGCCTTTATCTGCAAGGTCCGTGCGGCAGAATCAAAGTGGGACCATCGGTGGGGAAATTCCAAAGGTTTTCGGGGTCTCCCAGCGAAGTACGGAGAGCTCTCCAGTCGCCAAGTAGATTGAGAATGGCCCAAGAACAGGCAACAGATGCGGCCATGCATTATGTCTATGCACCTGCTCAATAACATTAATCAAGATAGAGCTGCGCTTGACGGCAAATCAATGCGGAAATATTTCTGAGTCAGGCCACCACCCAAGATGAACGAGGTTAGGAAGATGGAAGGACAAGCCCGATGAAGCCAGGAGACTGCTGACCACGCCCTTCTTGGCAGAATCTCAGATTTAGCTCACCCAGAACAGATGGAGCAGCCAGGGTTTGAGGCGCCAAATCCCAGAACACTCCCCGTTGCCTCTCCTCTCTGCTGTTTTCCTCTAATCTCCTTCACTTCCTGCCATGCTCTGTGCTGCAGCTAGTAAGACAGCTGCCAGAATCCTCCAGTCCATCCCGCCCTCGGCACACACACACACACACACACACAGTGAACTCTAAGAAGCCCCGGAAATACAGCCTGAGGAAATTCAAGGAAAACGTTAAACAGTCCAGTAACTTCACAGCAAGTCAAGAAACTGTAGAAACACTGTCTTTGCAAGAGCCTCCCCACAAACAAACCAAGGATTGAGAGTTTGGGTCACTTCACTAACTGCTTCCTTCCAAAACAGCGGCACCTGCGTCCGGCATTGACATAGAAGTGAACTGTTTCATTTCAGACAAAGGAGGAGTCCACTTACTCATTCTTCTCCAGGTCCAGGATGAGTTCTTGTCCCTCAGCCATTACCCTGAGCTCAGCTTTGAGTGGATGCTAAAAGCAACAAGAAAAGAATGTCAGTTCCTAAAAGCAGGGTGGACACAGGATCTAGCACAGTGCTCTGACATTGATCCACGGGAAGTAAATGAGAAAGGGTCAAATTGCATTTCCAGCCCAAACATGAAATAGCTTCAGCCCCAGAAGGACACGATTCCCCTCTCCCATCTGCCTTCTCCTAAAGGACAAAGGAAATAAACGGCAAGCTGAAATGTGGCATAAGTTCTTGCATGCAGGTCTGGTAAAGGCAAATGCTGGAAAACATCTTCAGCAGCTAATTCCGGGTGGAGTCAGATCTGGATGCAAGTGCTGACTCTCTGATGCTGCAGCGAAGTTGAACTTGGCCATGTTACTAAAACTTCCTACAGCTCAGTTTCCTCATTTATAAAACGGTCCACCGTACAGGGCTCTTATAAGGATTAAGTGATATAGTGAATGTAAAGAATTTATCTCGCATATAGGAATCCCGCCCCACCCCATACAAATTGGCTATTATCTAAAATACCAGCGGGGAAAGCCTCTTCATAGTGAGTTCTCAGTTTCTATTATTTTGTTTTGGCTCTCAGTTTGGATACCCTCAGTCATCCCAGAGGAGGCAATTAGGAGCAATTCAAACTAAGGTTTTATATGTCCAAATGAAGATATATATTTTACACACAAGAGAAACTTTGCTGATGCCCAAAGTTGCTGTGCACCCAGCATAGATCATGTCAGATATCACACAGATGGCCGATAAGCATGAACAATATATTCAACATCACTGGTAACTCTCCCCTCCAATTTGTTTAAAGATACCTTTAAAAAAATCAAAGTGACAAACATTTTTTAAAACCGTAAATCACAGTGCAGCAAAGCATACTGTAAAATGGGCACTCTTATATGCTGCCATTGAGAATTTAAATTGATACCAACTCACCAGAAAATAATTTGACAGTATGGCTAAGAGTTTTAAAGTGTTTAGACCTCTCAGTAATGTAAGAGTCTGTCTTTTCATGACACTAGACAGTCATGAAAAACAATGACTTTAAATAATTCCTAAATTATCAAGAAAGTATACATGATAATCACAAAAACTCAAAATGTAACACTATGTTTTCTTTAAAGGTACAGAGAAAAAATTCTAAACCAATAAGTTACCACAGTTAGCTCTAGGTAGTGGGATAGTTGGTTAATTTCATTTTATTCTGTGCAACTTTTCATGTTTTTACAATTGCTTAAGAAAGGGCTTTTTATCTGTGTCTTATTACTATGGAAAATTTCAAAGAAATTAAAAATTCAAGTCATAATAAACTTCCACGCTTCAACAATTCAACTTAAGGCAGTTAAACTACCTTTGAAGAAAAAAAAAACTATTTATTTAAAAGAGGGTATTTACATATTTAAACCTATTAAAACAACATCGATTCTTTGGGGGCATTTTAAATATGCGGCCTCTAACTTGATACCAAGGAACTGACAAAACTCTTAAAGCCTCTTTCCATCCACAGAAGCTCTTGCTAGAGAGGAGTTTCTGCCCCTTTTAATGCGGACCAGAGGACCTAGTTTTGGTGTGTCTGAGAAGGTGGGTCACCTGCTTTGCCACCACCGCAGAGGGAGGCCTGCCTCTTCCAAGCACACTCTTCTCACTTGCCTCAAGCCCCACCTCCCATTAGAGACTTGGGCAACCCTGATGAGATCTGATCTTTCCCATCCAGGAGGCTTGAGCAACCTTGTTCTTTGCATTTTTGTTGTTGTTGTTGTTGTGGTTGTTGTTGCTGGTTAATTTATCCTGACTTCTCTTTAAGAAAGGACATTTCAAAACTGTGGGGAGAGGAAGCTGGGTGGATGTTTGCTCAATAACTTTCACTAAGGGATTCACTTTTCTGTTTCTGATGCCCTGATTCATCTCTGCCAACACCTATTCTGGTTGCTGGTCCTTTGACACTTTACTCTGGGGAGTTCTGGAGTGAGGGCCTTGCCCAATCACATTAGGCTTCAGGGACATAGTCCCAAGTGGGCATTTGAGAAAAAGCTCACAGCAACAGAGCCGTAGTAATTCCCTTACCCAAGAGGTAGGAGGCCATGTGACAACCCACACAAAAAAAAGAAAGTTGACACAAATCAAAGTACTGTCACCTCTCCCCTAAAGGGACATAAGCTACAACATGAATACAGATATGTATTTTTAAGTGAGTCATCCAAATATATTTCACTCTGGTCTGGAAGATGCTCAGACACTGATATTTAAAACATGGTGTTCCTTGTTTCCAGGCGACATTTCAAGCAAAACAATGAAACAGCACTGCAAGGATCTATGCAGCCTCCCTGTGCAGCTTTACTCTCCTGGCTTCACTTTGCTAGGAAGGGGCAATATCACCTCTCCCGGAGAGCTTACCACTGGTTTTACTTCTCCAGAGGAGGGTTAAAATTTGTTTCACTTCAGGCCCAGATTAAACAGATCTTCAGCTCCACAGGGTATTGGATATGTCTTATATATTGCATCCCTATTAAAATCTAGTACAATGTTTAGTATGCAGTGACTGTTCAATTGATGCTTGATAAATAAATTAATTATAAAAATGAGAATAAGAAGCCCAAGTAAGACTCACCTTCTACTCTCTCTCTCTCTCTTTCTCTCTGACATTCATTCATTTTTCATTCAACAAATACTTATGGGACCAGGCACTGTGCTAATGGTACAAAATAAAATTACCCAGATTCTGGGTAGACAATGGCTAGGAACAAAGACAGGATCTGGGGCTCCACTGTGTTTCTCAGGCCCTTCCTGAGGATGCCCGTTATCCCACATCTGGAAGAAACAGAGAGTCCTCTACAAAGAGCATAGAGCCCTTCCTCGGAAATAATGGGTAGGTTAAACTACCTAAGATCCCAATTTTTAAAAATAACCTGCTCTAGGATGGCCATCCATTAATCTGTCTAGACTTTTCCTGAAGCTATTTTCAGCCTCTCTTACTTTTTGATGAAATGACTTCCATGCATTTACTGTCTTCTGGTAAAATGTTACTCTCTTTCATTTGGCCTAAAATTTTCGCCAAGTTCCCTCAGTAAATCCAAATTGGAGCATTTTTAAAACATGTCTGTGTTACTCTAGCCATAACTTTAAGGGTTCCAGGGATTTTTTTCCCTCTATTTACCTTTCTAGATTCAAAAACCGCAAAGTCTGAAATCTTTCCTGACACAGCTCTCTCCTCTCTCTCCAAATATAATCTTGCTCTTATATGTTGCCCAATAAATCACTGACCGTTTGAACCTAAAGGGATCTTATTCACCACCCCCACTTCCCAGCCCTCTTCCTTCTTATTCCCTCTAAGCCCTCTCTTATAAATGAGGAAACTGAGTTCCGAAAGTGGAAGGTCCCATTGCTTGTTATCGGCACACAACAACCACATCTTTCTTTCTAGATTTCTTATCTTACTTGAACTGTACAAACCAGAACTACAAAGAGTATCCTAGATGCACAGGTCCTCTCTGCAAGGACAGGATAATGTTGTCTGTCTTATTCTCAACCCCCTTGATAAAGACTGTGCACTTTGCTGGGGTCATGGCCCAAGATGCCTATTCAATTTTAAGATATATTCTCTAGTACTAGGTCCCTACCCGGCAACTTGTTGAGAAAAGTTTAGATTATCATTTTCCCTCCAAGTACATTATCTCATCAATAAAATAGAGTATGTATTATGCAGAGCAAAAATAATAATGACAATATTTAATCAATTCCAAGAGTATTGGTGGCTTTTGTGACACATATTTGCACTTAGCTTGTGTCAGCATTAATGTGAATTTTCATTTCCTCAACTAACAGCATTTGGAAGTGTTCTAGAAGTTTGTCACACAATGAAGGAACGTCTCATCTGCGATTCCAAAAATGACACAGAGTGAATAATGTGAGTCAGAAACAGAATTAACGGTGATGACAGGGCCTCCTGTAAAGTCAAGTAGGTGGCCCCAAGCCTCACAGAGTGAAGCTGTCCACTCCTGCCTCTGAAAATGAGAGCTTTTGGTCTTACCTTTTCTCCCTTGGAACCTTCTGCAGTCTTCCACTGAGGTATTATCAGTTCATGCTGTAGCTGGGGGCTGCCTTCCCCGCTTCCTCCTGCCAAAACAGGATGCACAGCCATTGAAATCCCAGACCTCAGAGCCCTAGCTGAGCCAGCCAGGCACTGCCAACTTGGAAGAACCCCACATTGGGTCATTAAAAGACCTGCTGGACTCCAGGCTTCTGACACTTACCCTAGGTCAGGTACTCTGCTAGGTGTTAGCAATGCAATTCTAAACAGGGCTAACAAAGTCTCTGTACTCCTCACAAAGCTTATTCAAGAGGTGAAAGACATATCTTCCAGTGGTGGGAGACAGACAACACAAAAATGTTTTCAAATGGTTCAATAGGGTCATGGAATAAAGAGACACTGAAGAGGGGGTGCCTATTTTAGACAGGATGCTCAGCAAGGATGGCCTTTAATTGAGACAGGAAAAGGGAATCAAGCAAAGATCTGGTAGAGGAACTAGCAAGCGCAATGACCCTGCCTAAGCAAAAGTAGAGTCAGCCTGTTTAAGGAAGCAGAAGGTAGAGGTAGCTAGAGTTTAGTAAATGAGGGAGGACGTTGGTAAGAAACATGGTCAGCAAGACAGCCATGGTCCTGATATCACAGAGACTATTGAAAGTATCTGGATTTTATTATAAATAGACTTGGAAGGCACTGAAGGGTTTAAACACAAGCAATATGATCTATATTCAGTTCTTAAAAGATTGTTCAGCCTGCTGAGTGGTGAGTGAGGGTAGGGTCAGGGGGAGGCGCAGGAATGAGAGTAGAAGCAGGAAGGGAAGGCTGGTGACTTGCAGGAGCCCTGGTGAAAGATGGTGGCTCAGACTAGAATGACATCAGTGGAGAGGAATGAAGTGGTTGGATTCTGGGTATATTCTGGAGGCCAAGCCCATGAGTATTATTGCCATTGAACTTCAGTTTTCTCATCTGTAAGATGAAGATAATAATTCCTGCCTGCCCGTCTACAGCATTACTGAGGAGAGTCACTGTGAGCTTGCTCTCCAACCCAAAAAGCATCATCACAGGCACCTAATGGCAAGTCTGCTTTTGGATATCATTTCCTGCTTTCTAAATCAATCTCACCACCCAGTGCTCCTTCATCCTTATGACAATCCTGAGAGGTAGGTAACAAGATTCCTATTTTGCAAGAAAGGCAAATTGGAACTTGTTTGAGGAGTAACTCGTCCTAGGCAGTGGAGACCTCAAACATTGGTTGCGGCGGACAAACTTAATAAAGTGGTCATTTTTCAACACCTAGGCAAATTAGTCTGCGTAAGAATAGGCCAAATCCATAGGATTCCGGGGGATGGGGGTGACGATTCCAAAATCCATCTTGTCTAAACCAACCACATCAATCACACAGAATGTCATGAGTGATGATAAAAAAAAAAAAAAAAAAGATGGCCACAGTTGTTCTGTTAGAGCGGAGGGATTATGAGTGATTAACTTTCCTTTCAGATAACTGATATAATGTATTTTCAATCAAAATATATCCTAAAAAATAATCTCATTAGATTAGTATTAGTTTCACCATGTTGGTAAAAATCAGAAGCAATGCATGCACTTATTCGTTATATGTTTTCTGAGTACTAACTATGTACCAAGCACTATGCTGGGTGCTTGATATATACATATTTAAGTAGGTACCAGAGAGGCATAGTCCCCGCTCTAGTGGTTCTGATAAGTCTAGATTCTTTGCAATGTAAGAAATTATATGATATTTAATGGGATATTTAAAGGAATGAAATGACCTTTATGATGCAAAAAAAAAAAATACTGAAAGCAATCTAAAGGCTCCATAACAGAGGAACACAGTACATCTTAAGAAATATTGTTCAGAACTTGGAAATAGGGATGTCCTTTCAATGTCACTCTGTAGCATTGTTTAACAGGCCCTCACATAGATCACTGAATGATCTAGGGGAATGTACTTTTATCTGATTTTTAAAAATTTACTATTAATTATAAGACTGCACTCTGTTATGTGTTAAATGTAGAGTTCCATCCGGTAGAGATGCAAATGACTTCAGTATGGCAGGGAAGTGAGAATTGTGGTTGTCTAGTTCCACGGAGCACTGGCCACTTTTGCATCGGTCCCAGCACAATATTCTTTCCCTAGTGCCTGTATCACCCCTGTCCCTCTAATGCTCCGAACCAGCTTTATCATTCCATTCACTGCCTCATTAATGAACTGAACAAATCTTTACCACCCATTCATCCTATATTTGTATGCCATGGTTTTAACTTATTGAAGAGGATGCTTCTGCGATTTCTTGAATCAATTGATAGTCATCCAAATCATGTTTTTGGAGAATTGAACGATGTGGGAAAATGCTCATTATGTAAAGCAGAAAATGCGGGACACAAAACTGTACGGATGGTGTGGTTCCAATTTTCTCAGAATGTATTTATGGGAACACACACACACACACACACACACACACACACACACACACACACAAAGACTAGAGACAAGAGGAGAG
Organism: Macroglossus sobrinus; assembly: GCA_004027375.1. Classification (NCBI taxonomy): domain Eukaryota; kingdom Metazoa; phylum Chordata; class Mammalia; order Chiroptera; family Pteropodidae; genus Macroglossus; species Macroglossus sobrinus. The sequence goes on along the minus strand of PVKZ01001051.1, from coordinate 164,121 downwards.
ACTAGGAAAGCAGCGGAAGGAGAAGCCCAAAACAGAAAAACACAGGAAAAAGAGAGAGGGAGGGAAGCCGGGAGAGGACCGGCGTCTTCTGCCTGCTCAGGACCTCCACCACCGCCTCCCAGGGCGCATAAGGTGGGAACAAAGCCAGGGCTCCCGGACTTGTGGCCGGTGGGGGCGCAGCCCCGCGGAGTTGCAGGGGACAACTCCCAGGTCCCCGGGATACCTAGCCCACCCGGCTCCATCCCCACGCCAGCCCTCCTGCGCCCTGCCACTTACTTCTGGTCCATCCCGGCAGGACAAGCGCCAGCAGGCAGAGCCGGGCGGCGCCCACGCACCCGGGCATGGTGGCAGCGGCCCCTCGCGCGCTCCACGCTCACAAGCACTCGGCCATGCCAGCCCCGCAGCCAAGCAGCGACGCGTCTGGAACCCACTGCTCTCCCAGCGCCTCCCAGCCCAGCTCCTAGCCATCGGCCGCGACGCTCCGCCCTCAGCTCCGCAGGGCTCCGCCACCGGGTGGAGGAGGGGACGCGCCCGCCTGGAGGGGACGGGAGGGGCTGCTGGGGGAGGAGCCGGCGGGACCCCCGGGGAGCCAGGCTGGCTCAGGTGACCAACTGAGGAAAGAGGATTCCTTCAGGGTGGGCGCGGCTTGGGGTGGGTGGGGGTCCTGGACTCGGGCTTCCAGGAGTTGAACTGGACCCCTCTGTGCCCAGCGGCCCGTTTCCGCTCTCCTTCACTGTGCTGGATGTCTTGGGTGGCACTCAGAGGCTATTCCTTCAGCATCGGTCCCCAGATACCGCCACTCTTGGAGGCAGGCTTCCAAAGAGTTAACCGAACCACCATGCACAAAGAACAAAGTGCTTTATGGAACCTTTTCCTTAGCTGGACACGCGAATCAAGGAGCAATTCCCTCTGACCGGGAGGAGAGAGTGGTGAAGAGAGGATTCTCAGAGGAGAAGACATCTGAGCTGGGGAGGAGGAAGAACAGAGCACCAGGCCGAAGACATGGCCTAGACAAACATACTGGATAGGAAGGCCCATGGGTTGTATTGGGGGGAAACCGGAATTTGGAATGGACAGGATTTAAGGCTTTGGGGCGGAAATTAAGAGAGTTGAGACCAGAAAATCATAACTGTCACTTACTGAGGCTTACTAACTGCTGGAGTAAGGAAATAAAGAAGACTGCTAGAGCACTTACTAAGTGCCAGGCACTGTGCTCATCACTTTACATCCGTTAACTTATTTCATTAATTAATTTAGGAAAAGACCTACCCACCTTTTAATTGTCCTTTAATATGTGCCAGGGACTCTGCATACATCATTTCTTTTAATTAGCCCAATAATCTCCTGAGGCAGGTACAAATATGATCCTGTTTTAAAAGAGGTGAGAAAACCAAACCTGAGAGGCTGATTTGTCCAAAGTCAGTTACCTCTTTTAAGGCTTTATCTCCAAATACAGTTACCCTGAGGTTAGGTCTTTGACATATGAATCTGGGGTGGGGATAGGGGGTCACAATTCAATCCATAACATTCCATCCTCTGCTCCCCCCAAATGCATGTCCTTCTTGCATGCAAAATGTGTTCACCCCGTCTACGGCCATGCCACCCTGAACAAGCCCCATCCCATCTGATCTCAGAAGCTAAGCAGGGTCGGGCCTGGTTAGTACTTGGATGGGAGACCACCTAGAAAGACCAGGTGCTGTAGACATAAAAAATAAAAAATAAAATAAGGGATTGTAAATTGACAAGGTCCTTGCAATCTGTGAGGTCAACCAAAGGTTGCCCCACCTAAAAAAAAAAAAATGCATTCACCCCATCCCAACAGTCTTAAACCGTTCCAGCATCAACTCCAATTTCAGTGTCTCACCTAAACATCATCAGATATGGGTGAAATTTGAGATATGATTCATCCTGAGGCTAAAATCCTCTATCCAGGGAACCTGTGAAACCAATCAAGTTATGTGCCTCCAAAAGAGAGGTATAGAGTAGACATTCCCATCCCAAAAGAGGAGTTGGAAAGAAAGGGGTGACAGGTTCAGAGCACGTCCAAAACCTAGCAAGGCAAATTTTATTAAATCTTAAAGCTCTAGTACAGTCCTCTGGCTGGATTCTCTACCTTATGGGCGTAGCAGGGCAATAGTGTTGTCCCCGTGGCCCTAGACAGCAGCCCCCTCACCCCTGTGGCTTTTTGGGGTAGCCCTGCCTCTGAGGCTCTGTGTAGGAACAGCCTGGCTCCCTGAAACCAAGAAAGAAATAACCTTGCCCTCCAGGTCTATATGCTCTAGGCACACAGTGGGAATGGCAGCCCTGATGATCTCTGAATCACCTTCAGGGTCATTCTTGCCTCTTCCTGAAAGATAAAGCATATTTGCAGCCAAATAGCTCTATTGTGCTGTCCTGTAGAATTCCAAAACTCCAAAAGCCTTTATTTTGTTCTGCCTCTGTTTCCTTCAGTCCAAACTGGAAGTGTCTCACTGATTCTATAGATTGTCTACGTGCAAAAGGCATACAAACTCCAATCTGAAATTTGCTTCCGTTTGCTGGCACTCAGCTGATCAATATTTAATCAGCATGTACACCCCAAATTGGGAAGTAGCTCACAAGAGAAAAAGCCCAATGGTTATTGCACTCTGACCTAGGAGTGAGAATGTTCCTAGTTCTGTCCTCATCCAGCCCCCCAACACACACACTTATACACCGGAACAAACATATATACAACTTTTGACCCCTTGGAAGCCTTCCCATTTATTTGTAAAGAATGTATGTGTTGTTTATAAAGAATACTATATCTCTACATATCCTTTAAAATATTTATGACATTTAACCTACATTTCTGGGAAACTATCCTAAAAAAACATCTGCAATGCACACAAAGATTTATGGACTAGAAATGTTCATAGTGGGGTTATTTATAATAGTGAAAATATTGGAAAGAAACTAAATATCTAATTGTGAAGGAACAGTTAATAAATTACAGAATATCCATCTGATGGATTATTATGCAGACATTTTAAATAACATTTACGAAGTGTTTATACTCTGATGTTAAATGAAAAAAAGGAGGGTCCAAGATTACATTTTGGTATGATCTCAGTTATGTAAATGAAAGCCATTTTTTGAAAAGACTGGAAGAAAATGTACCAAAATGTTTTCAGTGGTTACCTCTGGATAGTGAGATCATGGGTAGATAAAGGTTTTGGTTTGATTTGGTTTGTTTTTTCTTGTTTTTGTTTGTCTTTTTTTTCTTTTTTTTGGCCTCCACCATTTTCTACAATACATGTATGACTTTAGCAGTGGGTGTGTGTGGGTAAATGGTAAACACAGAAAGGAACTCAGAAGAAATAATGATTTATCCTAGTGTCTCGGAGAGGTTTGTGTACTTGACTTCTCTACACATGCTAGATTCTCTCTTCTGATATTAGGGAAACTGAGGTAGAGTTAGAGCCACCAGGTCCAAATTTCAGGAGTGCAAGTGACTCAAGTCACTGTCCCCCAACAGTACACTATTATGATTAGGAGGTGGCCATCCTGCCTGGATTTAAAGCCCTTGGCTGACCTTAACCAGCTGTGTGACCAGGGGCAAATAAACTTCTGTGATCTTGTTGCCTCATCTATAAAGGATGCTGGTAATGATAGTTCCTAGCTAAGGAAAGAGTGACAGGAATACATATCATGGAGTCATTTTAACCAAGCTGCTCAAATTATTAACATTATGAAGGTCGAGGCATGAGGAAAGGCTCCACTCTTGTTCTAACTAGCCTGAGAACTTAACATTTTTTTAACTTTCCAGGCCTATGTCAATGCCTGGATATACGTCTGACCTCCAAATAAGCCGCTAATTACCACCCCCCACCATGGACTCACGTATACAGGCCACCTGATTACTCCTTGAAGGACTCAACAAATAAATCCACCTGACATTTATTATCCAGACACTAGGACTGATCAGACCTCCCGGCACCCATCATGCTGACTTGCCTGACACCTGACGATAACCGTCCTGGGCCAACTAGGGCTAAGAATGTAGAACTGATCATTCTCAAGAATATAGTTTTTACTATAGTAACTTTTAATCTTTCTTTTTTGGAACACTTCTGGGGTTTTGTCTAGCTGTGTTCCCTGTTTGCAAACTCCAAGACCCTTAAATAAATCTTTACCATTTATTTCTAGCAAAGCCTCTAGACTATTTGAGTTTGTTCAACATAGCTCATAGAGATTTTGTGAGGCTTCAGTGAGTGCTTAGCACCTCTCCCATAGTAAGCAGTCAATAAATTCTAGCTTTTATTACCTTTCTTCTACTGCTAACAAGGATGGGTGGGGAGCTTTATTCATAATGCTTAGCTGGTGCCTTTAGTTGTGTAAAGTACGAAGAGTCTAATTATATGCTCATTCTTTTGTTGTTATCAAAGATAACGATCATGTTACAGGCAGTTGCCTTTCTCTTACCCTGCCCCTGCTACATTCTTAGCCCCTGGTGAATAGGGGCTCGGCCTTTTCCTCGTCTCGTCCTCCCAGCATTTGGAAGGCACAATATATGTTGAATTAAATCATTAATTAAATTATTAATAGTAGTTATTTCATTCTGGCTCAGCACAAACTTCCAAGTTGCTCATGGGAGAACTGTCTTGATTAGCCTTTACCATGAGAATAATGTTGGCCCTGTGATCATCACCCCAGCAACTAGCTGCCCCCAAATCCTCTGTGTCCTGCTTGTTCATCCCTCCTCCAAACCCCTGCCAGCCGCTGATCTTTTTACTGTCTCCATGGTTTTGCCTTTTCCTGAGTGTCAAATAATTAAAATCATACGATATGTAGTCTTTTCAGACTAGTTTATTTTACTTAGCCCTGCCCATTTAACGTTCCTCCGCGTCTTTTCATGGCTTGATCATTTCTTTTTATCACCAAATAATATCCCATTGTTTTGATGTGCCACCATTTATTTATCTGCAAGGGATCTTGGTTGCTTCCCAGCTTTGGCAATCATGAATAAAGCTGCTCTATACATCGCGTGCAGGATTTTGCGTGGACATAGTTTTCAGTTCATGTGAGTAAATACCAAAGAGCACAATTATATGTTAAGAGTATGTTAAGTTTTATAAAAAACTGCCAAACTATCTTCCAAAATGGCTCTCCCATTTTACATTCAAACCAGCGATAAATAAGGTTTCTTGTTCTTCTACATTGTGGCCAGCATTTGGCGGTGTCAGTGTTTTAAATTTTAGTTACTGTAATAGGTGTATAGTGATACTTCATTTTAATTTGCATTTTTCTAATGAAATTTGATGTTGAAATCTCTTCATGTGCTTATTTGTCATCTGTATTTCTTCTTTG